>OZ024918.1:40537970-41042970 GCA_964017125.1 Flabesymbios commensalis
GCATTGGAATGTCTTATTTTCAATATCTATCACCTGCTTTCCTTTTATATTACGTGTGAGCGTAATAATAGTAAAATATATAAAATAAATATGCAATATTGGTGGGGGTATGGAACACCTTAGCTTTAAGTGTTGATCAGTGTTGAATAATGGCAATGTAACACGACAAAATAATGGGAACAGCTGATCCATGTATGGTATCCAAATCCTACCTCTATTTTAACCCTTTCAGCGCATGGACCGTCTTTATACGTCAGAATCTGACGTCTGTAGACGTCAGAATTTGACGTATAAAGACGGTCCCCATACTGAAAGAATTAAATTAATTATAATGATCGTATATCTATAACCACTGATAACATATAGGTATTCAAATGAACCGGGAAGAAGTAACTAAGACATTTATGATGATTTTTAATTTAAAAAAACCTTTAGTCTCCGTGGTTTTAATAATAAAATAATTCAGCGTTGTAAGGGTTGAAACCTAATATATGACGGGCTGGGATATGCTGACTCATATGTCAGCTTGATATGGATGTGTATTAATCAAACAGATAATACTAGTTCCATCGTATCTTGACAACTTTACCCTTGGATTGTTTCTGATATAGTAAGCTCACTAATTAGGCCCTAATAGCGCACTGGGCCTGCTCTTAATGACATTGTACACATACATGTAAGTCGGTCATTACGACACATACTAGCAAAACAGTTAAGTTTTAATTACTTCCATACTCCTTTTTCACAACATTTAGCTGAATTTTAATGTTCATGTGTAAATCTGAAACTAAGCATACTCATTGCATGCATTATAATTGCAATTATTGATCTTATAAAATCGTGTTGATTTGTTCAATATCGGTTTGTTTAAAAATTATGTCATATGGTATTTTTTGAATTATAAACACACCAGACTTGTGAGAGTATATAATCATGATAATAGTATAGTTTTTCACATAGATATATATTTTGTTCAAGGCTTTCTTAGGTGAAAATTGACTAGCGGTAGTCCGTTGCACAATCGCTTATTTAGAAAAATAAATGAATGAATGAATGAATGAATGAATGAATGAATGAATGAATGAATGAATGGATGGATGAATGAATAAATGAATGAATGAATGAATGAATGAATGAATGAATGAATGAATGAATGAATGAATGAATGAAAATGAAATGAAATGAATCGGGCTTTAGGCCACCTTTGTGCACATATAGGCTAAACTGGGCCAGGAGAACATCCTGAGGATGGTGAGATGATTGAGATGACACTGTCCTCCAGACACAGGATTCGAAATTCGAACCCTGGCGGTCTGAGGCCGAGCACGCTACCTCTCGGTCACGGAGGCTCCCCACAATACTAACTTTCACACGTGGATGGGAAAGAAACATTTATGTTTCTTTCAAACCGCCGAGACCGGGAACCGAACCCCGGACTCTGGCGTGAAAGGCAGCGGTGCTAACCACTACCCTAGGGCCCCCGCCCGAATGAATGAATGAATGAATGAATGAATAAATGAATGAATGAATGAATGAATGAATGAATGAATGAATGAATGAATGAATGAATGGATGGATGAATGAATGAATGAATGAATGAATGAATGAATGAATGAATGAATGAATGAATGAATGAATGAATGAATGAATGAATGAATGAATGAATGAATGAATGAATGAATGAATGAATGAATGTGAATAACTAAATGTATGCATGTGTTTATGAAGCTTAATATCACTTAGGTACAAATACATGCTCTAATTAGAAATTGTGTCAGGCTTATTTATTGTCGAACTGATGGGGAGGCGACATTACGTTTCGATGACACCTGAAAAGCGAAAGTGTAGGTCTGACCCCATGAATATATATATGTATATATATATATATATATATATCTTAGTAATTTGTGTTTACGAGCAGTTGAGAGCAACGAGCGGATCGAAGGAGAGTTCATGTATCCCAAACTGACAAACTGTGTATGCGACAATTTAAAAAAAAACATCGGAAGTTGTTGCTGTACGGTGGGTCAATGGGACCCCATTGAGTCAGCAACGACAACTGCGGAAGATTTGCCCTTTAAGTACTTCAAATAAAGTTTACTGCAGCTCTATGCAGACAGCTGAATCATAAATATACATTCAAAGCATAGAAAATGCATTTACCTGTTTATCTTCGAAATACAACTGGTAGCGCTGTCAGTAGTTTTTCTCAAACATCATGTCCACACAACCATGCAGCTGGAATAGCATGACCGAGCCTTTAATAGATTGACCTTTCTCTCTTATAATTCTGGGCAAAGACGACAGTGACGTCACTGGTCATTGTAATTATGAGTGAGTACAACCATCTTATCGACGACTATTTCCAGCGAAAAATGGTTAGATGCCAAAACAAAGTGTTTAATATGTTGTAAACATGATGCGTCGATCAAATGTGGTTGTTGGAGCTACGTACGTTACACATAATGCACGAATACCAATACGAGCACAGCAAGTTTTTTCATATGTTATTTTGGTGGATGTCGTATTCGTATTCGTATGCGAGCACCTACACCAAAATGACATAAGAGGGAATTTTGTAAATGAAATGTAATGAAATGAAATGAATCGGGCATTAGGCCACTTTTGTGCACATAAAGGCTAAATTGGGCCGAGAGAACCTCCTGAGGATGGTTAGCCCCAGGTAGGGCCCCCGAGTCGGGCGATAGCCCGCGAGGCCCCAGTCTAAAGCGTCGGACTGCTACGGCACAGATTCCAAAAAATTATACACTTTCACATCGACATTGACAAAATGTTAAAATTAACGACCTGTTTCATGTTCAATTACCTATTGCAAATAACAGTGTGCTTATAAATGTTTTGGCTATTAAAATATACTATTGTGATAATCATAACAGTCATCATTTCCGTTTAATTTGACAAATCACCACACATTTGTTCTTGGCGGCGAGATTGAACCGGTAAACATGGCCGCCTTCTCAGCGGAGTGGGTGGGGCGAGTGCGCGCGCAGCGTCGTCACGTGACTGTCTACTACATATTCATGAGCGTCCTTGTTGGTAAACAGAACACCACACCGCATGCAGGGACATGTGCGTCTCTCCGCCTGATAACATCAGTTCTTGTGGTTATATTTTGCTACTTTACGGTACGTTTTCCAACATCTAAACAATAAATATTTTGCAATCACTTAGTTATTGTCATTCGGAATTACTATTATCACATTTAACGCTTTAAATGTGGGAGAAATAGACAAGACAATGTAGGACTGCGACACTATCCTGGCACGGCCAGTAACAACAATGGCGGCGTCCTCAGCCTCAGAGTACTGCAGAATATGCAAGCAGAAATCTTGCGAGAAAGGAAAAAGAAGATACACCACCCTAGCCAGTTTACAGAAACCAAACACAGACATCACTTTAGGCTATGGCATCCAAATTGTTTTCCCTCAAATTCACTCGCAAATTACAGAAATTGCCAGTATGAATATGACGTGCAGTGCCTGCTATTACAGTGTCAGCCGACTGTACAAACTACATGTCGACCAAATAAAGATCAGGAAGGAGGTTCAAGACAGATCGCTAGGTGAAAGGACATCAGAAATAGCAGGAACAGAAGAATTGAGCAGTCTGAAGAGAGAACGAACTCCAATGAGTACCCCAAGGAAAAAGAAAATAAAAACTGTCAATCAAGCTACTTCACCAATTAATTCACCCAAGAAAAAAAACGTCCCAAGGAAACGGATTGATAACAGAAGACCAATTAAAATGGCCTGTGAGGCACTGAACCGTCACAGATATTATACGGCGCTAAAAATACTCAACAGACATTGCACAAAAAAATTCAGCTCTGCTCTGAATTTATTAGTTCAAGAAATAATGAGATCGGAAATTTCACACTTTGTTCGCTGTGCGGATATTTTTCCTGCCAATTTAACCCTCAGTGAATTGAAACATTTTTCATGGGAAGATGTCCTAGAAGAAGCATCTGAAAAAATGCCCACCGTATTTGCCTGCCTTCTGGCCACCCTTTGTAATCGGCAACAAATTACCAACACTAGGTGAGTTAAATCATTTACCAATATATACATTACTTTCGTTAAAATTATCTTAAATTTCCCTCTATTTATAACTAAATAAATTCTTTGTGATCTACTCTTACTGAACAAGTTATATTGTTTAAAGCGATTGCTTATGTCGACATTTCAATTTTGAAAAATAAAATATATGGAGTTATATAGCCCGATTTTAACTAAAAATACAAACACATCAATTTTTTAAGAGGAAATTGAAACCTGCAGCACTGATTATCTGCCCAACCCTAGGCCGACGGCATCAACATATGGCCCAATGCTGTGCTTACATTCAACCATTCATTAGACAACTGTGGTTTATTTCTCTGTTTTAGATAAAAAAAAATCAAAATCTAATGAGGGAGGCGGTGAAAAAACATTGAACCTATATTTGGGAAAGTTAATGAGGGTGGCAAAATTAAAAAAACATTTGACAAATTTCTAGAAAAGTTATTGAGGGCGACAAAATAAAAAAAACTTTCGACCTATTTAAAAAAAAGTTAATGAGAGCGACAGAAAAAAAACAGAATAAAAACATAGCTGGGAAAATGTTGTTTTATCTCCTGAAATAAATTTGTTTTTTCGAAAAAAAAATTATCTCCTGAAATTACCTTTTTTTTCGGAAATCGGCAACTATCTAATGCGCGGCCGAAATGATTATTAAATAAGGGATATTTAAATTAATTAAGAAGTAAGAAAATATCATGTGTGTGGGAATTTTTATTTCGTAAAACATAAGTCAATGTACATATAAATACAGCATTCATAATAATTACATAATTCATTAAAAAAAACAATCCTTTATCTTTGAATGCTCAATAAAATGTTAATTAAAAAGTCAATGTACATACAGCATTCATAATAAATACAAAATTCATTAAAAAAAACAATCCCTTATCTTTAAATGCTCATTAAAATGTTCATTAAAAAACAAATATAATATGGGCCATAATTTACAATGCCAAAAGTGAAAACAAAGTTGAAAAGAAAAGCTCTAAATTGTATACAAATTCTAAACAATCACAAATGAAATACAGTGTTTGATTTATTGCTCATAAAATATAAATTGTTCTCATTCAGCCACAATATGGGATTTAAATAACACATTTCTTCAAACTAATAAACATATTGTCAATTTGTAACATCTAAATTAATTTATCACTAATCTTCATATTATTGTGTTTTATACAGGAGAACTAACAACTGGAAACCAAGACTTGGTGCCTTACTTTCTGTGATCCTTTTCAATAAAAACAGGATAAGGTTCAAGTTTATTGCTGCTGTGATCGGTATACAGCTTTGGAGAACAGGATGCAGTCAAAAGGTTAAATCCACTGTCTATATAATGTTCAGTTATCAATTAACAGCCACATGAACAGAATAAAATAAAAATGTGAAGATACATAACAGTTTCATTGGAAATTCAGATACCTTTGAAGTTGAATTTTTTTTTAATATCCTTTCCAAAACACCTGAATTATTTGCTTCTAGTGTGTCATTCATTAATATCATAAAAACCTTGGAAGAATGATTAAAAAAAACTTTTTAATACTAAATGTGATTTTGTAGCATACATAATATAAGGTCTGACAAACTGGGATTAATCATATCTTTAGACAAATTAAAACATATTACGTATTCTGATGAATGATAACATATGTAATAAATAGGCTATTAATACAACATAATCATTTCATTGCATGCACATCATAAATTATTTTTTAATTGATTTTGGAAAACCAGATTTTAAAGGTTCACATGAATAATAATGAAGAATTTTATTACCATAAACATTATAATTTAAAAATCCTGAATATTTCTACAAATTAAATTTGTAAGTGATGATACAAGGATTAAAATGTCCATACAATTTATTAACATAATATAAGGCATAAGAACTTTTTTGCTTCCTCGTGCACAGACTATATAAAACATATGCTCTATTGTATATCTACTAATACTAACATCATCTTCACACCTCAGGTGTTTCAGTGCTTAAATCACATGGGCATCACTGTCGGATCAGCCAATGCCAGAAGATGTGTGCAATTGCTCGGGTCAGAATGTGATGCAGAGGCCATGACTTGGAAGAAAGACATCGAGGTAGATAATTGCTTTTACACATCTATTTACATTTAAATGGTTGCATTTGTTTTAAATGCATAATAATAACTTTTAAAATCACATTTGCTCTGTGGTAGGTGCACATTAATTACCTAAAAATTTCCCCATATAATAATCTGTGCTATTTTTTATACCTACATGATTACAGACACAACATAATTAATGACATCAACATGAATGCTTATTTAAGCATGGTTCAAAAATTGTTTACACACAGGCCACTATGGTCACACAATTATTATGAAATGTGTTCAAAAAATAAGAATGTGTGTGCAGTTTTATTCCTAGTAGGTCACAAAGTAGGTGAGAGGTCATAGCCCCCTAAATTCAAATCTACACCCCTACAGTATTATATTATTATTTAACAGAAGTAAATTATGTATCAAATACAGTTATCCTAGTATAAAGTAACTTTAGGTTGAGAACACTTTTGAATTTCAAACATATAATATATATATAATAATATATCGGTTCAAGGGTGAGGAATTTCCATTTCTAGTCATTCATATATCTGCACTATAAAAATGACCTTTTCTTTACAGAACTCAATCCGTCCCAGGAAAGTTTTTGCTACACCCCCTGAATTGAAGCGCCTTATTGATATGGATGACTCAGATGAAAAAATGTCAACAAGTGAGAGTGATACCAGCTTCAATATGGATACAAGTGCTATGCCAGACGAAGGACCACTTCCATCCCTAGAAGATGCATTTGCACAGCTTTCAACAAGTGGTGAAAGTTTCACCTCAAGTACAGATTCACCTCTCACAGATAATATCCGTAAGCATATTTAATGCCTTATCTTTATATATCACCCGCCATACAAAAAGGTACATCCCATAGCATTGGTACAATAATTCATGACTTAATTTAGATTTGAATGATTACATAAATAATATTTAAGACACATCAAAGTCACATCAAAGGAAAAAGAATCAAGATTGTTTCATTTTGTGTAACAGGAAAAGCACAGCTATCAAATCTCTTAATTTTTTTTACCATACTGCCCTTTTCAAGTGGCACGTCACATATTGATATTATACAATATCCACAAGTGCTAGAATTAATTGATATGATGAGACCAAAATTTTTCAAAATGATATGTTCAAAGCGGCACAATCATGTACCGGTATGACTGGGCCGCCTAACTAACTTACTGCGCAAGGCCCAGTCACACTGACCACCATTTTGTTTACACAGCCAGCTGTGTGAAAACGACACTCGCGCTGCCTACCAAAAAACTTGGATGCCAAGAAATTGGGACAAAAATATTTCAAGTGCCTATGAAAACTGGGCCATTTTCAGCAGGCGTAAGCTTGTTATCGTATTGGAACTATCACATTTATAAATGGGGGTCACTGTGTCAGAGCCTTGCGAGGTTATCAGGGTAGCAATCATGCTAAAATCATAAAAAAAATCGCTATTTTTATTTTGGCTTTTTAAATATCACTACGGAGGCTTTGACGGTTTTGAACTTGTGTTGTGCACAAAGTTTTCGGCACTTAGCATGTTTAGAGGCCTGTGAACTGGACAAATAGGCCAAGTTCACCTAGAGACAAATCTGGTACATAACTGTGTAGAATATCAGCAGTGCAGCTTTCACAGTTTTTAGGTTATATTGTGCAAAGGTTTTTTTTATATTTTGAGGCCTGTGACATTGAACAAGTCAGCTGACGCTAACGATATCCTCCGCCATTGATTAGTCAATAATGGACTCAAACTCAAAGGTTAAAAATTAGGTCATAACCCCAGAAAGGCAGAGCTACACACCCTAAGGAATGTGTGTGTGCTGATTAAAAATAATCCAGCAAACGCTTACCAAGATATCTTTATCGTTTGGAAACTGAGCTAATCATGCGACATCAATTAAAATCAATAATAGCCTCAAAATCAAAAGTAAAAAATAGGTCAAATGTCATAACACACAAAAGGCACTTCTAAGCCCCTTATGAGATGTGTGTAATATTGTAAATAGTTGTGCTGCTGACAATGCTGCTGACTATCGTTTGAGAACTGGTCATTAGTAACTTGCATAAGAAATTTGAGCAGGATACATAAGATTTTTTTAAAGTTATTGCACTCACAAGGTCAAATCATTGATGTGAAAAATCACAATAATCCGACCATATCAAAATTTTATCAGCATAAATAAACAAACTGAACTGGATTGATTGAAAAAAAAATATTGGATTTGCCCAAGGACTGGTTATTATTACCATGCATAACAAATTTGCGCAGGCCACAAGAAAAAACTTTTGAAGTTATCACACCCAAATGATCGAATTATTGATGTAGAATGTGAAACATCACAATAAATCCAATTTTTAATTTCTATCAGCTGTTTTTGAAGTATTTTTTCTGCGAACAGGTTACTAGCAGGATGAAGAACAAATTTGGGAATGATATTAAAAAAAATTCAAGATTTCGTGCCCACAAGCAAATGTTAACATCAACACCGCCAAATTTCAATTGCAATAGCCATCACACTTCTTTTTAATTAAAATTTGGGCTGAAAATGTAGAAACAAACACCATTTTAAGGGTTAAAAGTAATTAAATGTATTCTGTTGTATAAATAACAGTGAGAGTCAACATAGCAGCAGCTATCTAGAGTCATCTATGGAATAGTCATCTATGAATAAATTGTGCCAACGTCATTGGTAACTAGAAAGAGTGGTTCGGAAATGAGCACGAAAGCAGCCCTCCTCTATGTGAAGTATGAGGAAGCAGAAGTTTGTAGATCGGCTATCATGCAAGATTTCTAAGATAATAAAGGAAAAAATTTAAATGACGGACTGGCGGCCATTTTGGATATTATTTGTGCGAAATTTGTCATGGGTTAGGCCTATCCTTTTGTGAGACATTACATTTGGTTTTATATTCATGGTCCAGCTACTTTGCTTTTTTTTAGTTTAGTAAATATCAAAAATATTTATTAAAAATTCCAAATGGCCATCAAACGGACATTTTGAAATTGTTTGCTTCAAAAAGTTAATCAGATCATTGGCTGACATAGCTGAACATATTTGCCAAATTAAAAGATCTGACATTTCCTTAAACGCGCTAACGAGCTTTTGCTTCATAGTGGCCATATTAATTAAAGGGTTTATGATATGGGGATCAAAATGTCACTAAAACATTTCCCCAGTGGTATGTGATGGCTATGTGAAGTATGAGGAAGCAGAAGTTGATAGATTAGTAGTTGTCTTGAAAACAAACAACTGCGAACCGTGTGGAATACAGTTAGAAGCCCGCCTCGGCGAGAGCTGCTTAATAATTAACAGGGATAAACACTAAGGCAGACTTAGTTGCATAACAAATCTTTAAGCAGCAGGGGCCTATTACTCACTAAGATTCTTTAAATTAGGATTATCTTAAACTTCTCTAATTTTCATTACAAAAGTTAAGATCATTTTTTGTCGAATGTGGCAACTTACATCATCAAGGTTCCTGCAGGTCTACTCTTCCTAATTTTAATGAATGTCTCACTTGACAATAAAAAGTTTTTTTATTCACAAAAATCAACACATTAATACTTATGTATACCTATTTTTCGTATTTCAAATGCAAAATAACAGCTAGTCCTGGATGAATACTGGCAGCACATTCCGACAATAATGCTAGGTGACACTGACTTCAACACTAACAGAAAACCAGTAGTTTTTGTTAGGACCGGCTGGCTGACAAACATACATCGAGTCCATATATAATGGCTGATTTTTTCATTTTTAATGACTAATAATGAATAACAAATTTGAATGACTTTTTTTCCTATTTGTCGATTAATGACCTGCGGGAATCTTCATTATAATTATTAGAACATATTTGCATTAGGAAATTTTGGATTTTCTAACTTTCCAAATGAAAATAAATACATTTGGGATAATCTTAATTCTAGGTTGTGAGATCCTGTCCTAGAGGCTACTATTGTCACTTGATAAATGCCTGGAAAGTTACAAACAATACAATAATCCTGGAAACACTTGAAATGTTGATAAAATCTAAAGATATTTGATACATCTAAACACTGAGCAAGTACACTTAGTGTCTACATTTAAATGTATCTCCCTATTACAATCTACACACGTTCACTTTGGGAATTAGCCTCAACTATTTATTTAATTCGAGCTCTTTTTTTACCCCACATGAGATATGGCGTTGTTATTAATTGCATCGATTATTCTGATTTGATGTTACTGTAATATAAGGGGCTATCAGACAATGCCAACTCACAGCCTTTAATTACAAGTATATTTTTCTGATTATGTAATCATTACATGGGAATTATATGTAATGATCAAAATAATTAAGAATATCAAACAGAAATTAAATTTTAATGATTTTTACAGATCCTGGTTACAGTTTATGCTGGGACAATGTCGCCCTTGAGTCTAAAGCTAGGTACAGCGGAATGGACAAAGGAAACAAACTACTTCTGTTTGCGAACGCCTATGGTGTTGAAAACCGTGTAAGTTTTCGACACCTGGACGATCACTATGGCACAACGAAAGCAGACTTCATACCAACTACAGCATATGTACCAACACAAAAAGATGAGCAGGCACTTCACCATCGTATGGTGGCAATTGTGGAAAGAAAACTTGTTGAACATGTGCCATTCTTAACAAAATACAGTCAATTCTTGAGAGTACATTTGGCACATAAGTACAGTGATGAGTCCAGAGTCCAGAGTAAACTGGTAATTTACTTTTTTGTAATAACAATGAAATTGATATCACGCATCAACTTAAACATAACAATATAATTATGTTTAGTGTCAGTCATATGCACCATAAAAAAGTTGTAATTTTTTATGTAATAAAAATGTACAAAGGTTACTGCTATATATTAAATATTTGTTTAACACAATCACATGTACAATATGTACATATAAACAGAACAATTAAATGAATTCTTCAGGAATAACATTCTTGCAACAACTCATGTCTGTTTTTTTTTATTGCAGTTCAATGTAGGTATCATCAATGCTAACCCTGGTACAGATGAAGGTGTCACTACAATAATGGAGAAACTGCAAGACTACACTCCATGGTCATTTGATTCCAGGGGACATGTGATTCCTTTTGTTATACCCTGCCATGGTGATGGTTTGAGCCATGAGCGCATGGTGAATGCACAATTCCATAGACAAGGAAATCCTGATGCCAAGTCTCGATTACAAGGTTTGGAGGCTGTTCCACAGGAGTTTCACCATCGTGGTTTGATTCTTCAGGTCTGTACGTTTCCTGTATAAAAACAATAATATGAAGGATAATTACTGATCTTTACATGAAAAACAATTGATTGTGTCAAGTCGAATACAAATGAATAGATGAAAATCAAATATTATCTTGTTGGCCCACAAAAATGCTGTCGTAAAAACAATTTGAAAACCCTAAATGTACCATCTGTCCATCAACATGAACTGTAGTTTAAAAGTAGTTTCTGTCTGTTTATATGACATGATTAACAGTTGATCTAAAAATTAGTGTGGTTCACATGTGATTAAAAATAAATCACCAGTCACTGGTTATGAAATTGTTGTGTTTAGTGTAGCATTCCCGACGCGCCACCAGTAGCCTTAGTGGCTGAGGGTTAAAAAAACTTCCAACACGCCTCATAAAAATCATAAAAGTGTAATTACCAGCACAGGAGTTAATATTTGTTGTGAAAAAATAGTCACTTTGTTGGCAATTCATTAAATAAATTACCATGGACCACATGCTTGAAATAATTACATCATTACAGTCTTTAAAACACATAAAATTAGGCCCATTAAGTAACAACTGTTACACATGATTATCGGGACCCCAAGACAAGATATGACAAAAAACTAATTACCGGACATGGGGGCAGACCAATTGTGTTGTTATAGGTCATACATCGCTTGGTGGATGTGAATTTTAATGACTGCCACTACATCATATTGCCGTATTAAACGGATGGACAGATTGTTTTCTATTAATACAAAAAAATTCCAAAAAATGCCCTAGAACTTCCTAGTGAACATTGTTCTATATTATTGTAGTGTGTAGTAAAAAATCTGTTTCAAATTTACAGCCCGATTCTGGAGCTGCAGGGTGTCAAAAATAACCTGTTACTATTTATGTGGAATCGCTAGCCAAATAATATATGTCCTGTTGAAAAAAAGATTACATGCTGTTTTACAAATCTCACACATATTCAAAAACATGTTCAACATCAAGATATAGAACTAGCTGTTACATTTGCATGTCTATTTTTTGCTACACCTTACACAATTCAAAGTTTATTGCCAATGCAGTAACAATGGGGATATATAAGTAGTGCCATGTCTACCAGCTTTGATAATTTGCAAATCAGATCCGATGAATATATCAGTGATAGCATCTAGCGTTTGAGTTGATTTGCAAAAAAGAGTAAGGTGAAACAAATTGTGAAAATCAGATAAATTTAGGTAACTGGACGGCGCTTACATCAATTGGCAAATTGCTGACTATTAAACATGTTAAAGCTGCATAACTGTTTTGTTTATTTCGATAAAAATAACCTAGGAAGTACAAAACAATCATTCATATTGTAGGCCTTATTAATTCACTAAAACTGGGTAAATGTAGCAGAACTAGTTCACCATGCGATACACCATCAAGTATCATGAAGTAGTGAATAGGCGTGTGTACAATATGTATGTGATAGTGGTAAGGTTATGGGCCAATATAATGTTACATTGGCCAACACAAAACCGCCTTAATAGCAAACACAAGATGGTGAACTGAATCGGCATAATGTTGGGCCAGTACCGCAGACAATAGGCCAACATTAGTCTGCCATTGGATCAATGCCTCATGTTAGCTGAGATACAAAGCCCACTTAACCAGCCGTAGATGTCCTGAGACTGGGTCAAAAAAACTGTTGATGTTTATTTACCGCAGTGCGATTTATATCACTGTATGTGATGATTTACGATAATATAAAATGAAGTCTGATATTATCTAGTAGCATTTTGACTATACAGTACATATATTTGGAAATGCCCATGAGATACCGAATAAAAAAATGCTTATGAAAATTAAACTGTTTTCATCTACTTGGTGGAAGTTATAAAATTTGTATACATCAATGACAAGGATGCATACCAAATTACAAGTTGTGAGAGAAAATTGCTAATCAATAATTTTGAAACAAATTTTACCCTGACATATATGATAAAAATCTGACGTAATTAATGGATAAGCTTAACGTTTATCAATTTTTTTAAAAATAAAATACAGGTAACTAAACTCTTCAATAATTTTTTGCATTAATAATGGTAAAAATTTGGGGTAGTTTTAAATTCAAACCATTACCAGATTCTATTGAAAGTTGCTGATATGTGTACAGTTATAAGATTGTCCATTTAATTAAAGTTCACAATTTAATAGCTATGCTAAAAATCTGTGTATACACTCCCGGTGTAAGAATTCAAGATGTGGAAATGTTTATGGCGTGACTGAGAATAACTGAGAATAACAAAGTATGAAGTATGTAACATGTTAAAGATCATATAACTATTAATATTGTGCTTAACACGCACTAGACGAAATGTGACCTTTTATATAATTCTTAAGTTTTTACGCTTTCCAGTGTGTCTTTTTGCTGTTATTTAGAATAACTCATAGAAGCTATTTCATCCCTGGTTTTGGTATGGGAAACATATATATGCCCCATGTACACATACCATGATAATGCTGTATGGTGTTTGACGTTATTTTAAGTAGTTATGGTGGATATTTTAAATACCCAGAGCTTGTGTAATTGGCAAGCAGGAAGGTAATTGTAGCCTACACTACATACCACATCCATATCTGTGATTCACAGAAGTAACTTTGCAAACCCTGCTGTACATATTGTAATATATATACATATTATTGATTTACTATGAAAAAGAAGTCAGCAATGACTTGAAATTGTCTATCTCAATTTTTGCAACATTTGCACTAAAAAAAAATTGTAGAAAATCTCTATACGGTATATTTACAAGTCCAGCATTGTCTCCACGAGTTATTTCTATCAAATCTGACACATATACCTTCCCCCACTACTTCTTGATCAAGATCATATTTTATACTATATCCATTTGAATCATGTGGTAAGGCAGTGAAATTGTTATAAGACATGATTTGTATAAAAAGTACTGCATACTTAGATACATGTGTGAAAATTAAAATTTCCAGATTCTGTAATTAAAAGGCAACTTTTTTATAAATAAACATTTCTATTAAACGGTGTACTGACAAAATGATACTTCATTGAAGTACGGTACACAAATGATTCAATTAATTCTTTCTATTTTTAGGACACAATTACAGAATTGCTGGATTTTTCAAGTGGAGCGGAAAGGGGGACACTGTGCCAGATTAAAAATGCCTATGGTCACAGAAACGTGAAAAAGGATGTGATGAATTCTTTCAATGCATGCGCTGATCTGGTTCGTTTCTCAACCGAATCATTTATTGTTTTACTGGCAATGAGAATGAAGTGGATGAGCCACATTGATGATATCCCTACGGATGCTCCTGGAGAAGCAGCAACTGATTTTGAAAGAAAGCTGTATGTAAGAAAATTAGCGACAGACATTGTAAACCGTTGCTGGCAGCTGCCTTCCCTCAATGAGGTTGAGAAAGTTCTTGATGCAGAGGATGGCAAAGAATCAGAAGAGTGGTGTTTTTGCATGAAAGGTGTGTGTGTGTAATTAGCAAATGTTTCACTGTATACCGGTATCCCAGTTTGGCTTGCATTGACAAAGTTCTATAAAACAATTTAGGCCATGCTTTATTATTTATTTACATTGATTCTAAGTTTCAAATACGTTTTCTACCAGATTTTCTAATTCATATGTGGCAGGACAAGTTTTTCAAACACCAAAATTACATCAATACAATACAGAAAATCGCCCCTCCCCCATCATGGACGGTAATCGTTTTTTTCCGGAAGGGTTGGTGGGTTTCAATTGACACTTTTCCGGAAGGTTTGGTATTTTGTCAATAACTATTTCCGAGGAGGGTGGTGGTTGGATAGTCCGCAAACTTATATCCGTGGTGGTGGGCGTCTTTACTGGCATAAGGCCTAAAAAAAATATTGTTTGTTTCCGATTTCCGACCGACCCTGTCAAAACATGTGCGACCCAAATTTATTTTATGGATTTCCAAAAAAAAAAAAAAAAAAAAAATTTTTTTTTTTTTTAGGAAATCCATAAGTTAAGGGATAACTTACTGGCTGTAGTCAAAGTAACTTAAAAAACGTTACGAAAAGGAGAGGGGGGTCAAAAAAACAAAAAATCATTATGTAATGTACAGATAAGACATGCATGGAAGTGAATTTGGCGCCAAATAAAATAAAAAAAAATTCTTACCTACCGATTGGTTGAAGTGACAAAAAATAAAATAAAAAATAAAATAAATTCCCTACCTACCCACTGGTTAAAATGACAAATCGGAAACAAACATATATTTTTTTTTGGCCTAAACAAGATGCCAGCCGGCTAACATAATCCCCCGCCCCGCCCCGCCCACTTGATAGAAATTTTGCAGGATGCATACTTCCCTGAAGTCTCACATTCTGTTCTACAATAATGATCCACCTGTCTAGATTACTGTGCATATTACAGATATTGAAGTCAATGAGGGTCGCAAGTCAGCAGTTTCTAATTTGAGCCAGTTGCCATTTAGAGGGTATATATCCCTCACTGAAACCATACCGTTCATTTTATGGTATTTATTAGACACTTTTAAAATATATATTGATCTTCTAATATTTAAATGTGAACTAGGGCCAAAGGCCTCATGTGGTTGGGGCAAAGGGAGGACTCTGATATACTACAAATTGTTCAATTATAAGTGCGTGTCATTCTGATTGATCAGAATGGCATACTCGCTCATAAAGGCATGCCCTTATATGCATTATGTGCATCAAATCTGTGATTTTGATACAGTGATGTTTTACTGTTGATCGCAACACATACCATGCAACGACGACAACAGTAACTGAACGAGGAATGTCGTGTGCTTATTTTATCTATATCAATACTGATATCAAGGGATAATTAAATGATGCTCATCCTTTTGTCACAGCTTCACCTTGACTGAGGTTGGAAATGAAATAATTCGGGCTTTAGGCCACCTTTGTGCACATACAGGCTAAACTGGGCCAGGAGAACCTCCTGAGGATGGTGAGATGATTGAGATGACACTGTCCTCCAGACACAGGATTCGAAATTCGAGCCCTGGCGGTCTGAGGCCGAGCACGCTACCTCTCGGTCACGGAGGCTCCCCACAATACTGACTTTCACACGTGGATGGGGAAGAAACATCTTTTGTTTCTTGCAAACCGCCGAGACCGGGAACCGAACCCCGAACTCTGGCGTGAAAGGCAGCGGTGCTAACCACTACCCTAGGCCCACCTAGGTTGGAAATGTCCCGATTTTAAGTTAGTCATGTCGGACCGGCAACAACCTAAATTTGGCTATTTATCATTGAGCTGTCAAATTAAATCTCCAATTCTAGAGGTGTAGGCCTATTGCATCTGATGTTGTCCAAACCAGCATTGTCGACTGTTATACAGTATGTTTTAGGCCTAACTTCATTGCCTAGGTAGAGGCTAGGTACTAGGTAGACACACATCACATTAAAATTAGATTTGTCCACTATGCATATAATTTTTAAATGAATGGCTAGACTACAATTCAGAAGCGGAAAATTATACCCCACAGTTATCAAGTAGCATGGCAAGGCAAGGCAAGGTCTGGCCCATCATTGAAACAACTTTTGGGTGAGTGTCTCCTGGGGATGAGTTAACACAGACAAGCTGACCTCATTTTCCACCCCATATCGCCAAATATGGTCATACAACCATCACGTGATCACTATGTGTGTAGAACAGACAAAGGGACCGTCTACCGAAATCTCTCAAGGAGACCTGAAGCCACGTGAAGAAGCTCATAGTGTCTGGGTCATTATATATGCCCCCCCGAATCTAAGGAGAGGGGGCCGATTTATGAATGAAATGTGCGTGTCTACCGGTTTTATGAATAGAGTGACGTCACTTTTTGTCCCAAATTTGTGTTTGGACCACCATAACAATGTGGCTGCGGCCAATGGCCCCACCCACAAAAACATAATTTGGATTATTAAATTGAAAATCATATTCATGAACAATGATTTAAAATAATGTGATGGATTCAGCAAATGTCAGAGGAAATGTATGAAATAAACATATTTTCAGAAAAAGTAGAAGACATGGTTGCCTGCTCAAACTCTGAATGCCCACATAGTCGTTGGTATCATATCACTTGTGTTGGATTGACAAGCATGCCAGAAATATATGAAGATTGGTGGTGTTGTGAAGCATGTGAGGATAATAAAACTTCTGCACTATGTCTGTGCAAGATCATCAAAGATGATATGATGGTCAAATGTTCTAACAGCAGCAACTGTGTTGGTGGGATAATGTTTCACAAAGGATGTGTGAATTTCGACAAAGATAATGTGACTGGTAGGTTCAAAGTAGCTCATGAATACAAAACACAATTGGCAAAATAATTGTTATTTTACTGGGATGTGATTATTGAGCACTTGAAAAATCAGCTGGCCATACGGGCCGTGCCACTGGTCGTATTGACTGGCCCCCTCGAATATTACCATACATCTTATTTCTGTCATAGCAGGCCCAGTTCTATCCCATATTGTCACTTTGAAAATCATAACACCAATCATTAAAATTTTGGACAACTCCCATTAAAAATCATTGTGATACAGTAAGGTTGACAAATTTTTTTTATTATTGTCGAGAAACCGTCATTTATTTATAATACTATGTCCAAAAATTTTTGTAAAGTAGTTTTCATTTACAGATTTGAACCTGCATTAATAACGTTACTGTTACCATTTCAGAATCAAACTGGTTATGCCCAGTGTGTAAGGCTGCAAATAATCAAGAAGACCATGTCAAAAACTACAGTTTGTCTCTCCTTTGGCAAGGTTTAAGGGACCTCGCACACCAGGATGTCATAAGGGAAGGAGACGGAGAAGCCATGATGATGATATGGAGGATAAACATGCTTCAGTTTTGGGAAAGGAAACACAACAAGTACTTGATAATGGGTCACAGGCTCTTATGCAGTGAGTATATTCAATTTTATTTAAAAATGAAATCAAAATATTTTGAAGAGATGAAAAATTAGAATAAAAAATATATACCAAGCTTTCGCAATACTCAACTTGTACGGGATGAAGATGATTTGAGGTGGGTAAAAATGAAGAAAAATATACTGTTAATATTTAAAAACAATTCCATGAAATTTTTTTTTGTTCTAAAATCCCAAGGTTTAGGAAATTGTAAGTCTTTCTTCAGCTATACAAAATGATTTATTTTGGGGGGGGGGGGGGGAGGTGGTGTAATTCCACAAAATGATCATTTGTACGGGATGAAGATGATTTGAGGTGGGTAAAAATGAAGAAAAATATAAGTACTGTTAATATTTAAAAACAATTCCATAATTTTTTTGTTCTAAAATCCCAAGGTTTAGGAAATTTAAAGTCATTCTTCAGATATACAAAATGATTCATTATGGGGGGGGGGGGGGGGGGGAGGGGGATGTAATTCCACAAAATGATCATTTTTAAAACAATTCATTGCTAAGATTGGATATTTCAACTGAAATTTGGACAATATATTTTGTGTTATTAAATGTGCATTTTTTCAAAATTGGCATTGAAAACATTGCACTAGTACTAAGTTATTGAAAACATTGCACTAGTTATTTTTGTGACATCACTAACGACTGCAAAAGTTCACAAAAAAATATTATCAATTGTTTTTTTTAATAATGCTAAATTCTGCTTTTGTACATATAATTTCACACCTCAAGACATGCGTGAAAATAAACATTGCTGTAAAGTGACAACTATTTTATATAACTGCAACGTCAGTAAAAGCTTGTAATGTGCATTGTACGCTTAACAATTATTTATTTTTCATTAATGATTGACAATTTTTTCCAGGCATAAATGGATGGCTACCACCACGTTTGGCAATGGAGATTGTTCACAACCGCACTGTCAATTTGCATGGTGGTTTTGGAAAGAATATTCCTATGGACTTGATGTGTGAATTTATAAATGATGATTTCAAAGGTAAATATTTATGACAAAAATTATATGACTTTTCCAGGTTGTCCATTCATGACTGAAAGAACCCTGTGTGATTGTACAGGATATTCCTATGTATACATTCCCTCCTTTCATAAAATTAGAAATCCAAACGTTAATTTAATGGTGAAATTGTTATGTTTGTTGTATAAGGGGCACTGTATATATATATGTATGTCAGTGAAATTGTGGTGGAAAAGTTAATGACAAATTTTAAATTTGTGGTGTAAAACAACCTATTCCCATGTGTGTGTGTGTGTGTGTATGTGTGTATGTGTGTGTGTATGCTCCAAAAGCAGACTGTGGCAGTCCTCCGGGAATTTTTTTCATCAGATTTTTAAATTGCAGCCTATGATTGATTTTTAATCCCCGTCTGACGAAGTTGGGTCAGGGGGTATGTGGTTTTTCCTAGACCTCAACTTTGTTTTGGGAGTATGATGGCGTGCGCATGAGTATGCACACCTAATGATTTGTTCCATACTGGGGTGAACGGAACAGATAATTATTTCAAAATAATCTTTATTTTTATTAAAACCCATATAAATATACGGTAGACCGTATTGCAGAATTATGTGTATAAATTATTACATAGGTCTTTGCTTACAGTATTTTTGTTGTATCCACACAGAAACAATGAAACATACAAGAGGAAAGTATACAGACAACATGACAGACATGGCAGGAAAGATTGTGGGCATGATGGGTAAGGACATTGACAACATCTTCCAAACAAATATTGGTGAAGGGGAAATTAGAAGATCTAGCAGGAAAGGCGACTATCACAACGATATTGTTCATCTCGTTGGAGATTTGTTAGGAGAAAATCTCTTTGGTCACATACCTGGTAGACAACACCGGTCTTTTCCAGGTTTTTTAAGGAAGACGTCAATTCGTGATCCAGGCAAGCTAAAGGGCAGATTGGACTTGTACACATGGCGTCTTGATAGCCGGCGCTCAACTCAACCAGAGTTTTAAGGAGATATTTCCGAAAAGGACCTTTATTTACCTGCCATTCATTAGTTTCATGTTGTCAGTGTGCCTGTCCATACATTTAGTGCCTATATTCACCAAATGTTATAATGTTCAGTTAGGATTAAAGCAAATTTTGAAAGTTTTGAAAAGATTGATCTTGTAAGAAATGTTCATGCTCACATTATATTATAATTAGTATTTATATGCAAGGCCAGTGCTATGTTATTTTCAATGTTTTAGATGAGCGCGCGCATGAGATTTAGCCAGTGCATTGCCACATTTTTTCTGTCCAGCGAGCACATTGGATTGTTGCAAATTTGTGAAAAAAAAACCCCAGTCAATTTCAAAAGATGAAAAAAAAACATTCTGAAAAAACCCAGTATATTTCCGTAGATAAAAAGTCATTTATCCAGCTTAATTTTTTATAAAAGGTCAGAAGTCATACATTTTTTCAGAAATACATCCAATGTTTTTTTGTTTTTTTCCACCACTCTTATTAGATTTCGGATTTTTTCTCATCTGAAACTGAGAAATAAAACGTAGTGGCCTAAACAATCAACAAACAATTGTTTGTCATGTACATACCCTGAACTGTTTTGTAGCACGAACAGTTAAATCTGCAGGCAGAACAACACAGGCAAAGACTGCATGTGCAAGATTCACATGTTTTAGCACAGTCTTGTGTCTTTTTTTTCACTTGATCCATGTCAGTTTGCGGGGTGAAAGGAAGCAGGAAGTGTCCCATTATCTGCACTCTCCAACACATGTCTTCGCTTGATTCTGGTACTGCATGATTGCCAATGTCAAGGGATCTATTTGAGAATAGAAAAAAAAATAATCATTTATTAGCCTGCAATTCTCTAGAATAAAAAAATTATTATGTCTATTCTGTTTAACATACATGTTGTACACTGTGTGTGGGAGGGGGAGGCCAAAGGTTTTTTTCAATTTGAAATCATCATAAATGCCTTCCTTTTTTCTGATTCATTTGAATACCTATGTTATGGGTCTACGACCATTAGAAATATTTTTATTCTCACAGTGTGGTGATCTATGTAGACGTCAGAATCTGATGTCTACAGACGTCAGATTATGACGTCTAAAGTCGATCCCTGCGCTGTAAGGGTGAAATGGCTGCCCCTCCTCCCACACACAGACACATTTTTTATCTGGTTATTTACACACGGTCATCTCAATCATTCATTAACCTTTTCAAGCCTGACTTTACAATATCATCTTCATCCACCACTAGAATTCTCAACTTGTAGTTGATGAAGATGACTTAAAGTGGGTGAAAAATCAATGAACATTGCCATGTATAAGACAAGTAGACCAGTTTCATGGTAATTTTCATTCCAAAACCCCTAGTTGTGGGGGAATTGAGGCTGATTTCAGGGATGTAAAATGATGCTTCAATGCATCGTAAGGGCTTAAAGGGTTAAACTTCCTGAACGTTCAACCACACATGTGTGAATGGAACAATATATTTACCATACTTATGATAATTACATCATTGTGTAAATTGATTTGAAGTGTAATTTGATAACGTTTTGTAAAATTACTAAAAAGTTCATTGTTTGGTATTAGTGTGACACCACATCAAAAGTGGTCAACATATTTTAAAGCAAAAACTATTACGAACCAGTCAAAAAAGTTCATACCACTTTTTGTCAAGCTTATTATTATTACCACTTTTAAATTAAATATGAATTCAGTTTTGGCAATGCATTTTTTAGATTTATAAGGTCATCTGCATTTCAATATTAATTTATGTCAAACAAGCATTTGTTTTTTTTACATAAATTATGCTAATATAACAAAAGTAATGTTTTCTTCAATTGATATTGCACTTTAAACACTTGTGGTAATTATGTTACAATTGTTTTTTTTAAGTGAACTGTGGTTATGTGCACTAAGCGATAATCTCTTGACAATAAAATTTATTTGATGTGGCCTGTATGTCATGTGCATAATGTGTGACTGTGCTATGTAATATAATCAGAAGTAAAAAACATTTTTATTTATGTATATTTGAATTGTTTATTTAAATGTATACTAACCGGAAAGATTTGCATAATTCTAGAAATTCTGACTCAACGCGTTGACTGTTGATGGAGAATGGCACCAGATAGAGGACAGCTTTCCCTGGTCTACCATCTCTCGCACATCTGCCAACTTCCTGCCAGTAGTCTAGTAATGTTCTGCTTGGGCCCCAGTGAACCACTATATCCACATCTGGTATCTCCACCCCCATTCCGAAAGCAACTGTGCAGATCATAATTCTGATTAGACTGTCCTTGTCTGTGAATAAACGCAGCATTGCCGTTTCCATATCAGAGCCTACATGTCCATGGTAGTAGCCAACTCTCCTCGTTTCAACACATCTGTTCTCGGGGTCACTCCAAACACTGTCACCACCAGCCAGGATTAGGTACTCTCTAATCATGGAACATGCGTTTGCAGATGAACAATAGATTATCATTTTACGGCAGTCAGCACCTTTATTCTTTAGTTCATTTCCAATCCAGGATAAATTATTAGCAAACATGACTTCTGGGATAGAGCACCAATTAACCGTCTGACATGACAGTTCGATGTTGCATCTGTTCGGTAGCCGTGACATGAGGAATGCATCTGGAAGCATTAGTTTTTCTTTGATCTCTGCCAGCATTGGTGCATTGCATGTAGCTGTCAAGGCTAACCAAGGACACTTTGTGATGCTCCTCAACTGCCCCACTTCTCCATATTTGGGCCGGAACGATTCACCCCTGTAGACAGACAAAGATGTTACATATAAATCTGTTTAGGCAAACAATTTTTTTTAAATATAACATTTTGCAGAAACAAATTTATCAACTGTTCTGACATTTATTATGAAAAGGGATGGGGCTACCACATCTATCTTACCTTAGCAAAACAAGAGGCCTGCAGTCCTATATTAATAATATCATCACCCGGCGTAAATTAGATTACAGTTTTTGCGTTCAAAAAATATTTAAAAATTCGACTTGCGTGGCCATTTCAAATTTCAGTAAAATCGCCTGCACATTTCCAGATGGTGGGTAATGTGATTGTAAAATGAGAATTATTTCTGACTGCAATTTTTGAGTTTTTGCGACCAGAAAAAATTATGAAAATCATCCATGGTGGCTATTTTTAATTTCAGTAAAACCTTAAAAAAATCACCTGCACATATCCATATCCAGGGGGATGTGATATCAAAATTTGAATAATTTCCACCTTAATTTTTTTTTAGTTTTTGAGCCCACAAAAAAATTGAATTTGATCGGTGGCGGCTATTTTGAATCTCAGCAAAACCTTAAAAAAAAGTCACATGCACATCTCCATATTGTGGGGAATGTGATTGTGAAATTTGAATGATTTTTGACAAGTTTTAGCTACCACAAAAATTATTTGAGTTGACATCTGGCCATTTTAATTTTGGTAGTATCTTTATAAAATCACTTGTACATCCCTATGTTCAGAGCATAAAATAAGGATTGTTGGCCTGGTTGTCCGCCGGACTCGCAAGTAATTTTTTCAGGTTGTTTGCAAGATTTTTTAGGTGTCTGAATTTTAGGACGTAAAAAATAAACTAATTTTAAAACAATAGCTGGTAACTCCCTGCAAATCTCCTGCTTATTTCAGGTGTTAAAGGGTTAATGCGCCGTGCAGAGAAACAATTTGCATATTTTTTTTATTTTTTTTTTATCAATTTTTGTCTGGTTGTCCAACGGAGATCCTGAAATTCATACTCGATTGTCCGACAACAAAATGGGTTGTCTCGGACGCCCGGAATGCCCTTTTTTCGTGCCCTGATATTGCTAGGAATGTGATGTTAACAATTTAAATAAAATTGATATAACTAATTTTTTGTTTTTTGGGCTCACAAGAAAATGGGACGCCTGAGCAAATCTTGACGCTACTAAAATCCCCCTTCCCCTACGGGCGCAGGATAAAAACTGGTAACATGAATACTTCTGGTTCATATTTATATCTGATGCATTTTGTTTTCAGTATCCCTTGTACTGCTAATTGATTGCGATTATTTTGCATTCATTAGAAGGTGGAATTGCTAATTAACGCAATTTGCAGATTCAAATGAATGAAATATAATATTATTCAGGAAAAATAGACATAGATCTCACAAAATGAATTAAAAATAAATTGATTTAATCGAGCATCTACCACAAGTCTGGATATGTTACAAATTAGTGATATTTTGATTAGTCTGAAATTTTCTTGGAAAATGTACATGTATATATATATATACCTGGTATTCACTAAGTGTCTTGACAGCACTACAGTTAAATACATACTGGATGGTGAAGGCAACTGAATTACAGATACAAATACATCGCCAGTTGTTCTGGACCGTGGATTTGGTAAAAATTATTGTATTATTCTAAAAATAAAAATATTTCTTGAAATATTTGTCTATTCTGAACCAATGTGCTCATTTTTTTACACCCAAAATGAATAATGAATTTCACAGGTGGCAACCATTTTTAATTTTATGTGAATCTGGGTAAAAACACACTTGCACATTTCCATGTTGATCAGAATTTGATTGAATTTATTTAAAATGTAGTTGTTTTACTGGGTTAGAGCACACAAAATCCCACAGAGATTATGATCTTCCTGTGGTTAGAAATTTGAATAAAAGAAATTACTTTTTTTACCCAATTGGTGTGACAAAAAATTCGATAAAGTTTCATTTTTTTTTGCCTTTTCTGTTATAAAGTACATGCATAACAAGACTAGAGCACACTTGACAATAGACCATGCCATTATTGAACTAAAATGTGATAAATCGCCATATATAGCTGCCATTTTGTGCGATAAATCTGCAATTTTGATATTTTTACCAGCCATTTAATATTGAACTTTTCTAAAAAATGTTTAAATTAGCATCAAGACAACAGTAGAATTATTCATAATATTACAGTAGGGCCTACATGTAGCTGAAATTTATTAATTTTTAAATAAAAATAAGTTATCATAACATTTATCTGTAAATGAAATTCCGTGACTTTCCCATGACTTTCCGTGACCATTTTTAATCATTAATGAGTTCTCCATGACTTTGTAACAGAGTACAAAAATGTACAGACTCCACCACCACAATCATGACAATGGCTCGATATATATGTATACCAACTTCTCAAAGCAGACCAGTACCCCTGATGCTCTTACTTTTTACATGTAAAATATTTTACAGTTAGGTGGACTGGCAGTGTCAAAAGTATATGTGATCAACAAATTTATCTCAGAAGAAATGCAAGAGACATTTGTAAATATTTAAAATTTTGTGACTTTTCCATGACTGTTTGCCTTATTGCTCATTTCATGTAGTTCAAACGATTTTCCATGAGCGCTGAAACCCTGTCATCTCAGCTACCCCGGTACCACAAAGCGTTCAGAATTTATTGCTACCTAACACATACATTGATCCGGAGACCTGTAGTAGAAACAGTATTCAGGGTTTAATTTGTTTAGAAAATATTGAGTAGTGATTTGCAACAAAGAACCACATTAATTTGCTTTCAGCTAACAGTAAATTTTGTCCGGTACACATTTTTTGGCGGATATTTTAAAAATTTTAGACTGAATTAAATATTCACTAAGCAAATTTCGTCTGTCATTTTAGGTTTTGACACTCTCTCACAGATAATGATTTGAATTTTTTTTCCAGCTATATCGTATTTTGATAGCAATATTGGATTGCGTCATGGCCATGCTATTTTTATTAAAAGGATACTTTTAAAACTGTTTACGGTTTGCGATCTCAGACCTGCAGTCTCCGGTGTTTTTTTTTCTGATATACACGCTTTTCTCTGGTATGAGCAGTCCCCTTGGTATTATATCTCTGTTATGTCCTCCCCTCTGGTATGCGTTAAGTCTGGTATCTTTTTTTGTATGCGTTCGCCTCCTTGGATTTCTGACATCAGATTCTGGACATCAGACATCAGACTTCAAAAGTCCCTACCTAGATGTTTTTTTTACTTTTTTTTAGTTACTGTATTTATTTTATTAAACACATATTCATAATAATCGCCCCACCCCTCTTGATTTGAAAATCAAAATGAAGTAAAACAATATATACGGTATGTGTTTATTTGTCGAATGAAAACACACCCAAACAGCCCAGTAAACACATGTATTGAATTGACTCTATGTTGGCCTAGTTCTGTATTACTGACTGTCTGAGATGCTGGCTCAACATTAACCACATCACTGCTATGGGCGACCATAGTTGCTGAAAATAAACCAAGCGCAGCCTGTTGTGTCGCCGAGTAAATTCTTTAAAAAAAAAAAAAATTTTTTTTTTTTACTTTCTATTTGCGCTTTAAAGATAGCTAACTGACTGATTTTGTAATATAATAATGGCTTTTAATATCAGTTGTTCATCATATGTTTTCTTCAAGAAAACGTGTCAGCTATTACTTAGTGGGAAACCACACATGCTGCAAATTGTATGCAGCAGTGTAAGGATGAAAACAAAATTGGGTCCCAGTATATCATGTTTCATGGTAAGTTTTTTTTTTAACTGCTTTGAATTGTCAATATGTAGCATTTAAATGGACACTACTGCCATTAGCAAACACCTAACATCAGTGGTCCAAAGCTGGGCCACAGTCTGCAACACTGGACAGACATTTAAACAGCATCAAGTAGAAAAGCTATAGCTCATTACCTGAATAAACAAGGAAAATTGTTTGAAATTTCAAGTTGATTGGATGAAAACTCAAAGAGAAAAATATCTGTTTCCAATCACCCAACCAGCTCTTTTTTACTGCTATTCTGTGAAACGCAGAGACGTCACTCGGTGAAAACAAGGTTGTATAAGACCCCCTCCCCCATACTTCATTGTATCAGCCAGCGCGGTGAAAACAAAGGAGGTCAAGGTCATTGAGTTTCACAGAATTGTAATTTCCCCCAAAAAAATATTTTTAAAATATAAATTATATATAAAATCAATAAAAAATATATATGAAATATATTGTTCACTTTTGGGAAAAAATGTGAAATTGCCCCAAAAGGGCTGTTTGGGCAAGTTACGAGGTTCTTTTTTTTTAAGTGAAATTACAAGAAAAGTTTCCTCACCTACCCAATCTTGGAAGGCTGTGTAACTAGGACCACCCAAATAAGTGCAAAAAAAAGAAAAGTAACCTACCTACCCTGTTTGGGAAAGCAGTGTAATCGGACAGAGAGATATTAATCTTGTTTTCATGAAATAGTGTGCTTTTAATGAGATTTCAGTTTGTTTCAGAACTGAATTGACCTATTTTGTGTAGGTAGTTTCTGCTACATGATATAGAAGTGAACAGATTGAGCCGTAGTATTATTTGATTTATCTAAAACTGCATTTTTGTCAAGATTATCATTCGCATTGTTTTTGTAATCAACTGAAGTAAAACATTTACCATTTTGGAACACAATGTACTTCATCACAAGTCACAAGAGCCAAGTGTTTTCTGTAAAGAGCACTCTTGAGAGTAGTATGCCACTTCCCTTCCACTATTGATTCCGGACTTGTGAAAAGAACTGAAATTCTTCCATTCTGAACATCTGAAATATATACTGTTTACTTAGAAATAATATCAAAACAAGTTGATCCTAAATGAAATATAATAAATAAACATTTGATCAGTCATAATTCAAGGGCAGATTTGGATTTAAGTGAAATCTGTAATTAAATGAGCTGCCTTGGTAAATTGATGGCCCTCATAACATTTTTCATGTTTCACAGCTTGGTCAGATTTATTATACTTATTTAGTTATGTCCAGGTTATTGTAGAAATGCATATTATGATTTTTTTTTCCAAAAAATGAACATATATCTGGTGATGAAATGGAGATTTAACTGCATATGAAAAGCGATGGTGAGCTGTCAGCTGCATTATTTTTAATAAAACAGTAAATTTATCAGTTCACATAGCATTACCAGGGTTGAAACAGCTATACTAGAAAACTTTGTATGAAATTTAATATTTTTCAAGTCTGAAATACATCGTTCTAACCATTGTGCTGCTGAAACTGTATACAGTTTTACATATCAATAGAATTATCACTAAATTTGATAAAAATAATTACAAGTTGTATACTGATTCAATCAGTTGATTCAATATTGGACATGGAAGTAACTTAAAGAGGGAATTTGTGTGCATACATATCTTATGTGCATGCTGGCATTACTCAGCAACACTCCCATGTTGGTGAATATGTTGACATGTAAAATTCAATGCTTCACAAAAGGTGTCTCTAAGTCAAATGACACAGTCTAGTTATTCATTCATGTACCACCATGTCCCACAAGAGTTGCAGGCCTGCAGATTTGGCGTGAGTGATTGCTCACACACACCATAACTCATGCAAGTGTTATGTCATGTGAGCGAAATACAGCTCACCTCAGTATTGTCAGATATTTTTAAATCGCAAATTTATAGTTTTCTTTTTAATTTTGATTAACCAGTCAGCCATTGAATTGAACCAAGAACGTTGTAAAACGTTCTTGATTGAACTATGGTGAGTGATCACTCGCCTCACCACTTAGAGGTGAGCATTTTTTCACTTGTCAGTAATTTTCAAATCTGAAGGCATGGAGTTGACCGAGTGAAGATTCTGCAAGACCACCTAAATATGTTATAACTAATTGCAGTATTCAGCTTTAATTGTGTTATTCAAAAATGTGTTTACCATCAATTGTTTTCTTTGACATATCATCTTTCCCAAGGATAGCTGCAGCTTTTATGCCTCGAGATATCAGTCTAGAAACTTGATTTTTCATCAAACTTCTGAGAGGAGAAATGACCAAGGAAATGTGAGGTCTATTGGCAGGATACATCTGAAGCAAGAGCACACATTACATTACATGTACATCACAACATTGCCATATATCTCACAGAGCATTAATGGGAATACCTCCTCAGATTACAGGGGAATGGGCGCTTATTAGAGTATTTTAGTGTACAAATGAAATTAATTGGGTTTTATTTTCTCATGCCTTCCGATTTGAAAATCGGTGGTGAGCGTAAAGTATGAATCAGGGAATTTTTTTTTTGAAAATTATTGTTTAGCAATTTATTTCTTCCAAGATCTGACTTCCACTTCATCCTTATCATTCATATATAAATATTTCACTAATCAATTTCAAATTTGATTAGTAAATGGCTGAAATTGCATAGCGCTGAACAAAATGTTCTCTGTTCAAAATAACATTAAATAGATAGTTAGTCATAGACACTCCCTTTTATTGTTTAACCCTTTGCCTGATAATCACGACAATAGCAGGTTTTCTGCCGGGGCAAAGGGGGGATAACACCTATTTGTTGGTAAAGAAAAAAACTATATATTCCACAATTTGCTGTCATATCAGTTAAACTAGCCAATAGGCCATAAATTTCATTTCAAGGCACTGAAATTTTGACAACACCCCCCTTTTTAATTTGACGGTGATAGTCGCCGTCAAATTAAAAATGATCAACCAGGATCGCATGATTTTCGACGATTTCTCGGTCAATTTTGAACCGATTTTCTTGAAATTTAGCAGAGGCCATTTTCTATTAAAATCCTAACAGGGGTAAAAAATTTGCAAAATAATATTTAATATTTCAAAAGTTAGTCTAGACCATTTGGCATGTAATAAAATTCTAAAATTAGTCTAATGAGGTTAAAGAGGAACGTCGTAATTTCAATTTATTACATGTCAAATGGTCTAACTTTTGAAATGCGCTATGTAATTTCACGAAATTTTCAGGGCTGTTAGGATTTGAATAGAAAATGGCCTTAGGCTTTGCAAAATTTGAAGAAAATCGGTTGACCAGTGTTGACGGCGATTTCTCCGTCAATTCTAAACCGATTTTCTTCAAATTTTGCAAAGGCCATTTTATATTCAAATCCTAACAGCCCTGAAAATTTCGTAGAATTATATAGCGTATTTCAAAAGTTTGACCATTTGTAATGAATTGAAATTACGACGTTCCTCTTCAACCCCATTAAACTAATTTTACAATTTTCTTACATGGCAAATAGTGTGACTTTTGAAATATTAAATATTATTTAGCGAAATTTTTACCCCTGTTAGGATTTTAATGGAGAATGGCCTCTGCAAAATTTCAAGGAAATTGGTTAAAAATTGACGGAGAAATCGCCGAAAATCATGCGATCCTGGTTGATCATTTTTAATTTGACGGCGAGTAGGCCTAGCCCTAGGCTATAGGCCTATACCCAAAGTCACATTAAAAGTGATTAACCAGGATCGCATGTTTTTCGCTGATTTCTCGGTCAATTGTCAACCGATTTTCATGAAATTTTGTAACAATCATATTTCATCAGAATCCTAATATCCCTGAAAATTTCGTAAAATTATATATCGTATTTTAAAAATTAGACCATTTGACATGTAATAAATTAAAATTACGACGTCCTTCTATAAACCCATTAGACTAGTTCTAGAATTTTATTACATGTCAAATGGTCTAACTTTTGAAATATTTAATATAATTTGGCGAAATTTTTACCGCTGTTAGGATTTGAATAGAAAATGGCCTTTGCAAATTTTCAAGAAAATCGATTGAGAATTGACGGAGAAATCGCCGAAAATCATGCGATCCTGGTTAATTTGACGGCGAGTATAGTCTATCGCCATATCGGTATCAGTCTAACTTATCTGATACATGTGATAACCTGATAACGCTAGGACTACGTGAAGATAATGTCAATTGTCATGATAAATGATGTAAATTTTAATGAATGATGAATTTGTTGTCTTACCTCATCAAGAACAAGCGGAGGGATGATATAGCATTCGCTTTTTCCGAATCCTGTCGGCAGAATCGCTATAGAATTGCGCTCATTCAAAACTACATTCTTTATAACAGCTTCTTGCTCTTCTTTTAGTTCCTCGTAGGGCCATTTGTACCGTGAAATAACGCTTTTAAATGCTGAGGAAAAATCAATCGTCTTGTTGGTCGCCATATTGTATGTATTTTAAAATTAAAACAACATCTGAGAGGAGCACCGTGATTGGTTGAATGAACGGCGCCATCTGATTGGATGCGTTAAATAGGTCGCTGCCTGACCTATTATGCGTGAGACGACGCAGAGAAAATGCCAACCTGCTGAAATATTATATAGCCCTCATTTATCTACTTCTATATCGTGAGAAATATATTTCGTAGAAATCTAATTTTGCCACCACTGCAAAGTAGAACACCTAATCTTTTCAACCGTGGCCTTATTATACCGCTAGAGAGTATATTAACGAAGCAGGGACGTTTTAACAGCGGCCGTTCAGGTCTGCTACTGAGCAGTTGATTATTTTAGCGTGAAGCCTTCGCTCTGCGAGCGGCGGCTTCACATGTGGAGCTAGAGGATGGTGAGATGTGTGAGATGACACTGCCCTCCGGACACAGGATTCGAAATTCGTACCCTGGCGGTCTGAGGCCGAGCACGCTACCTCTCGGTCACGGAGGCTCCCCACAATACTGAGTTTTACGCGTGAATGGGGAAGAAACATTTTGGTTTTTTTCAAACCGGCGAGACCGGGAAACGAACCCCGAACTCTGGCGTGAAAGGCAGCGGTGCTAACCACTCCCTAGGGCCCCCGCCCAGGGAGCTTTGTAGACCTGGAGGTCTAAGTCGTAAGGGGAGCGACTTAAGTCGCTCTACTTACGACTTTGGCTTCCAGGTCTAGAATTTTTGTACGTTCGTTTGTATTCGTGAATTTATTGTGAACGTACCCCCTTGCGTCGTGGGCGGTGGCTCAACAATAAAACACCATTAAAAGGACATGCCCAGGTCTAAAATCGAGTTGATGATTTTAGACCTGGGCATGTCCCTTTAAATCAGCGTAACATTTATACAACAGTGGGTCGATGTCTCCTATTTGGTGGACAGGTAGGGTTTTTGGAGCATTGTACACATCTATAATAATGCCTAACATTGGAGATGGTGGGGATGGTGAGCATTGTAAGAAATCGCGATAACTGAGAAATATAGCAAAATATTATGTTGAGGCTGAAAGCGCAGTGCCCTTGTGTTTGTCAAGATTATTTGGAATTCGGTTTATCTAACCACCAATTATTTTTAATAGCTTATATTGCAATCTCACACGTTAGGACAATCATTTTCAACCACAAGCCCGTTAAAATTTACTGCACTGCTGGTTGTGAATACATTTGTAGGTGTGGAAAAACCATAAAATCTGCACCTGACCTGTCATTAGCACCCTACAACACCGGTATGGTAAATTGAAATAAAATGCGAATATACAGCAATTATTCTAAACATCTAGTCAAGGAGCACGAATCTTAAATTTGGCTTCGTTCCACACCAAAAGTAAGGTTTGACTAGATACCATGATACTATGGTCATTCTAGATGAAACCAGGGAGTGTGTGCAATCAAATTGAGGTATAAAAAAATATTTTTTGGTAGGGTATGTTTAATATGATACTGCAATACTCAATCAATGCTCAATATTCTAACACCGAACCAAAACGTAATGTTTGTAATAAGATTTACTTGTTGTCATCACACTATCTGTATCTTAATGTAATTCGTTGAGCAATGATTCTAACCAGATCTTACCTTGGTAATAATTTATAGTCTCAAGAATAACCTCGGCGAGAACGTACAATCAAGTTTTGGTATCAAAATTTTCACAGGGTTTTATTCCATCTGAGAGTGTATCGAATGGTATAATTTGAAGCCTGACAGATTATGTGATTGTGACACAATGATTATTGTCAATGTGTGAGGAGTGCGCCGCCCTGCGCGAAATTAACGTCGATACACCGGCCCAACAGTAACTCGACTAGGCCGCCATTAACGTGATCGCCTAGTCACCTTGAGAAGGGAGAAGCAGGGCTGTTTCTCTGAATGACTGCGAGGCAGTCGGGCGCTCTAGCCATTGTGCCACGTCCCCTTCTCTATTTGGCAATGTATTTGCCAACAGTCTATAAATGTAAAGATCATGCCACTAAAACTTGAGTCGTTTAACGAGCTGCATAAAATTATACAGAGACAAAATACAACAGCTACTGGGTTATAAAGGCCAAACATCATACGTCAGGTTTTTGTCTATTTTCCGGTCATCACGTTATCTCTACTTCGATATTAGCTGTTCAGCACCAAAATTAAGCAAGCTTTGACCTGATTATATGATGAAATGGGGTCTCTAGAACAAAAGCAGGTGAGTCTATAGTCAAGTTATACATAAAAAATGTTTGGAAGCCAGTTTGTTCCATCCGTGGGTATATTACATGGCATAGTCTGCAACACAGAGGGAAGTTTGACATATATTTCGTCATATAGGCCCCTTCTCAAACAAATTGAATTATTTTAGTATCTAATTGTTTGTCTAGATGCACTGGTTAAGCAGAGGATATCGAAGAAACCATCTCAATCCAATTTATTGTTTTTGGTATCAAAACATTCATATTCAAATAGAATATGCATGCAGTAGCATGTACAGTGATATCAGATGACATTGATTTTGTCGCCAGTAGTTTCTTTAAAACCCTTATCTGCTCACCATATTCTGATATTGTTTTTCTCTGGTGTACCTGCTGGGTTTAAATTGGTTATAAATTACTATCGCACACAGTTTTTGGGACAATATTCTACTTGATCAGTCACATCGACTGTCAGTGGACAATAATACCGAGCTTTAAAAATACTTCTATTTAACATGTTTAGGATGTTGATTCATGGTTTAAATAAGCTTGAGGTATATATTAGAATTACAGTTTTTTAAAACTACTTTCACACATGCTTGTAATCATTTCTAACATGTTCCGAAAGCAAAATTACTAATTATACCGAGCTAGTCAAATTGTCCACATCTAGTTGCATTGACTCCCTTTTCATCGCGGGGATCGTCTTTATATGTCAGAATTTGACGTCTGTAGACGTCAGATTCTGACATATAAAGACGGTCCCCGCACTGAAAGAAATGAAATATTTATAATGGCCGTAGACCCATAACATAGGTCTTCATATGAAACGGAAATAACTAACTAAGACATTTATGATGATTTTACCTTTGGTCTCTTGATTTCTACAAAAATACTACAGCGTTGTAAGGGTTATTTAAAAAAAACGGTGTGTTATAACCCATGTGTTTTATAACCCAAGTTATAACCCTTGTAAACCTTGCAACCATGTGAGAGTAGATGATATCAAACTTGGCAAATGGCATAAAGCAACTACTGGATAAATATATGTTACCTGTTTTGTATAGCTGTAGCATATCTGTTGCTACTTACAATTTTTTTTAATTAAAATAAAGCTGTTATGGAGTCAGAAATACTGATTTTTCGCAATAAATCGCTAATTATGTCATTCAACTACGTGTTTTCGAATCTGTCATTTAATATTACTGTAGATGGAAACAAATACTTAAACATTATTTATACATCAATACAAAATACGTGGGATTGTTCTGGGGACCCTATTTCATCATCCTGCCAGGTCAAACCTTGGTTAGTTTTGGTGTTGAGGAAATAATTTAAACGTACAAAGAGTATGATAAAGACACATGTTTAGATCGATGTGGCATGTGACATGCGGTTTCGAACGTTTGCTGACCTTTTCAACATAGCAATAATGTTATTGCATGTTTTTCAGTATAAATATTTCAAATTTTAAACTTTCCGCTCGGAAACCGAAATATTGACATTTGATTTAATGTAAGCAAACATATGACCACTTCTGTTATTAAACTATTGGTTTCAGATTGTCCAATCTAATATAAACCAGTCAAAAAATATTCACACCATAATTTTGCCAGCTTTGTATTAGAGGCTCTACTTGATTATTCTATCAAACATTGGTTAGTTTTGGTTTAGATGAAATGATATCAACGTCAAAATAGTATGAAAACAAACAAACACATCTTTAGATCGCTGTTGTATTGCTATACAATCATGTTCTTTCTGATTGGTTACACAATTTGATTGTACGTACTACCTGGGGATGTTTCGGGGATCATCCTATCTAGTCAATCATTGATAGTGTTGAACCAATTCCGTTTTTAAGGGTTTTTTCATGATTTTGCTTCTGGCCTAAACCGTGTTTATAGGGTTGGGCAAGTACGCAATTAACACAATCCATTTTGATGTTTACCATAGCAAATTTTGCGCATGGCTGACCTCGCCAAAAAAATACATAGGCCTATTATGTGCGGATATGAAATGAGAAGACAAACGCAGAAACAAGCGGTAGGTAAGTACTTCTATCAACCATTACAAGGCTGAAATATTTGTGTATAAATCATGGAGTATTTTTTAAATCGTCATAAATGACTTAGTTAGCTCTTTCCGCTTCATTTGAATACATATGTTACGGGCCTACGAATATATTGTATTTATTTTAGTGCAGGGACTGTCTTTATACGTCAGAATCTGACGTCTACAGACGTCAGATTCGTTAATTTCATTATTTCAAATTTGTCATTTTCGACAAGTTTGTTTGACAAGTTTGACAAGTTTATTCAATAACTCGGGCCTCGTCTGAGGCTTTGCGTACAATTTCTGCTACAATAAACATAACAAAATAGTACCGGTACAAGTATTCTAAATAAGAAACAGAGATTGTATAGCAGGTAATCCAATTACAAAAGAAAAAATCAAGATGGATGGTATGACGTGTACATTAATGTGAACACAAATAGGTAAATACACACGATACATCTTAACAATATTATTATGTTCAGTGATGATAACTTGAAAAATAAAGGTTACAAATACATGTATTAACAATAAAAAATATGTGTAGATGTCGCAGCCACCTATAACAAAAAGTGATTTTTATTAAATTGATCTGGATCCACAGATGCACCAACATTTAAGATGTTGATCCAACGCCGGATCCGCACGGGATGGAATGAACGGTGTGGTATAGTGGACGGTGCATCGACACTAAATCAACGCACCGCCAAGTCATCATGTCTGACGGACAATAACAGGTATCCTAGTCGTAAAATCAACTTGTCTGTCAGGGGGTAGATATAGCGCAGGATACATCATACATCTAAAAGTATGATTTCAGTACACTGTTATTGTTCAAAGTGATTTTCAAATTTGAATACCGTTGGTTCAACATTGAAACAACGGTAAAAACATTGTTCCAACATTGAACCAACTTGGGACAAATTAAATATGCAAATTATAAATTTCAAAACCTTCTTTAATAAATTTGACTAGCAGTATCTGTTTTTTGATAGCTTAACGTCGACATTAGTTGTTCGAACTTTAAGATGTTTGGACGTTGCCAATAATATTTTTTATAATTTTTTTTCGAGTGTCATTTAGGGCTGGGCATTCAAGTAAAAAATGATATTCATCACATAATTTATTACAATCGCAGTTTTCACAAATGCGCATGTTGCGCGGTAATTTGGTGAATCTTCCCTTTTCCACAGGTAATTTGTGGTTTGATGTTCTAAATTTGGTAAAAATACGTTTATAACCAGCGGGTAATTCAATCAAGTACGATTCAAATTTTAAATCTGACTTAAAACATTTATACAACATACATTTAGGTGAGTTTTGAATATTTCATTCCCACTCTTGGTGGTATTGGTCTTCTATTACTTGACGAAATTTTAGTGCAAGTTGCTTACAAGACGGAAGAGATTGCGACAACCAAACATTGGTTAGTCCACAATTATCAAGTGTATTTTTTATATATCTCAACCATGGTGATGAAAAAGTTTCATTTTTAAATTTCTTAAATATAATACCGTACATAATGAAAGACAACTTTTCGGGTTTACTACACAGTATTGATGCCCAATAGGCTATAATGCGGCATTTAACATGTATTATTAGAGGGTAACAACCGGTCTCTCCGTATACCATGACATTGGGTGTAGACGGTTTCAGTCCAAGTATGTACTTAAGATACTTCAGTTGCAAACGTTCGATTATTTCAATATTTTCATAACTATATAATTCACATCCATATAATAAAACTGGAATTACTAGTTTTGGAAATAAATCTATCTGTATATCTAAAGGCAAGTGAAGAAGTCTAATTTTTCGCAATAATGCATACATAGCTTTCTGTCCTTGATCATAAACATGTTTCTTATGTTTTACAAATGTTCCATTGTAATTGAATACTATCCCTAGGTATTTAAACTCATGAATTATGTCCAGCTTATGATTATCATAGTAAAAAACATTTTTCCCGGTGTCTTTTCTTTTCCTAAAAATCATAACTTTAGTTTTTGTAATGTTAACAGTGAGTTTCCATTTTTCAAAATACGTCTGAAGGCTTTCTAACGATTTCTGAAATAAAATTGTGTTATCAGCCATTATCACTGTATCATCAGCATATAACAATATCAAAAGTTTAAAGGATTTTTATACAAAATCAGTATGTCCCAAAAAATTGCACCCATTGTCTAGGAAATATTGTTCCATATCATTAACATACAGTGAAAATAATAAGGGAGACAAACTTTCTCCCTGTCGGACACCAGTATAACATCCAAAATACTTAGATTGTTCACCATTTGCAAAAATACAAGATTTAATGTTACTGTACAGATTATGAATTATTTTTAAAAACTTTCCTTCTATACCAGTTTTGACCAATTTGTCCCACAATCCTACTATCCAGACACTGACGAATGCTTTCTGAAAGGCACAGTATAATACTTTTTTATTCGACAAGTAAAGATCAATAACATTTTTTTAAACAAATGAGTGGTCTATTGTTGAATAATTTTTCCTGAATCCAGCCTGATTTTCATTTATGGCTTTTAAATTAGTTACAAATTCAGTTAACCTATTTCTTAAAACACGAGTGAAAATTTTTCCAAAACAGCTAAGAATGCTTATTCCCCTATAGTTTTCAGGCTCATGTATATCACCTTTATTTTTGTAAATAGGAAGTATACGACCGACAAGCCACGATTCGGGTTTAGACCCTGTCTGCAAAATGTAGTTGAATAACTTAATATAGATAGGTAAAAACACGTCTTTTGTTGACTTAATATATTCATTTAAAACATTATCACTTCCGTGTGCTTTATTAGTTTTTAGCATGTTAATGGCACTGATAATTTCATCAGCACAAAAATCTCTATCCAGTTCTTCACAAAAAATGTCCATATATTGGCTATAATCATGATTTACAGAACTATTGACATTTGAATTCAGATTGAGCTTGTCTGCGACGCTGGGCCAGCATTCAGCCAACGTTGTGTGAACGTGCCGTGTTTTACTGGAGTACGCACGAGAACATGCTATTTTGTTGCAACTCAACAAAACACGAGACATTGAACCAATGTTGGGTTGATGCTGGACCGACGTCGTACACGGCTGGCCAATATCAACACAACATTGGTTCAATGATTCGTTGAGTTGATATTGGGCCGACGTCGCAGACGGTGGGCCAACATCAACCCAACATTGGTTCAATAACTCGTATTTGCTGGTATAGATTTGTTGGCCCAAGTCTTGTAATCTACACCCTAATTTAAATAACAACCTAATGACGGAGGTGATTGGGCGATCTCGTCATGTGACAGGCTGAACCACTCATCGATTGGTCAGGGGTAGAATACAAGACTTAGACCGCCTTGTTTCTGATTTAGGTTAGATTTTGTACACTTAATCTGGTATGATTTCAGACAAGGGCGTCCCCGAATGCGTTCATGTCTGCTTATGGTAGTCCGTGATAACAGACTCTGTGTGCGATACAGAGTCTGTAATCATTGCCATTCGTAAAGTTGTGCCCCAAAAATCCGATGCGCGCACAATCGATTGCGCAATGAATTACTGCGTCATTGTTTGATCAATTATTTTTTTATCATTCTGTAATGACAGATTTACATCTCATTAGAATAATGCCTTAACGTGGGGACGTAAAACCCTGTCTTTATCAGGTTCATAGGTGAATTTATCATCTAAAAGGGCTACCCTCACATTTTTCGTGAAATTTTTGTTCTCAGCGTATACTGACCACCAGTATAGATAACCACAGCTTTTTGTATGCTGTCCATCTCTGACGTTGAACCATGCTGTTCACGTCAAGTTCGGACAAGCCTATGGCTGTACCTATACCTGCTTATCAGGCATTTAACCCTTCTAGCGCTGAATTATTTTTGTATAAACCATGGAGACAACGTTTTTTCAATTTTTAACCATCATAGATGTCTGGGTTATATTTTACTGATCCATTTGAATCCGTATGTTACGGGTCTACGACCATTATAAATATTTTATTTTTTTCAGTGCAGGGATCATCTTTATCTATTTATACGTCAGATTCTGACTATAAAGACGGTCTCCGCGCTGGAAGGGTTAATAAGCAAACCTAAATAAACAGTCACTAAACTTTTATTCATAAGTCAGCAGAACACCCTGACGTGGGATCATTTCCAGCTGGCTTCACTCACTTTGACTGTCCCCTTTGAAGTTCCTAGATATTATGATAATAGTTGAGAAAAGGATTTGTAACTGGGATCAACAACGTACTTAACGCTCGCTAAGCACGTCCATATTCGTTTAAAATATGTTTTGTTACATGATTAGCTGGCTAAATCACTGTTATTGGGAATGAAGTGAGTGTTCAACCCTTTAACCGCCAAAATATTCAATTTGAATTTTCACTCACTTGAAGTTGTGTCTCGCTGACGCGATCCACAACTTCAAGTGAGTGAAAATTATTCAGATTTGACAAAGTGGATGTCAACTCTTTTAAAATCTTGCTGGTTGATGTCACATTTTATCTTTAACCTATTCAAAATGTGGTACTTCATGTGCTGATAAAAAACGAAAAGCCGAGTATATGCGGCACCGGCGGTTAAAGGTTTAATTAAACACGAGGTTGGGTCACAAAGGAGATATAGGAGTAATTTTCATCCACTTGAAGCTGTGAGTCGGGCTAGCGAGACACAGCTTCAGGTGGGTGAAAATAAAATAAGATAGCTTAGCAAGCAAAGGGTTAACATAGCAAAAGCGAGAAGCCAGGGTATAAGACCCTGTGTGTCTAAAGCTACCCTGATTTGTGGTTTGAACACAACAACAGAGCACTAATGTCTTAACAACACCTTTCGGAACAAAATTATTGCGAACTAAGAATGACAGAACTACTATTTCCCTGTACATACACTTTTTATGTAAAAATGACAGCAAAATGAAATTTTAATGCTAGAGTGTGTACTTATTTATTTTCCAATGCTGAGATGCAAAACATTTCTGTACAATTCTTCAGATGATATGTTACATGTTCACATATCATCCTTTCAATTTTCAAGTGATTTTCCATAATTAACCCATGTTGTAAATACCTGTGAATATATTTTTATACTGTTAATTTTATTGACGCATAAGTCTACATAGTCGTCCCGTCGCCGGTAAATATTTATTATATATCTATGTTTTAAAAAACTATGTGACACCATCTGCTGCTACAATATATACACTGCCTAAATGTTATTGTAACCAGTGAGTCATCCAACTTGACTTTTAAAAACACGTATTTTAGACAAGAATCATGGCCTAATTTTACAATTTTAGAAAATTGAGGGTGGTTTTACTGATTTCCACGGTCAATGGGAGTAAGGTGGTATATCAACCATATATAGCCGTATTAACATATTGGTGGCCATCTTGGACGCCATCTTGAACAGCGGAAAAGGCTTTAGTTGGAATCACAGTTTTAGTATGTTATTTCTGATAATTGTATTTTTTCCCCATTCAAAACCCAAACTATTCGCCTAATACGCCACTTAACATGGTGGAGATCTAAATAATACTGAGTTATGCAGGGATTATTAAATTTGTCTAATTAGAGTTAATAATTATGAGAAATACTGCTTTACATGCCGTTTTCCATATTCACATCAAACACGAGACGTTGACCTAACATTGGTTTAGTGTTGTTTTACCATATTTGACGCCGGACCTGCGTTAAATCAATATTGGGTCTGCGTCTCGTGCCTGGAGGTTTTCATGTTCATATCAAACAAGATATGCTGACCCAAGCGTTGAAGACGATGGACCAACATTGAACCAATATTGTGTAGGCATCTCATATCTGGAATTTTTTTTGTTCATGTGAAGCACGAGATGTCGACCTGATATTAGTTTAATGCTGGTCCACCGTTTTTGACGCTAGACCAACAATAGGCTAATATTAGGTGTACGTCTCGGGCCAGTTGTGGTCATATGGCTCATAGCAGTAAGGTGAACACGATGATTAATAATGATTGTTATAACACGTCTTAATCATGTTAATTAGCAATTGTCATGTCCGGGTGCTGAACACTTTAAAAGCTACATTTTTTTTTGAACATGCATAGTTCAATGCCATGTTTAGGATTATCAAGTGGCGTTTTTGGCTGGTGACATTCTGCTTGTATTCATACAAAAATGAAAGTTACATCTTTAATCTAAGGCAAATATTTATATTTGAATATATAGCCATTGTTTAATGCGATTCTTAAGTCGAATTATATCGCTGATTGACTCAGATTTCAGCCCATTAACGAGCATAGATATCTATAGCACACCTGTCGATTGTGCACAGCACATGATTTATTCTAACAATATTCAGTTACAAATATATTGACATTTATTAGATTATTATATTGGCATAATCAGATAATAAACACAGTTTTTGTTTTGATATGTTGAATGGATGAACGAACGAAGGAAAGAAGGAATAAATGGGCTTTAGAGCATGCTCATCCTCGTGTATGATGTATCCACCACTGAGGAGAACCTCCTGAGAATGTGGATAATCAGACAGCAGTCACTGTGACTCGCGAAGACATCCAACAATAGTCGGTCGCGAAGACATCCAGCAATATCCGGTCACGTAGACATCCAGCAACAGTTGGTTGCGTAGACATCCAACAATAGTCGGTTGCGTATACATCCAACAATAGTCGGTCGTGTAGAGATCCAACAATAGTCGTTCGCCTACCCATCCAACAATGATTGGTGGCATAGACATCCAACAATAGTCGGTCGCCTACAAATCCAACAATGATTGGTGGCATAGACATCCAACAATAGTCAGTCGCCTACACATCCAACAATGATTGGTGGCGTAGACATCCAACACTAGTCGGTCTCCTAGACATCCAACAATGATTGGTGGCATAGACATCCAACAATAGTCGGTTGCGTATACATCCAACAATAGTCAGTCGTGTAGAGATCCAACAATAGTCGTTCGCCTACCCATCCAACAATGATTGGTGGCATAGACATCCAACAATAGTCGGTTGCGTATACATCCAACAATAGTCGGTCGTGTAGAGATCCAACAATAGTCGTTCGCCTACCCATCCAACAATGATTGGTGGCATAGACGTCCAACAATAGTCAGTCGCCTACACATCCAACAATGATTGGTGGCATAGACATCCAACAATAGTCGGTCCCCTACACATCCAACAATGATTGGTGGCGTAGACATCCAACAATAGTCGGTCTCCTAGACATCCAACAATGATTGGTGGCATAGACATCCAACAATAGTCAGTCGCCTACACATCCAACAATGATTGGTGGCGTAGACATCCAACAATAGTCAGTCGCCTACACATCCAACAATGATTGGTTGCGTAGACATCCAACACTAGTCGGTCTCCTAGACATCCAACAATGATTGGTGGCATAGACATCCAACAATAGTCGGTCTCCTAGACATCCAACAATGATTGGTGGCGTAGACATCCAACACTAGTCGGTCTCCTAGACATCCAACAATGATTGGTGGCATAGACATCCAACAATAGTCAGTCGCCTACACATCCAACAATGATTGGTGGCGTAGACATCCAACAATAGTCGATCTCCTAGACATCCAACAATGATTGGTGGCATAGACATCCAACAATAGTCGGTCGCCTAGACATCCAACAATGATTGGTGGCATAGACATCCAACAATAGTCGGTCGCCTACACATCCAACAATGATTGGTGGCGTAGACATCCAACAATAGTCAGTCGCCTACACATCCAACAATGATTGGTGGCATAGACATCCAACACTAGTCGGTCTCCTACACATCCAACAATGATTGGTGGCATAGACATCCAACAATAGTCAGTCGCCTACACATCCAACAATTACATTACTTGTGTTTTTTTATTTGAGCCGTTTTCGTTCCGTCAAAATTGAGCCGTGGAATGTGCCACACAATGACCACAATGTGCCGCTGGTTCCCCTGTGCCGCTGACCGGCCGTTAGGGTGGGGAGTGACAGTGTTAGCTGACTGGTAGGGTGGGGTACAGTGGTGGGGAGCACTGTCCGCTAATGTGCCGTCCGTTCCGTAAATGTGCCGTCAGAAATGTGCCGCGTTTTAGGTAGTCCCTGATTTGTGGCATAGACATCCAACAATAGTCGGTCGCCTACACATCCAACAATGATTGGTGGCATAGACATCCAACAATAGTCGTTCGCCTACACATCCAACAATGATTGGTGGCGTAGACATCCAACAATGATCGGTCTCCTAGACATCCGACAATGATTGGTGGCGTAGACGTCCAACAATAGTCGGTCTCCTAGACATCCAACAATGATTGGTGGCGTAGACGTCCAACAATAGTCAGTCGCCTACACATCCAACAATGATTGGTGGCGTAGACATCCAACAATAGTCGGTCGCCTACACATCCAACAATGATTGGTGGCGTAGACATCCAACAATAGTCGGTCGCCTACACATCCGACAATGATTAGTGGCGTAGACATCCAACAATAGTCGGTCTCCTAGACATCCAACAATGATTGGTGGCGTAGACATCCAACAATAGTCGGTCGCCTACACATCCGACAATGATTGGTGGCGTAGACATCCAACAATAGTCGGTCGCCTACACATCCGACAATGATTGGTGGCGTAGACATCCAACAATAGTCGGTCGCCTACACATCCGACAATGATTGGTGGCGTAGACATCCAACAATAGTCGGTCTCCTAGACATCCAACAATGATTGGTGGCGTAGACATCCAACAATAGTCGGTCGCCTACACATCCGACAATGATTGGTGGCGTAGACATCCAACAATAGTCAGTCGCCTACACATCCAACAATGATTGGTGGCGTAGACATCCAACAATAGTCGGTCGCCTACACATCCGACAATGATTGGTGGCGTAGACATCCAACAATGATCGTTCACTTAACCTTTAGACCGCTAAACACGTATATATACGTTTTATGACGTTGCTAAAGACGTACATATACGTGTGAAAAGACTAGCAAAATAAGGGTGGGTATTACCGTAATGAAAAGCTAATGTGTTTAAAAATAAAAGTATATGCTTGTCATACGTGGTAGGAATAATTTCGGATCGTGTTTGGCGTTCATTGTGTGCCTAGTTTTTTTCGATTGTTTTCCGCAAAGGCACAACCTACTAAGCATTTATAACTACATTAACAGGTGCGCGCTGACAACAAACGTATATTTACTTGCCAACAATACTGTGGTCATTTTAACCAAGGAATATATAATATTTTCCTTGTTTTAACCCAAAAAAACACTCTACCTAGACAAATATTTTAGAATAGCGATTTTATCAAACTTGAGTTCATATGGGTCCATAGTATTACCAAAAAAATGTTTTCAGAAATGTGTTGTCTAAAAAATGGATCTAATTTGCATATTCACAAAGGCGGCCACAAGACCAGTGCAGAAAGTGAAAATGCGCAATATCTCGGTAATCAGTCATCATATGAAAACAAATAATGGCTCTACACCTAGGTTTTCAGGTACGGGGAATGCGTTTGTGACATTTTTTTCATAATCCAAGGTTAAGGTCACACCAAGGGTCAATGTCATAGGTCATGTCAGCCACCGGAAAGTGAAAATATGCCATATTTCAGTAACTTGTCATCATATAATAACAAATAATGCCTCTACACCTAAGTTTTCGGGTATGGGGAATGCGTTTGTGACATTATATTACCCCTGTAACCTCGTGGGGTGTTTTGGTATATTTTCATGCTGGAGACTATGTGAGTTTCAACCACTATAGACATCTCAGGTGAGCAGAATTGGAGCCAAACCACTACAATACACGATTTTCACAAATTTAGGCAGATTTGACCTTGCTGTGACCTTAATATGACCTTGTCATGGCCTTGGGATAACACTCCTTTGAAGACCAACCCCAACCCATGTCACCATGTGTACTTGGGTTGGGATTCATCAAGTGTATTTGAAGTAGTAGCCATTGGTCCAAACATGACAATCGTTAAGTTAATTATTTGGTCCATTTCTGCGATATGAGAAAGGGGTGGCATAAGGGTCATTTGATGGGGTATTACCCCTCCAGCCGATATATTACCCTTGTAACCTCTTGGGTGTTTTGGTTATATTTCATGCCGGAGTCTAGCTGATTTTCAACCACCATAGACATCTCAAGTGAGCTGAATTGTAGCAAAACCAACAAAAATTGGTTATTTTCACCTATTTTAAGCTGATTTGACCTTGCTGTGACCTTGAGATGACCTTGTCATGACCTTGGGGTGACACCCAAGTGAAGCCCAACACCAACCCCAACCCATGTCATCATGTGTACTTGGGTTGGGTTTCATCAAACGTATTTGAAGTGTTGGCCATTGGTCCAAACATGACCACCTGGGCGATGAAAGGGTCAGCAGTGATGGCCCACACATCCTGCAGAGCCAGCAACCAAAAGGTTAAACATCTAACAATGATCAGTCGCATAGATCTCCAACATTAGTTGGTCATGTAGGCATCCAACAATAGTTGGTCTCGTAACATGCCAACAATAGTTGGTCTCGTAACCTACCAACAATAGTTGGTCTCGTAACATACCAACAATAGTTGGTCTCGTAACCTACCAACAATAGTTGGTCTCGTAACATACCAACAATAGTTGGTCTCGTTGGTCTCGTAACATACCAACAATAGTTGGTCTCGTAACATACCAACAATAGTTGGTCTCGTAACATACCTACAATAGATGGTCTCGTAACCTACCAACAATAGTTGGTCTCGTAACATACCAACAATAGTTGGTCTCGTTGGTCTCGTAACATACCAACAATAGTTGGTCTCGTAACATACCAACAATAGTTGGTCTCGTAACATACCAACAATAGTTGGTCTCGTAACATACCTACAATAGATGGTCTCGTTGGTCTCGTAACATACCAACAATAGTTGGTCTCGTAACATACCAACAATAGTTGGTCTCGTAACATGCCAACAATAGTTGGTCTCGTAACATACCAACAATAGTTGGTCTCGTTGGTCTCGTAACATACCAACAATAGTTGGTCTCGTAACATACCAACAATAGTTGGTCAAGTAACATACCAACAATAGTTGGTCTCGTAACATACCTACAATAGATGGTCTCGTAACATACCAACAATAGTTTGTCTCGTAACATACCAACAATAGTTGGTCTCGTAACATACCTACAATAGATGGTCTCGTAACATACCAACAATAGTTGGTCTCGTAACCTACCAACAATAGTTGGTCTCGTAACATACCAACAATAGTTGGTCTCGTAACATACCAACAATAGTTGGTTGCGTAACATACCAACAATAGTTGGTTGCGTAACATACCAACAATAGTCGGTCGCATAGACATCCAACAATAGACGGTCGCATAGACATCCAGCAATAGTCAGGCGTGTAGACATCCAACAATATTCGGTCACGTGGACATCCAACAATCTTTACTAATGGGCGGGGAAGATATAGTTTGTTTCTTTAAAACATGATCCGAAAAGGGAGAGTGGGCAATTGAACTTGCGAGGGAGACGATACCACTGAACTAGCGACCCAAACCGCACCCATTATCATATATCACCTTCAATAAACCAAATTTGTATAGTTATATTTGGTCATAAACATCAGTGTTGTTGTTGTGTCTAGGGAGTGGACAGACGACTGTTTAGGGGGGGGGGGGTCATCGACGGTGCGCTACCATCGTATAATTCTGTCGTGCAAAGCCAAAAGGCAGTATCTGCTCACTATACAAGTAAGCAGATACTGCCTTTTGACAGCAGTACTGCTGGATGTTTGCTGACGCTATTCATACTTCGAAAGAATAAAGTCTTTCGAAAATAGCAGTTGGCATTAACGTGGTTAAATAAAATATATGTATTCCCTAAATATTGTATTTTTGTTATACACGTAGTTTACTCGGCATAGTCTTGGAGTGATTACACAATATTATTGTCATAAGAGGAACATTTTACAGTCAACAGATCAGACACCTGTGTCACCGCTCGCGGCGAAGTATAAGTTGATAAGTAAGCAAACAGTGTTATGTGTATTAACCATTTAACTGCTAAGCACGAGTGTAATCGTTTTAAATCTGCGTCATTAGTTGAGCTAATCACTGTTATTGGGAATCAAATGTGTGTTTAAACAGCTATATTTACAAATGTGCGGTCTTAGATCAAACAAATACGAGTAATTTTCACCCACTTGAAGTTGTGTGTCGCGGTAGCGAGACACAACTTCAAGTGGGTGAAAATTTGAATGACACAGCTCGGCCGGAAAATGGTTAACAACACATGGTATCTTCAGGAAATTATTAGATTTATACAATCCTAGATCATGCAAGATCATGCAACAGGATAATAATATTTTACCTTATATTAAATCAAGAAAAAGAAAAAATCAAGAAATTGTACAGAATATTATCAACAGGGACCCGGCTATGTATTAGCAAAAAAAAAGAGAAAATTATAGTTTTATATGTCCCAAACAACTATCCTGCCCACGATACATCTACATTTAATAACCCTTACAGCGCGGGGGCGTCTTTAGACGTCAAAATCAGAGGTTCTGACGTCGAAAGACGGTCCCCGCACTGACAGAGTAAAACATGTATAATGGCCGTGGACCCATAACAAAGGTATTCAAATGAAGCAGAACTGCAGAAAGAGGTAACTAAGACATCTATGATGATAAATTAAACGAAAACTTTTGGTTTCCATGGTTTATACAGCAATATTCCAGCGTTGTAATTAGGGTTAGGGATAGCTCCGTTATACAATGTAGAACGTCCACGAAGCTACATATATCACAATAGCATGGTCAAACCATTAAAAGACAGGCGCAATATTTGCACAATAGCAAAATACGAGATCTGAATCTTCCTAGTAAGATAATATCACAACGCCAAGGCTTAAATATGAGACAACACAAAATATATAAATAAATAGTAAACATATACATTCATTTTTATGTAATACAAGTTACCCTCTTAGCAGCAAGGTAATATACAAACCTAACCTTTTATAAATAAACAAACAATTAACGCATTATAATAACATGCTAATAAAACAGTTGAAATATTCATTACACGTCTACGCAAATAAAACTACGTGTACTTGGACGCTTCTGATCCTTTGATCTGTTGATCTTATAAACTAAATTATTTGCTGCAAAATAAGCAGGTGCAGTATAACGTGTCAAGTGACCTTGATCGGCTGTATACTTACATAATGTGTCATTGAGCCCTGAAAATAACAATGTTATGCTCCAGGTCACATTCTCAACTTAACATTCACTCTGGGTCTTTCATCTTTGAACTGTCTCTTGTCAGTGCTTGAACTCATATGAACGATTCTCTATTTCTATGCCACAGAAACTGTTTTCAATGCACAGGATGGTGAATGTTTAAACAATTGGCACCTTGTGTGAGCTAACCCTTAGCACACTGATGTCGACTACAGAAAACATTCTGTGTTTTCATTAACACCTATATGATCAGTTGTTGAATATAAAATATATTTTTTCAATCTTGAAACACAGATATATGTTGGGACTTAAATTTCACAAACAACACACATTTTTTCAATCACTCGAAGTTGTGGATCGCGGTAGCGAGACACAACTGACGTCTGAAGTCTATCCCCGCGCTTAAAGGGTCATGGGCCCATTTATAAGGTAAAACAAATTCTGTTTTTTTGTTTGTATCATGTACTTGTCAGTATAATAAAGGAATTGAATAGTCCTCAGGCCAACTTCGCACAATGTCATCCTTCATGTTATTTTATTATGACGTTTTAACGATTAGAGTGCTCGACGGGTGGGAAAGATTTTCCTATTACGCACAAGTAGGTGGTGGAGCTTATTCTTGACATCATGTGTTGATATTACGGAGCTTTTTAAGGGACATTTAAAGAATATAAATTGTAGTTGAAAGTTTTTAATTGGAGGGCACCAAATGATTTGGTGCGCACCAATAAATTATTTGGTGCGCACATTATTCAAATAACCGATTCGTGCGCACCAAATCATTTAGCGCGCACCAAATAATTAATTGGTGGGCACCAAATCATTTGCTGTGCACACCAAATATGCGCACCAAATATTGTGGTGCCCTCTAATTAAATACTATCAGTTAAATGTATTTTCTTGAAATGTCCTTCAAAAAGCTCAGTACACACACTGGACATAAGTTTGTTCACCCAATTCTTGCACAAACCACTGTCTACTGACTGCTGGGCGTCAGCTCATATGCCATACCGATATGATTTTAAAGCTTTTAATTATCACATTATTATCCACATATGTTTTACACAATCTCATGCAAAATTATGTCAGTGCATTGGGATTATGGTTTCCAGTAGAGACATATGTAATGGCAATCGAATTCAAATTAAGGGCTCAAATTTAATGAGATTTAAAATCATGTAATTGTAGCGCAATTCAGCTGAAATAAAAAAAAGTACAAAATATTTGGGCAAGGTACATGCTAACAGGCAAAAGTGAAAAAAGACGCTGGCATGGTCGTCGGAAGCAAACATCATCTCCTGACGGCAGACGTCTGCAGATGCTGTCTATATTGGGACGTTTGAAGACTACTTCGGAGTAATCTTTTGATTGGAGCTCGTTTTTGGTACGCATTTGTCATAAAAACTGTTAGGTGACAACTATATACATACAGGGGACATATTTAGCCTAGTAGCGAGAAAAAAAGCTAATGGTTCATAACAAAAACGGCATAACCAAATCAGGTGGGCCAAGAGAGTTTGGCACTGGACCGCCAATGGCAATTAGTGCTCTTGGATGAGTGTAAGTTTGTTTTGCACACTAATGATGGAAGTGAAGGATGTTGGTGAAATAATTGATAGAATATGAATCCAGACGCAATGCGATTTCGGCTACATAGAAACGTCTCTGTTATGGTTTGGAGATGCATCAGCTTTCTTGCGTTGGCACTTTGATAGTGGTTGATGGGAATGTCAACCAGTATTCATCAGCTCATACATTGACCTCATGGGTGGAAATTTGCTGAAGTCAGTAGAGCAAATGTTTAGGGACCAGCAACACCCATTTGTGTTCCAACAAGACAATGCTCCTTGTCACAGAGCCATGGCGGTGTTGGCATGGTTCGAAAACAATGCTAGACGCAAGATGTTATTTTCGCCGCAGTCTCAAGATGTAAATCCTATCAAAAAGATCTGGATTTGCATAAAAAAGAACGCATGAGAGGTCAAACCAACCACATGTAAAGGAATTAAAACAGCATTATTCAAAAGCTCTGACAAAATTCGTCCTGCAAAGATCAGAACAGTGTTTTCATTTTGGCTCAGAAGAGCAGCGGCCATTATAAGATCACGTGGCTACCCAACTAAATATTCTTTGTGACACTTATGTTTCATATAGCAAAATAAATATTTTTTCGTTCATGAAGTGTAAAAAAATGAAATAAACTATCCGGGTTTGAGTTTATTTGCTGTGATTCATTTAAGGTATTAAGCATATGTGTAATAGGCATCACGTTGGGGGTGAACAAACTTTTGTCTAGTGTTTGTATGTTACTATGTCTGACTGTTTATAATAAATGTATAGCGGTTGCCGTACTGTATGATTTAATAAAATTAACCAAAGTCAACACGAAACGTAGTTCAAACGCTTCCTGAATGCAGGTGCGGTACTAGAAATACTGAGCATCGCATTGACTCATCTTCATCCTGTCGATGCGAGCTTACAGAAATCTATTTCATTTCATGTGAAAACACAGCAATCATTGACTCGAAAACTAGTTTTTTTATTTTCCCTCGATTGCTAGCAGACCATTCAGCAAATCTTCACAAATAAACGTGATTGATAACTAACGCATAGTAGCTTAACCCTTGCAGTGCGGGGATCGACTTTAGACGTCAGATTGAAAGAAAGAGTAAAACTATTTATAATAGCCGTAGACGTATAACCAGTGATAACATACTAAGTATTCACATAAAGCGGAAAGAGCTAAATAAGACATTAATGGTGATTTCAAATTGAAAAAAAAACTTTTGGCCTCTGTGGTTTTCATAAACAATTCGGCGTTTTAAGGGATAATAGTCTGTAAACGTTTTTTTTATGGTAATCTTAACTAGAACGTAGCGTATCTGAATACGACTGAGGTCTGGTGTGGCCGGGGCATGAAGGCTACAGTTTTACAGTCTCTCTTCACTCTGCAACCAACCAAACTTCTGCGTTGGAATTTTATGACCACAACTGCCGATATGGTAACATAAACAAAAACTGTGTCGCGAAACTGTTCTTTTTTCGCCCATAGTATTGTGCGTTTCTCATTGATGAATAATCGCTGACTGTTTACGTATGCTGATAAGGGGTTTTCTCAACCCTTTCAGCGCGTCAGAATCTGACGTCTAAAGTCGGTCCACGCACTGAAACAATTAACAATATATAATGCACGTGTGCCCATAACATCGGTATTCATATAACGCGGAAAAAGCTATCAAAGACATTTTTGCTGACTTCAATTAAACCTTTGGTCTCTATGGTTTTTACAAACATATTTCAGCGTTGTACATAAGTCAGAACCAAAACAAGTCATGAGATTTTTGTAACGCTGTGTGCTAATATAGTTCCCTTATTTTTTTAAAATAGTGTGCATCAATAGTCATGGTAACCAGGTAGCTGTACTGCCCATGACTATATCGTAACAAGTGATGGCGGGAGGGAATTAATAGATTCTGTCACGTGATATACTTTGCTGTCGTCAATTCGTCATATAGTACGGTAATAATTTGACACGCACTCACGTCGATTCTCTGACTCAATCAATCAATCAATCAATCAATCAATCAATCAATCAATCAATCAATTAATCAATTAATCAATCGATCAATCAATCAATCAATCAATCAATCAATCGATCGATCGATCGATCGATCAATCAATCAATCAATCAATCAATCAATCAATCAATCAATCAATCAATCAATCAATCAATCAATCAATCAATCAATCAATCAATCGATTAATTAATCAAGCAATCATTTAATCAATCAATTAATTAATCAATCAATCAATCAATCAACCAATCAATCAATCTGCCAATCAATTTACTAATCAAAATCAATCAATCCTTTTTTATCAGTTTAACCACTCACTCACTCACTCACTCACTCACTCACTCACTCACTCACTCACTCACTCACTCACTCACTCACTCACTCACTCACTCACTCACTCACTCACTCACTCACTCACCCACTCACTCACTCACTCACTCATTCACTCACTCACTCACTCACTCACTCACTCACTCACTCTTGCTGGAAGCTTCGAGACGAGATACGTGAAAATAAGCACGTCCTATATTTCCTGTTTTACTCTAGTGGGCATGTGAGTGCTGCCGATTTGTGTAGGAGCCTGCACATGCGCATTGATGCCAACGGCAACCACAGCAGCACTGTCTAGCTGTAAAACAGGACCGTCCAATCAGGGCAGTTATCAGCTGTAAGACCTTTGTCAGAAATACCAAACAACTAGAACACGTGTGTAAAAAAAACTCCTGGAATTTTCGACCAATCAACAAATGGTATAGTGAAAAGGCGCTGGAATGAATACTAAATAATTGAGGACGATGACAATAATATTTGATAATGTAGACGGCAATGCGCTGGCCCACCGTCTGTGATGCTGTCCCTATATAAAAACAACATTGGGTGAAGCAGTAAATCTTATTTACCTACTTGACTGAGATGAAGTATTTCTCTATCGGTTCAGGCATCACTGAGTTATTGGTATAATATTCGGACTGGATTACAATCATCAGCATCCACTGCTCCTAGTTATCAAGGTAAATCCTTCACATTCTAGTTGTCCTCGTAATGATAATAATTATTCCACATTATTTATTGTCAGTAATTCCATGGAATGATAGCTGGTGCTTGTCTCTTGGCGTGTATTCCGTGGGTAGTTTAGGTAGTTAGTGTACTGCCCTGGTAGTTAGTTGGTTAGTGAGCGTTTGTACTTGCTCCAGACAGAGATGTAACTGGTAGGTAGGTGAGACATGTTATTGCGGGGGAGTCTGCCATCAGTACCCCCAGCCTCCCTGCGTCTCGCCCCCCTGTAAGTGCCATGATCCAGATTACACAGGCATCAGGGCCCCACATGCAGGCAGACACAACAGTCCGCTTTTAAGCTGCCTGCCTTGATAAAGTTAATAGCTCCCGGGTGCGCATGTGCGAAATACGTCAGCTTCAAATGCCGGTGTAGCAATGCTGGTTCAGTTATCGGCCTAACGTCGTAGATAATGGCACAATACTGAACATAGTTTTGCAGGAAGCACCACGCCGCGCTTCACTGGTGTTAACTCAGTGGTTTTCCCATCTTTACATTACGTCCTACCCTAGAGTTAAACAAAACTATAAAGTCTCTTCTCCCAGTAAGCACAAAACATTTGTATGACATTTATACAATGTATAAATGTCATACAAAAGTTTTGTGTTTACTGGAAACCTCTATATGGCCCTACCTATATTTCGAATTCCCAATGACAATGATAATATTTGGATAACCAAGTTTTGCTGAACAAACCCTTGTCTTCCTAGCCCAGTATAAAAGCGTATTAAAAGGACTATAGTCGTACTTATATTCCGTTTTAAACTTTGATTTCTTCATATCGGGTAATACTCACTTTATGTGAAGCTCGTCTAATGTTCACTGAACATTAGACGAGCTTTACAAAAAGTGAGTACTAAATGGCCCATCTTCATCTATCCAGTTGTCTGCCACCGGCAGAACCTGGATAACCCGTATATGTGCTATGTGTTCAGAACCCCCCTCCTCCCTCCTCCTCCCTGGCCAATTCACAGTTGATTCAGGCGGCCCAAACAATCTGACCTGAGTGTGACCTCCACGCTGCAGTCAGTAAACCAGTGACGTCATAATGAATATTCATGTTGCTCGCACCCCTCATTTTCGTACCCGCTTCACACACACCTGTTGTCAAGGTCAGACTGGTAGTCTGACGGTCAGACCTGATACGGCAAGGTGTAAATGGCCAGACCAATTCATCATGATTGATATTCTTATAGGCGTTCTAAACTGCCAACTGCCGTGACCGCTTACTGAAATAATGGGCAGTTACGACTGTTTGCCTTTTACATGCCAGTAGGCATATACTCATTTATAAGTTTTACATTAGCAGCCGGGTGTTTCCGGCAATTAGGAGACATTGAACCAATGGCGCGTCAATGCATCTTCATCTATCCAGTTGTCTGCCACCGGCAGAACCTGGATAACCCGTATATGTGCTATGAGTTCAGAACCCCCCTCCTCCCTCCTTCTCCCTGGCCAATTCACAGTTGATTCAGGCGGCCCAAACAATCTGACCTGAGTGTGACCACGCTGCAGTAAGTAAACCGGTGACGTCATAATGAATATTCATGTTGCTCGCACCCCTCATTTTCGTACCCGTAACTTTTTTTATTATTTTAGTCCACTAATTATCAGTTATTTTCAAAAATAAAAAACGTTCTTCTTCTCCTCCTCAAGCCATTATGCATATTGCACTCTTGTAGTGCCGGGATCGACTTTAGGCTTCAGAATCCGACGTCTAAAGTCAATCCCCATGCTAGGCGGCATAGATTGTTTGAAACTTAATTTAAACTCTGACCGATTTATTTTACCAGAACTATATATCAAAACAAAATAATTAATTTGTTTTGTAATTATAAGGGGATTTATTATGATGAGCAAATTAATTATGTTGAAAGATGTTGCAACAGGCTGTTGCTATGCTACTTCTGCCGGCGAAGTTCATCGTAAAAGCTACTGAACAAAAATACGCAGCTTATTAAATATTTCGAGTACAAAATATATTTATAAGGTCATTTACCGGGACTTGCGCAGCTCAAATCTTCAAAAATATAAATACTGCGGTAATCAGTCAATGTGGTTCATCATACGCTACTCCACATTATGGAAACTACTCATATCAAAGGTGATCTATCACCCCTTATATGGTATGAATAATCATATCCTTATATGGGGTGTTTGGCTATCATGTGACCCTCTGAGAGGGTCACATGATAGCCAATCACCCCATATATGGGTGTGATTGGCTATTGAGAGGGTCACATGATAGCCAATCACCACATATAAGGAAACACTTGTGCCCCATCTTGTGGCAACTTTGATTTATTTGTCACAAAATTATTCATACTATATAAGGGGTAATAGATCACCTTTAAATGTTTATTGTCTAGATTATAAATGTGGTCAGGGTTATGTCATGATATCATATACAGTTATGTCTATCATGTCTATCCCAGCTTGGCCTAACACTGTGTGGCTTCATAAGACAGAGTAATAAATCACTTGTTCATGTAGGAACATATACCGTGGGCCAACATTGCAACAGCATTGGGTGAATTACCCGTGGCTGGTGGGATGCTGGATATTTACAGTTGCGTGTGCTATCTTTCCTACATCTAAAGTTATGGCTGGTAATTTTGTGTAAAAATATCACTATTAAATAGAGGATAAAGATCACATTATTACATTAAATACTTTATGTGAGAAAATGACTCCCCGGCAAACACGAGACATTGAGCCATTGCTGGTTCAATGTTGGTCCACTGTATACGACGCTGGCCCAACATTGAACCAACAATGCCTCAATGTATCTTATTTGCTGGGTTATCAGTTTTGTCAGCTTTCGCTTTAAAAGAAATGTCAACAAAAGTTAACTTGATTTTATCTAATTATCTTATATAATGCTGTACAACTGTACTTTTAGTCGTATTTTCGTTTCCAATGCGCAAAGACTGCTCGTAGCCATTCCACTGAGGAAGTGGATGTGGGGTGTAAAAGGAAAATAATTGTGGTGAGGAGTGTCTCGTGATTCGTGACGTGTTGGTGATAACAACACTGCTATGCCATTTGCCAGTGTCATTTGCCCAACGTCTTCGACGTTGGGCCAACATTGTATAAATATTATACAAATGTTTTCTGCTTGCTGGGTGTGCGCTACGATATATAGCGGTATATCACTTCACACGTTTCTTTAGGTTTCTGTAGGTTACGTAAGCCTGACATATTAGATATGTCTTCCCACTGTACACAGAGGTGGGGGCATATTGCTTTACCCCTGTCAACTCAGTCTGTCACTCTGTGCAACTTGGTCTGTGAGGCTGTCTCCCATTCATTTCTCTCCAGGCCATTTTATCTTGCAGTCGGTCAAACACGCGACGTTGCCCCAATCCTGGGCTAATGCTGGCCTACTGTTTACGACACTGAGCAAACATTGGCCCAGTATTGGGTTGCTGTATTGTGTTTGGCGCCACGCTGAATGTGGGCCAGCATCACAGACGGCGGGCCAACATTAACCCATGCAGCATGCAGGTACTGACAGCATGAAGTACTGAGTAGGACTGAATGGATACTGGCCAGCACCGGCGACGCTGGGCCAACATATTACATACATTGCGTCGGTGTCGGCTTGTAATCGTCACCAACAGTAAGTAATACCTGACTAGCTGCTATTCCCAGCAAACACAAAACATTTGTATAACATTTGTACAACCTCTGCCCAACGTCCTCGACGTTGGTCCAAGATTGTACAAATATTATACAAATGTTTTGTGTTTACTATTTTCAACGCAGCCCAGCAAACACGAGGCATTGAACAAGTTCTGGTTTGATGCTGGGCTAGCGTCGCAGACGATGGGCCGGGTGGGCCAGCATTGGACCAGCATTGGGTCAACGTCGTGGTTGCTGAGAGTGTTTCGCACCAAAACGGAATAATAAATTCCGCTTAATACATAGTCTCTACTGTCCACAGGAGCAATTTAATAACAAAAATTACAAAAGCTTCGTGTTTTATGCGTGATTTTACACACGTACAGATTGATTGGTTTCTACATATAATGAAATACATAATGAAATAAACAGTCATCGTGCTACGTATTATTCGAAATCTAGGAAATTCGAACTATTTATACAAACCTATCCAGACAATTTCGTTACTAATACGGGATGATCATAATAGTTTGCTGATGTGCTTTTTTTATTTTACACCATCAGATCCTACATTTTAGAAATCTTTTGATTTACTCAAACATTTTTTAAATTAAATTACAACTGAAAGAATAAAACCAAATTCTGATAAAGGAAAAACTAATTAAAAGAGCAGAATTTGTGTTAATACCGGTAGTGGTGTTTTTAGTACATATTGTGCACTATTAGTAGTTTATTTCCACTATCTATCAACAATTCCGTCGCATCGGTTCTAACAGGTTATATAAGCGAATCATTAGAATGGTACATATAACTCTTTAGCTCCGAGGCAACAATAATATAGAAATGATTTAAATTGATCTAAAAAAAACATCAACCAGTTTTGGCCAACGTATCAATAACCCTTTCAGTGCGGGGGGGCGAATTTAGACGTCAGATTTGAAAGTCTAAAATCGATCCCCGCACTGAAAGAATTACAAAATGTATAATGGCCGTAGACCCATATAAATTATTTCAGAGCTGTATAAGGAGTGAGTGTATCAATAACTCTCGTAGCACCCTATTCGTCTCATTTTATTCACTGTCGGCATTCTCACGTCATTGGAACACAAATACAGTAGATCTGGTAATGTTCGCGAGGAGAACGAATTCGTGAATTTAAGAATCTCGAGAAAATTATTATTATAATAGCGCTACTGAAGTAAAATGAAAATTCGCGAAAATTTGAACACGCGAAAATTACCGGATCTACAGTATTCAGGTAGCCAAAGTTGATTTTAAGGCTGAGCCTTGACTTGGTTGATATAGTTTTTTTCTCATTTGATTGTGATGCTCAATAAGTCCATTGAACATAAATCAGCTGGTGAATTGAGAATATCCTTGAGCATTTTCAAAATTCAAGATACCGGCCGTCAAAATAAGGTTTTCACAACAATATATCTAGTTAAAAAACTAATGGAATTTTGATGATCTTAGGGTCGTTTTGTATGGTTTCGGACATCCCCGAGTCATTAAACTTAGCCCCGAGTCCATCCGAGGTGAACTTCAAGGTCATTTCAATAAGTCAAATTTATTTTAGTATATTTAATGTTTTAAAAAGGTATTGTTGTTTCAGCGCAATCATCAGCTCAAAACAACACTATTATGTGATTAAAAGCAAAAAACGGTAAAAAATGACCTTAATCGTTTTAATTGACTTTGAAATTGACCTTGGGGGTACTTTAAAATATGTTTACCGACTCGAGCATGACCGAAATCATAAAAACAAAAAAAAAGATCATCAAAATCGGTCCATTAGTTTATGAACTAGATCTACTGTGGTGAAAACCCTATTTTGACGACCATCTTGGCGGCCATCTTGAATAAAAAAAAAAGCTCAATGGTAAACTCCATTTACCAGCCGGTTTCAGATTCTGGAGCATGTTATTCCTCAGAATCAAACGAGAAAACTATATCAGTCAGGTCAACCCATAGTGTCCTGACTACCTGACTACAGTACTTGATTTTGCTTTTAACCTTTAACGCTTCAACCGCCGGTGCCGCATATATTCGGGTTTTCATTTTTTTATTACCACATTATGTACCACCTTTTGAACATGTTAAAGATAAAATGTGACATCAATCAGCAATATTTGAAAACAGTTGACTTCCATTTTGTCAAATCTGAATAATTTTCACTCACTTGAAGCTGTGGATCGCGTCAGCGAGACACAACTTCAAGTGGGGGGAAATTCAGATTGAATAATTTGGCGGTTAAAGGGTTAAAGCGCTGAAATACCTTCGTATAAACCATGCAGACCAAAAGGTTTTTTTCAATTTGAATTCATCATAAAGGACTTAGTTAGCTCTTTCTGATTCATTTGTATACATATGGTATGGGTCTACGGCCATTATAAGTATTTTTATTCACACAACGCGGGTTGAAGAATACACCTGAGCCCGTACTCCCGAACAAGTTACGACATATCGCAGGCTACGGATTGGTCGAGAAGACCATGTCGACCAATCCGAAGCCTTGTACGAGAAAACGGGCCCAGACGTGTAATATATCAAAATATAAGCTCAGAATATCTTCACTTCGACTGATACTATTTTCTTTTGTTGACGATAAATATTATCTAAAGCAGCCCTTGTATTGAACCCAATATATTTTGGACCAATTAATATACTTCATGTTCCATGTACAATATAGTTATACATACCTGGACTCGGTCAGTGCCAAAGCTACCATTACATCACCAAAAAGTCATTTCGCCTCCAATAAATGAAATGAATCAGGCTTTACGCCACCTTTGTGCAGATATAGGCTAAACTGGGCCAGGAGAACCTCCTGAGGATGGTGAGATAATTGAGATGACACTGTCCTCCAGACACAGGATTCGAAATTCGAGCCCTGGCGGTCTAAGGCCGAGCACGCTACCTCTCGGTCATGGAGGCTCCCCACAATACTAACTTTTACACGTGGATGGGGAAGAACATTTTTCGTTTCTTTCAAACCGCCGAGACCGGGAACCGAGCCCCGAACTCTGGCGAGAAAGGCAGTGGTGCTAACCACTACTCTAGGGTCCCCGCCCTTCGCCTCCAATAAATGCGCCAATTAAATGTGATTTGGATTGCTTCTAGTTGAGAATGAGATGGTCCATGCAAATGTAGTTATTATAATCTTTCTGATGTGTTAAGATAGGGAAATTAATATTTTTTTCACTGGTTTCTCCCACAAAACGTCTGGCGCTACCTTTTAAATTGTCGTAATAAGGAAATAGTTATTTACTAATTTTGGTAAGGATATCATAGTAAAAAATACCCAATTTGACTTGGCAAGTGATACAAATAATTATCCAAATTAAGATGACCGTGACTCAAAAATATTTACCAACAATATTACTAAAATGATTTTGCTCTTATAATAGACTTGTAATATACTAAAACAATGTTTAGCAAGAGTTAAACAGCTCTACATTTCGGTTGGAAAACCTATATCATGTACATGTGCCCCAAATAATAGAGATATCGAAGACACACAAGCCACGTGTATGTCGTCACCTTGGAACTAAAGGGTCCTACATGGCACTCTAATGAGTGACATATATGACTCTTCACCTCCTAGACGATGATATAGAAGACTACAAACATGATTGACAGCCGAGAAAGGCGACACGGGTTTGATTTCGGACTGGGTGATCTAAATCTGATATGTGAACAAATTAATACACAAGTTCTGTTCATTCTTATAGACAGTGCCTCCGTCCAATTTGACATACAACGTGCATCCCAGCCAACACCAGGCATTGACGCAATATAGTTTTAATGATGTGCCGACCTCGAGGACGACGGGCCAGCAGTAGAACAACATTTGTTCAATGCCTTGTGTTTGCTGAGACACATGTAGTCTAAGACAATATTGATTTAGTAGTATGTGGCAGCCCGTGACATATTAAGTAAAGCATTCTAATTACACGCTTAGTAAGTACATTGTGCTATGTGTCATCGGCTAGCATACGTAGAAAAAATGAATAGATATTAAAATTCCAGTCACACCTTGCGACGTTGTCAATAAAAGATATACCTAAGCATCAGACCAATTAAAATAGCTCACACAATCAATTATGTATTCAGAAGAGTACTTCATACGTTTGTACTCAGATTTGTTTTGTTGTATTATTGTATTTTATTTACTTACAAACACACATCTATTTTTTTCAAATGTTAGAATATTAGCTTGATTGGTGGATGAAGGCTGGCATAGATCGCAGAGGGTCAATTAAATCGTTCTAGGAAAAAAGTACGGCCCAAAATAATAAATTATACTGCTTCACAATCAACCTCATTCATCACGGGATATTACACTCATCACAAACCAACAAGGCATCACGATTGGAATGATTGGGAGTTTTACGAACAAGAACAGTGACCTGTTTCCTACTGCTGAACAACCATTTACTCTTTCGTTGTAGCGAATCGCCCACCCTTAGTCCTTCATTGCAGACACAAGACGCTGAATCAATGTTGGTTTAACGTTGGTCCGGCGTCGTAGACGGTGGAACAACGTTAAACCAACGTTGATTCAACGTCTTACGTCTGCTGGGGTAAGTACAGCGCTGAAATATTAATGACAGGGCAACCTTGGGCTAACCACTGCCGTTGGCTGTAACATTTTAACCATGGTAGCTGGATTAACCTAAATGAACAAGTGGGTCTGTATATTTCTAAAAGAAATCCTACAATTATTTTCATAAAAGCACCATCATCTCAAAATTGAAGCTCTACTAGGAATAATTTTCATGGCGAAATATTTGTATTATTTTCTAGTCAGGTTTGAAAATTTCAAAACACACAGTAGCTCCTGATGCCAATGATGATGTACAATGAGTTCAGTCTTCGTGTTCACATCATCTCGGGAACCACATCCCCTTGGATATGAAAGGGTTTATCTGCCACTTCACAAAGCCGCAGATACACCCTTTCATATCCAAGGTGACGACATGACACAAACCCTGCTCTGCTAAAACTAAAAGGCTGCTCTCTTGAAAAGTACTATAAGCAGTTACTGCTTTTTGGCTTTGCACAGCAGAACTCATTTTGGGTTTTATTATTCATGTGGTTCTTTCAACAGCAGCTTGATTGGTCGGATGATGCTTTAAAACAGTTTGTCACTGTATCGATGACCGTTTCTTTCTGTTGACGTATGTACATTGACGGGAGCAGTGGCTTATGTCTCTCTCATAAAACATTCCACAGCTGCCTTTCTTTCTCTTTTGTAATATCTGTATAACGAGCCACTCGGGCGGTATATTTAACTTTCCAGCCCTTAGTAGAAGAGCTAGTTCCTGTAGGACCCTTATTCAAGGAGTTGGTACAACCCATCATACTGACAAAATCTGATTGTATATTATGTCAGAGCAAACCTCCCTGATCATTTCTAGGGTGGGCGTACAGTAGAATTGTGGTATCAGTTTTTTTTTTATGAGCCATAGCTGGACACAGGGGTATATTGATTTTCTACGCTAAAAATGTTTTTTTTTGTCGCTGGCGTACTAATCTAACAATTATCATAAATAGAGTTCTCTATGTACAAAACACACATATGATATACCAAAATGACCAGAATCAATAGGGCTGTAATATATGTAATATATATTTACTTTGGGAATGCATCCTATGTCGCATTTGGTAGAAAACGGCAAAAATCCAAGATGGACGTCACCAGACATTTTGAAAAAACAATATTTTCAACTAAAAATCCGATAATCAAGTGTGCTATGTAATTGCTGAATAACTTAGGGGCGTGGAATCCATTTCTGGACCTCCAATTACAAGAATACGCTTTTTTTACCTTCAAGCACCACATGAAGGTCAAAACCTGAGCAGTTATACAGGTAAACTGAAATACAGTGGTCCAGTAGTTACATGTGATATGTCCCTTCTGGCTCACTGTGTGGCACATAATCTATTTCTGGTATCAATGATGATGGTATATTGAGAATCAATGACCTCAACAATGCTATTGTGGTGACCTTCAAACTTATTATGTGATCTTCAAACAACATATCAAACTAAAAAAAATAGCCAGTAGTTGTCATAGTGAAAATACAACTTTTACATAAGTGGTCCAATAGTTTCATGTGATTTGTCATTTCTGTTTAGTTGTGGGTGCAAAATTCATTTCTGGTATCAAAGTTGTCATGCTAGGCATCAGTGAAAATATTATTCTATATGACATTTAACATCCGTATGAAGGTCTGAAATTACCAACAGCCAACAGCGGTCATAGGAAAATAAAACTTTTTCATAAGTAGTCCAACAATGTTTATCGAACGAAACCTCGCATTACTATTTTGTATCTGTTTCAATTGCTCAATAAAATATGTTTATAGGCCTATAATGTAGTTCAATTCAATAAACACAAAATATTTGTATAACATTTATACAATGTTATTCCAACGTCAAAGACGTTGGGCCGACGTTCTATAAATGGTATGCAAATTTTTTGTGTTTGCTGGGAATAGCTGCGTAATGTGATATGTCGTTTCTGATTAACTCTGTGGCTCTGAATCCTTTTGTGTGTCATTTAAGCATCAGTTATGAATACAAATTAGCTGCAATGTGTCATTTTAGACGCATTTGGTGATTGTGAATCTATAAAGTCATCAGGATATTTCAAATCAAAAATGCACATGGATAAAATTGAAACTTGGCGTGTGCATTAAATAAAATGTTTCATATCTGGGGGAATGCAATAGCAATAGTTTTTCTTTTACTAAAACTAGATAATCCGTCGCTCACAATATGTTCACTCCTTTAGTTGCGTGTAGCCCACGTACCGTCATCACGTTCCCTCCTATCGTGCTTGCCGGACCCGTTGAGTTGGGACGCTGGTATATCATTAAATCAACATTGACTGAAAATGATATGACATAATTATTAATTAAAGTAAACTGAAATATTTTGTATCAGTGTCGTGTCTTGCGTGACTGACTTAAATAATTATTATCATGCTTATGTGTCATTATTATTGCTATAACGTTACATTTCTATCTGGAATATCACAAGTCACCTGTCACTATATTATCATATCATGTTATCATACTTTCGTGATCTGACTTCTTATCAGCTCGACGGCTGTTTCTCTCGGATTTTTTATTTGGACGTTTAGGGCCGTTTATTTTCTCTATGAGATCGGGAATGTTTTTCTTCGATTGCAACTCCCGAGTATGTGGTACTAACTGGGTCGTGATTGAAATGGTATGAATTAAACAATATAGTTAATTAAAATAAGCTGTAATGCTTTTGTGCGAGGGCCATGGTAAAACACATTAGTTTTATATATAAAAAACAATAATGATTTTGGTTACCATTATTGGCACAGAAAGAGAGAGATACTATGTATATGCATGTACATACGTCTCTTACATTTCTATGACAAATAAATCTGTAATGACGTTTCTTTATGTCAATAAAATATGTGTCTGTTTGTGTGTCTGGTTCAACTTCGTGTGTTTTCCAGAATCGCTTCCAGTAGGTTAATTAAATTGTAATGCTTGTTGGCCAGTCTTTAGGTCAACACATATGTTTGACATACATGTCCGGTTATTGTAGTATAATAAATGAGAAACAGTCAATGTTATGTGGAGGCAACATATTCGGAATTGAAAACTTGTTGAGCAGAAACAAATCTTCTAAATTATACATAACAAGCAAGTTATTTCTCATTGATGAATGGTTACATGTGTATTGATGTGAGAAACGACACTCTTCACACCCACATATTTATGACATGGCTATGACAATATGTATTCACTATTGTGGTACTGAGATGGTTGTTAGTGGTAGTACTTATTGACCACCTAGGCAGCTCGCTATTGAGTCGTTACGTCTGTAACATATGCTGTGTGGCATGGTACATAATAAACTAGTCTACAATAACCATCCAAAAGAAGCTGAAACATCCACGAGTCCGGCCATACTCTTTGGGTGCATTCAATCAATCAATCAATCAATCAATCAATCAATCAATAAAACTTCTATAGCGCCTATATCCTCAGCGGATCGAGCTTAGAGGCGCACAAATCCTTAGCGCAATATTGTGTCGTAGTCGAGGCCAAAGCAGGTTTGTCAACAGGGAGCCGCACTACTGAGGAGCTAGGGTCATTGCCAATGGCAGTCATATGTGATAGGAAACTCTTTAGTAAATACCAGTGCGGTTTTCAAAAAGGTAAATGCACAACAGATCATATGCCTAGACATTTTAGTTTTGTTGGAGACGTATATCCGTGAAGGTTTTGTAAAAAAAATCAGCTTCAACCGAAGAAATAATTGTTCGCCGGTCTTCACTTTGATACTTTCAATAGTAGAGGTTCTAAATGCCGATGAGCATAATCTCACACCTTGGTTGGCGTTCAGAATCAGTACATTATTCAGGTACAATGGTCTCCCCGATCCATACACAATACAGCAATAATACAGTTTGGATCTGATATGTGATCTGTATATTCTTAGTATGGTTGTCCGATAACCACCCTTGCCCTTGCTGGATATAATTTTCTTTCTTCACTTCTAAAAAATATATGTAATGTGCGGTATACAATTTAACTTATCTCAAAGAAAATACTAAGGAATTTGACATTTTATTCAGCAGGGAATGGTTCTCTTTATAGATTGAGATGAGGCTCAGGGTGTAAGCCATTTTTGTTGGAAAAATGTACACACACAGTTTTTGAGGAAGAACATTAAACGTTATTTTCACATGTAACTACTTGTCCAAGCAACTTTGCAGACCTGCTCAATAATAGTCATGTTGCTGGATTTAAAATAAAAGCAAAGTCGTCTACCTATCGACCCCCTGGATTTGAAAGGGTGTCTGCCACTTTTAAAGTGGCAGATACACACTTTCATATCCAAAATGACGATATAACGATTCTCCGATGACTGCTGGCGAGGCCTTGATTTACCCGGCACAATCAGGTTACTCACATCGAGGAGGCCTTGCGATGTCATCAGGGTAGCCTTGACTATGCTGTTAACTGTTATTGTAAATAGATTTGTCGATGCTGTTGACTTTTATTGTAAATAGATTTTGCAACAAAATGTTTTCCTGTGGGATGGATACTTACTCTTGCGAATTTAGTGAGGTGTAAGTGTTATCTAATCTGACATTACGTGTTCTTCCTTAAAAAAATATTTGTGGCCTTTTGTAGATCAAAACATTGATGGATACACGTCTCCAACCTGACCAAAAGTTGAACCAATGTTGGTTCAATGCTGTCCCAGCGTCGTAACTCAACGGGTCTAGAAAACACGATACGGGGGGACGTGGTGATGGTACGTAGGCTACACGTCCGCCTCTATATAAAGTAGCGAACATATTGCGAGCGACAGATTATCAAGTTGGCTACACGTCCGCCTCTATATAAAGGAGCGAGCATATTGCGAGCGACAGATTATCAAGTTTTAAACGAGAAAAGTTCGAATTTTTTCCAGATTCATTTTAGACTTGAAAGATTCTGAGGACTCGAATTGTAGCCTACTTTTATACCCTCAAATAGATTCAGTCACCAAATTCATCTAAAATGATACATTACAGCTAATGTTTATCGGATAGCTGATGCCTAGAATAACATCTTTTATACCAGAAATGGATTACGCGCCAGAAAGTACGTCAGAAACGACATATCAGACAGACAGACAGATATTTTATTGACATAAAGAAAACGCATTACTTATTTGTCATAAAAATGAATATATGTACATGTATATACAAGAATATACATGTAACTATTGGACTATTAGTAAAAATTGTATTCAACTATAACCGCTGGTGATCATGTTTTGACCGTCTTGTGGTGCTTGAAGGTTGCAGAAACATATAATTGTAATTTGACGTACAGAAATAGGTTTCACACCCCAAAATAAGTCAGAAAGCACATATCACACTTGATTATTGGATTATTAGTTAAAAATCTATTTTTTCTGGCGGCCATCTTTGATTTTTGCTGTTGTGAAGACAAACGCGGCATAGGATTCATGTGGAATTTTATGAGAGCGATATATGGCTATTTATGGATAATCAGGCCAATTTTTAGCTCTGAAACACACATTTCTACCCCAAACCCTATTTTGTCATGAGTTGACGGCGGCCATTTTTTTAATAGGGGCCTAATAGTGATAATTTAAAATGTTCAAAGATGCTTGCTCATATCACACTAGTTAGCGATATCATACATCAATAATCAGCAAAATAAATTTGCAAGGTTCCACCCTCGGCGACCTGACTACATCAGTGACAATTGTTATCACAATAGAATCCTAAATGCGATCAGTATATAACGTATATTAAGTAATTTACCATCCCCCCCCCCCTCTGATGTCAGTTTCTAAAAAATTTGTCCATGCATTTCGTTTACTGAATACTTTTATTCTGGTCATTTTGATATATTATATGTGTATTTTAAAGACACAGAACTCTATTTATGATCATTTTTAACTTAGTGCTCCAGCGATAATTATACGATTTTGAGCGTATAAATCATTACACCCCTATGCTGAACTATGGCTTATAAAAAAGTGATACCACAATTCGACTTTACGCCCACCCTACAAATGATCAGGAAGGTTTGCTCTAACAGAATATATATTTAGATTTTGTCAGTATGGTGGGTTGTACGGACCGAATTTTTCTCAGGTCCAGCTCTTCTACTACCTGCTTAACTTTTGGTTCTTTTGCTCTTAGACTAGCTTTTCTTATTTATTTGTTTTGATGAAATAAATTGTTTTCTCATTATTGTTTTATCCTAAAATATAACATTAATAAATCTGAAACATGACCAGTCTTATTTAGAACACTCAAACTAAATTATACAAATTAAACCCTTTTATTATCCATGCAACGTATCGTTATTAGCGAGTAACTTAAAGACGTATCTAACTCTTTCAGCGCAGGGACCGACTTCACATTATGACGTCTAAAGTCGATCCATCACATAGGTATTCAAATAAAGCGGAAAGGACTAATTAAGACATTTATGACCATTTCAAATTGAAAAAAAACTTCATGGTTTATCCACACATATTTCAACGATGTAAGGGTCGAGATATAGCTAATAAGCCTAAAACGTTCAGCTGATTAATCTGGGGCTCTGGTGGACGCCAAGGGGCTCATGAATGACACATATACTAATGACGAAGACATAGCGCTAATAATTGGATCACATGTACCCTGGACCCCCCGGGAGGATTTGCAAATTAAATGTCATCGGCTTCCAGATAAAACCTGATATCTCCCTTCTATATATCAATGGAGATAGCAGGTTTTATTAGGAAGCCGATGTGTTAAGCGTAGATGTAACGTCATGCAACCCATTGCGTACCGAAATGTAGCAGACATTTTTTATCCATTTCAATTCTGGAATTGCAGTGTAAATCGTTGAAAATGATCTCATTAAAACACGTTTATTAATTGACGAATTAGTTTGCTAGTGATTGTTTTTGTGGACATACTATTAGAACTATACGCGCTCAGCGATGTACTGTTCTTCAGAGCCACAGGTTACAAAGTGTTTATTGCAAAAACATAACAAGATAACAGCTTTCGCAGAAAACTCGGGGTTTTCTCCCAATGCTGTTTCAATGTTGGCCCACCTTCTTTGACAATGGCTCAACACTGAAACAGCATTGGGTTAGCTGTGTTAGCAATGAGCATGAAGTCGGCGAGGTAGAACTGATGGGCTGCTCTGTATGAAACAGAGTCGAGCTGTATCATCTAAACGTAGACACATTTTAATGTGGATTGTCTAGGATTTCATTTCACATGGAATGTCGCACAATCACGTTAAGGTGAGTCTTAATGGAAAATCACCTCAGGTTTTGAAACAACATCTAGGTATGCATTATACTGCTCTCTTGAAGCAAAGTATTTTTTTTATTAAAAACTGACGTATTTTCCTGTAGAATACATAAAGAACATTTACAGAGGTTTTTTTGTATACTACACTCCAAACAATATAGGTTCTTCAACAAGAATCCTTCAGTACTATTACCATGCAACTCCAGGAGAACCCTGCAAGGGTTCTCGTGGGGTTGCATGGTTATAGTACTGAGGGGTTCCTTCTAAAGAACCTATATTGTTTAGAGTGTAGAGTGAACCAGTATTTCACTGTAGAATACATAGATAATTGTCAAAGAGGTTATCTATGTGAACTACAGTAAACTAGTATTTCACTGTAAAATATACAGATAACTTCTACAGGTGTTATTTTTGCATACTATAGTAAACTAGTATTTTACTGTAGAATACAGAGATAATATTCACAGAGGTTATGTTTTGCATGCTACAGTAAAACAGTATTTTACTGTAGGATGCACAGATAATTTTTTCAGATGTTATTTTTGTAAAATACTGTAAACAGAAAATTTTCACAGGGGTTACCCATGTATAATACTACAGTAAACTAGTGTTTCACTGTAGCATACACAGAGAACTTTCACAGAGGGTAAAGATAACCTTTTACTGTAGTATACATTATGGAGGACCTTTTTATACTGTAGTATACATAGAGTATATTTACAATCACACAAAGATCCTCTATGCATTTAACTGGATTGCTGCGACTAGCCCAGAGTCAAAATTGTATATTGGTGTATGAAGTATGCATTTCTTAAATTATTTTCTGTATCCTGTATACATGAGTAGATCGAATAAAGCCGTCATTTTGAATACTGTGCTATGTTGTGCTATATGATTACCTATGTACTTGATGTAGGCCTTCATCACTACTAAAGGACTGTCTCCTTCGTTTTATCACCTGGTACGACGCGCAAAATTAGGCGGATGGTATATCTTTGTCTAACAACTCTTGCCTTATACGGACATAAACAGAGTCAGGCAGGGCTAAAATGTAGATTATATTTTTCCATCATGGCATACAACTATTTCATAAGATACGTAGGCTTCATGTATATACAGACATGTGTGGAGATCATACGGACTGTAGATTATGCACACAGTTCTGGATCCTCCTCATAGACCAACAACAAATTCGAAAGAGTTTTTCGTTTGATTCGTGATGTACTCACCCTGACACTAAATATGGACCTATAGAAAATCTACGAAGAAAAAAAAACTAGCATATAAAATTGTAAGTTGAGCATTTTAAAGATCATATTTTTAAAAAGGGCAAACCTGAAAGCGTCGTTATTGTGTATTGGATAAAGCCCGAGGAGATTTACATTCTTTGGCTGTGCAAAGGGTCGAGGCCGAGGCCCGAGGCCTTTTTTACAGTTAAGAATGTAGAGCTCCGAGGGTTTTAACTCACAAAAAACACATAATCCATACATAATCAACAGCTCGGTCACACCTGACTTGGACAACAGCTTAGAATGTAGTGGCCTGACAAAGAAAATGATGTAGTGGTGTGTTTAAGATGTGTTCTTAGGTGAACCTAAGGACACTATCAATGTGATGGTTTAAATCTGAGAGCGTCGTTATTGTGATGGTTTTAACCTAAGAGCGTCGCTATTGTGTTGGTTTAAACCAGAGAGCGTCGTTATTGTGTTGGTTTAAACCAGAGAGCGTCGTTATTGGGATGGTTTTAACCAGAGAGCGTCGTTTTTGTGTTGGTTTAAACCAGAGAGCGTCGTTATTGTGATGGTTTAAACCAGAGAGCGTCGTTATTGGGATGGTTTAAACCAGAGAGCGTCGTTATTGTGATGGTTTAAACCAGAGAGCGCCGTTATTGTGATGACTTTAAACCAGAGAGCGCCGTCATTGTGATGGTTTAAGCCAGAGAGCGTCGTTATTGTGATGGTTTAAACCAGAGAGCGCCGTTATTGTGATGGTTTTAGCCTAAGTGCGTCGTTATTGTGATGGTTTTAACTTAAGTGCGTCGTTATTGTGATGGTTTTAACTTAAGTGCGTCGTTATTGTGTTGGTTTAAACCAGAGAGCGTCGTTATTGTGATGGTTTTAACCAGAGGGTGTCGTTATTGTGTTGGTTTAAACCAGAGAGCGTCGGTATTGTGATGGTTTAAACCTAAGAGCGCCGTCATTGTGATGGTTTGAAACAGAGAGCGTCGTTACTGCGATGGTTTTAGCCTAAGTGCGTCGTTATTGTGATGGTTTAAACTTAAGTGCGTCGTTATTGTGATGGTTTAAACCAGAGAGCGCCGTTATTGTGATGGCTTAAACCAGAGAGCGTCGTTATTGTGATAGTTTAAACCTAAGAGCGTCTTGTGATGGTTTAAACCAGAGAGCGCCGTGTTTGTGATGGTTTTAAGCTAAGACCGTCGTTTTTGTGATGGTTTAAACCTAAAAGCGCCGTTATTGTGATGGTTTAAACCAGAGAGCGTCGTTATTGTGATGGTTTAAACCTGAGAGCGCCGTTATTGTGATAGTTTATACCAGAAAACGTCGTTATTGTGATGGTTTAAACCTAAGAGCGCCGTTATTGTGATGGTTTAAACCAGAGAGCGTCGTTTTTGTGATGGTTTAAACCAGAGAGCGTCGTTTTTGTGAGATATGGGTTGTACATAAAGTGATTTACGGTGATTTGATATAATAACGTGCATCACAGTCGAAGGAACAACTGGTCTCAAAGTACTACAACCCTTAACCACCCAGTATAACACCAGTCACACCAGCCAACCTCTTTAATTAAACCCTTTAAGCACCCGGGTCCCATAATATGCGCCGTTAAACACATTTTGAAGGAATTCATTTCAACAGAAAACACACAGAAAAAAAACATAAAATAAGAATTTTTCGACCTTCTGCTTGATATATTGTACTTACGTATTTAGAACAAATTGGGGTGAGGATTGCGCCTGCATTAAATTTTAGGCTTGAATTAAAATTTAGACTTGAACCCAGAGTTAACAAGCTAAATTACACTCCATCATATCAGTGTCAAATCTGACACCCCAGCCAAACAAAGCATTAAGTTTACCACAAAGTGTCTCGTGTGGTCTTGTCATGGTACGTAGATGTTATCCTCTTCATAACTCATTCATTGCACTAAATGTTTATTTGCATAGGCCTAATAGAAGCTTTAATAGTGGACTAAATCAACTCTGTCGGTTTTTGTGCTAGAACAAGTATTGTAAAACGTATTCAAAGTATTCCAGTCGTATATGCCGCAGTGTATATCATCAGATTATGCAAAGCCCACCTTTGATGAATAAGCACTGGTATTTTCAAAGGCTTTGTCAGTTTATGCTAAGCTAATTCACGCAGTGTGTTTTGAACAGTCCTGGTGGTTATTTGTTTTACCTGCAGCTAGCACCTAACCCTTTTAGCTCGGGAACTTTCTTTACGACTGAAAACGTCAGATTCTGACGTCTAAAGACGATCCCCGCACTGAGAGAAGTTGTTGTTTTATTATGGTCGTAGACCATAACATAGGAATTAAAATGAAGCATAAATAGCTAAGACATTTATGATGACTTCGAAGTGATTACAACATTGGTCTCCGTATGGTCTCCATTGGTCTCCAATAAATATTTCAGCGTTATAAGGGTTAATGTGCGCCTTCTTTACCTGACAAGGTCAGTATTCAGACGGTCATATACCTTCATCATTCCGATTGCCACATGACGACTCGATAGTCCTTGGGCCAGGGGCCGAATTTTTACGATTTAGTACCGATCGGGGTGACTAAACTTTGTTGTGATTTTCAGTTAGATACATATATGAGGGGTCTAAAAAAGTATGATGGCCCTTTCAGAACGGTAGCTTAAGGGCAGTATTCGCAGTTTTAAAGAGAGGGGGGTCTCTGTACCAAAAAGTAAATATTAACTATATCTTTTCATCTATGTGTCCGACAAAAATCCATAATATATCGTGTCTGGCATAATTTGGGTCAAGGAATCCGTTTTTGATGTTTTGAAAATGATCTAACCAATATTTTGCCGACAAATCCAAGATGGCCGCCAATTTCAAGCTGTATTTCTTCGCTCTATGATATAACAAGTTTATTTACGTCTCTGATGTTCGAATTTTTTTAAGCAAAGATTCTAGTTATGGGCAATTAACCTAGCATTAAATTAAACTATTTGCTTGTATATCTTGCAAATTTATATAAATTCAGTTTAGTTATCCAACAGACGTGTACTTTATAACTTATCTCTATGAAATGTGTAACAATAAGGCATACATGTCCAATGTTGGTCTATATTATCTATTCTTTTCTTGGTGGAATAAAATAATACATATCTCTATTTTTCCACAAATTAAAAAGAAACACTAATTATAAATAAATTAATGATAACAGGGTTCATTACTTGGGACGTTTCAGATTAGATATGTTGTAATCATGGTAATAGTGGTATGTCATATGATTGGGCCAAAATTTAATACCTTCCGGGGTAACTAGAAAAAAACTACTCTAGATAGCTTGGTATGCCTTAGACATGAACAAGAATGTATGATGCACTTTTCAGAACGGTAGCTTAACTCTGAAAGCGCTGAAATATTATTGCATAAGCTATGGAAACTAAAGTGATTTTTCAATTTGAAATCATCATAAATGTCTTAGTTAGCTCTTTCCGATCCATTTGAATATACCTATGCTGTGGGTCTACGGCCATTAAAAAACAAAGTATTTCGTTCAGTGCGGGGACCGTTTCTATACGTCAGAATCTGTAGACGTCAGATTTTGAGGTATAAAGACGATCCCCGTGCTGAAAGGGTTAAGGAAGTTATGAGATATTTTTTTATGTCAGAGAAGAAATAACATACAGATATGTACATTCGAAATCTCGATATTTTTGCCGCGCGTTCAAAAAGTAACATCCAAATGTAACATTCAACGAAACTGTCACATATAAATGGTTTTAGCTGTACTAGGGGTGCATAGTGTAGATTAATAAAGGCTTTAAGTTAAAATGACAGCACATATTTGGTCATTTTGTATATTTAGACCGCGTTACGTCAGTCAAAACATCACTTTCTTAGGTCACTATCAACATTTCTTATGTAGGGTGTGGACCCTGGTTTATAGTTGGTGAAACTGTTTGATGCAGGTTCTTCACCCACTCTGACATCCATGTTTTGAAGAAAAAACTGTTTCTTCCCCACTCGCTTGTAAGCAATCAGTATTGTGAGGATACTCCATCAAGGGACTTCATGAAAACACCATGAAAGAATGAGTAGAATTCTACATAATCTTTCATGTAGACTAAATATATGAGGGTATACAATTCTCAGATGATAAGACTTTCGGAGGAACACAATATTTTACAGGTGGAGGCTTCAGCGTTTAAATTAGCAAAGAACCAGCTGTGTTATTGAAATCGACTCTCCACATAATATTCATTTAGATCTTCAGCCATCACGTGTTAAAAAAGATGAAACTGACATCCAGTCCGTTGTAGAGCTACTGCAAACCAGTTGGACAAATCCTTTTAAAAAAATCCGATATAATTAATCTTCCAGCTGGTACAACTGAAGAAGTAGATACGCGTGTGCTGCTTCATGCAAAACATGCCGCTGAATATTAGACCTACAATGATGTTGTTCTTGTGGCAGATGCCACTGATATCTTCATTATTAGCCTTGCATTTAGCACTAACATATAGTGTCATTTATAGATGCAAAGTGGTACTAAAGTTCGACAAAGATTGATAGATATTACCTTATAGGACTACATTTATAGTGCTACATTTATAGGGCTACATTGTTACACAGGATGCGACACCATAGGTTTCTTTTCGGGTCAAGGGATTTAGCTTGGTGCATGGACAGTAGTCATAAGCAATCACAAATTTAGAGATGCATTGGCAAATCTTGGTTGAAACTGGGCACTGTCACCAGATCTCTATGACGCACTCCAAGAGTTCACATGCCGTTTATAAAAATTTCCAGGGATAAGAAGGGCATCATGCGGAGATAGCCATATACCAGCATGCCAAATATCAAGCAAGCATATGTCACAGGAGTTTGGTTATCTGTCCTGATATCCCTCGTCCTGATGATGATCGCGGCTGCATTTTCGATGCTTAAGATAAAAACTAGTTCTTCTGCTCCAGATGCTGTGCTAAATTTCCTCTCGTGTAGGCCTATTTTAAGCGTATTTGTAAACTGCCAGTGTCAATGTCTTGAAAATAGATTAAAATGTACAAATGCAGAACTGTATAACCATGTATGATGAAAAGGCACTCTTCGGATGATGACACAAATGATGATAAATTATAATACTAAACACCCAAATTACTTGTGTGATAGATTGAAAAGTTCGTTCATCGACGTGTTCACACTTTAAACAAAGATAAATGCAACATATCCACCATTGCATTTACATATTGTGTGTAAATATATATAGTGTATCACATGATCGGATCACATAGCTAAGTAGTAGGCCTACATGTCGATATTTACATGTACTGTATACCATAATACTGTAGTTTTTTTACAGAGCTGAATGGTGGTAATGATTTGGGTAGCATGTGTATTTCATTTATTTTATCGACATCTTAATTTTATTTTAGCTCAGTTCTGATTTAACACTAAAAAGAACAGTTGGTTTCTGTCCTGTTTTAAATCGTAAACAATGATCAAGCTGAAAAAGAACATTGTTTATCATCATCATTACTGCTGAATTCACATTTATACAGGTGAAACGGATTTAATACATTACGCTGACATCGAAGAACTATACCTTCTTATCCTATTCAAACTACTATATCGAGCTACCATGGCTACTCAGGTATATACTATGTTGATAATTAATAAAGTTGATAAATAACCACCATGCTACAGATTCATGATAACAACCGAAGAAATATATACTAGTATTACCATGATACAGTGTATCTAATCTAAAACGTCTACCGAAATGAACCCTGCTATCATTCATACTAACATTTTCTTTTTAATTCGTGGAAAAATACGAATATTTATTATTTGATTCCACCAAGAAAAGAATGGATAATATCAACAAACGTTGAACATAAAATAAAAGGCTGTATCGTTACCATGGTTACCGTTCTGAAAAGGCCATCATACATTTGTGTTCATGTGTAAGGCATACAAAACCATTTAGAGTAGTTTTTTCTAGTCACTCCGAATGGTACTAAATATTGGTCTGGCTCAATCACATAATCATGATAACAACCACAAAATAGCATACCACTATTAATATGATTACAGTGTATCTAAATCAAAAACGTCTAAAGAAATGAACCATACATGCTATCATTAATTTATTTATAATTAGGGATTCTTTTTAATTTTGTTGGAAAAATATAAATATGTATTATTTGATTCCACCAATAACAAAATAGATAATATAGACAAATATTAGACATGTATGCCTTATTGTGACACATTTCATACAGAGATACGCTTTCGGTTCGCACAACAAGTGCTATGAAGCACGCGTCTGTTGGATAACTAAACTGTTTTTATATATTACAAGATATACACAAAAATAGTTTTATTTAATGCAAGTTTGATTGTCTGACCAGAATATTTACTTACAAATTTTGGAACATCACATAGACATAAATAAACCAGTTATGCCATAGAGTTAAGAAATACAGCTTGAAATTGGCGGCCATCTTGGATTTGATGGCGAAATATTGGTTAAATCATTTCCAAAACATCAAAAACGTATTCCTTGGCCCGAATTATGTCAGAAACGATGTATTATGGATTTTTGTAGGACTAATAGATGAAAAGATATAATTAAAAATTACTTTTTGATTCCGAGACCCCCCTCTTTAAAACAGAAACTACTGCCCTTAAACTACCGTTCTGAAAGGCCATCATACATAGTTTAACTTAATGCTAGTTTGGTTGTCTATCTAGAATATTTACTTACAAATTTTCTAACATTATATAGACATAAATAAACCAGTTATGCCATAGAGTTGAGAAATACAGCTTGAAATTGGCGGCCATCTTGGATTTGTCGTCGAAATATTGGTTAAATCATTTCCAAAACATCAAAAAAGTATTCCTTGGCCCGAATTATGTCAGAAACGATGTGCTATGGATTTTTGTAGGACTAATAGATGAAAAGATATAATTAATAATTACTTTTTGATTTCGAGACCCCCACGTCTTTAAAACAGAAATTACTGCCCTTAAGCTACCGTTCTGAAAAGGCCATCATACATTTTTAGACCCCTCATATATTTATCTAACTGAAAATCACAATAAAGTTTAGTCACCCCAATCGGTACTAAATTTTGGTCTGGCCTACGAGAACGGCGGATGATGGCGAACCACAGGAGTGTAATACCCCCATTCCACTGGCGATATGCTGGTCACCAGACGCTGACCAGAACCAAAATGTACGTATGCGGGCGAGTTCTGATGAATTTTCTGAGGACAAGCTGCTACCCTCATCAACATCGTTGGGTCGCACGTTAGTGCGACGTTCGCGACGCAACTGATCCGCTTACAGCCCGATACTGGGAGGACAGACAAAAGATATTTCATCTGAGTTCGTCGGGTGGTCACCCTGCAGTGGTAGACAGGTAACCAGAGGGTGCCAGGAGGGTCGTCATCGACTCCCGATACTCCCCGGTGTGTGGGCTGGCACTCCTCCGTCACCTGGATGACATCACATCATGTATTTTACATCCAGCCACTTTTTAATTTGCCGTATGCCTTTCAGCATTATTATAGCAGTTTACCTGCTGTGCCTTTTATCTTGGTTCGGCATAATATTTGTGGCACTCCCAGCTGGCATTGCTAACGCAATTTCCAGCTTGAAATTAATACATGTTAAAGGTGATCTATCACCCCTTATATGGTATGAATAATTATTTCCTATATGGGGTGATTGGCTATCATGTGACCCTCTCTGAGGGTCACATGATAGCCAATCACCCCATATATGAGGTGATTGGCTATCATGTGACTTTCTCAGAGGGTCATATGATAGCCAATCACCCCGTATAAGGAAACACTTGTGCCCCATCTTGTGGCAACTTTGATTTATTTGTCACAAAATTATTCATACTATATAAGGGGTGATAGATCACCTTTAAAATACGTGTTCTTACTGAATTGATCTGCTTCTGATTTAAACAGTTTTCGAGGAAGAGGAATGTCGTGACTTTATCAAATATACTGCGTACGCGTTTTCTACCATATAAATATAATTCTAGTGGATTATCACTTGTTTTCAATGTGATTTATTCATAATTCTGGTTTGAAGTGTTTAAATGCAACGCATTCGAAGGTTCGAAGAGCTATGAAAAATGGTCTACTGTGCAGTACTCGCAATGGTCTCAAATAACAATAATTGGATGGATATCAGGTGGTTATTCAAATATCAAAGTGAATAAAAATGCGAAAAAGATAGTCCCAGGTGGATTCTATTACGAGGATGAAAATGCTATATATATGTTTTATTTCACGCAATATCAAATAATATTATAACATATATTTCAGCGAAACATAAATAATTTGGAAATGTTAGGTTAATTTCTGACGAAAATGCACAACACAGCGAAAGCGAATGCCAGAAGGAAAACTATACAGCACGCGAACAGACGTCTGACGTCTGGGTGTCTTTAAGGCCTATGAAGTTGCAGTTTCAAGTTGGAACTGTAAGATAAAGTTACGGTCGCCAAGCATGATAGTAATGTCGCCAGGCATGACAGTAATGTTGCCAGGCATGACAGTAATGTCGCCAAGCATGACAGTAATGTCGCCAGGCATGACAGTAATGTATATGTGGACGCTAAGTAAGCCTATATTTGTGGCGACACTTTACATTAGTGAATTATTATTATTGTGGACCGACGAGATATCTTGACTGCCCTGCCCCGCAAAGCCAAAAGGCAGTAACTGCCTATTTTTTAAATAAGCAGTTACTGCCATTTTGCTTTCCATATAGCACTATTGTAGCACAGCATGGCCTGCAGGTGAGATATATTTGTATATCTCAAAATCAACATTGCATGTGATCCTTGCAAAACTCGACACACATTGAGATGATCGATTTGGATTATTCAACCAATATTTACATGGCACCCCAGACTAAACACTTACAGCGCGGGGAGCGACTTTAGTCGTCAGAATCTGACGTCTGTAGACGTCAGATTCTGTCGACTAAAATCGATCCCCGCACTGTAAGAGTGAAAATATTTATAATGACAGTAGGCCCATAACATAGGTATTCAAATGAAGCGGAAAGAGCTAACTAAGACGTTTATGATGGTTACAAATTGAAAGAACACCTTTGGTCTCCATGTTTTTTTTTAAATAATTTAGCGTTGAAAGGGTTAAACACTGTGATCGGTGCCGAGACTAAATCGGTTTAGATGTCTTTAACCCTTACAACCCTGAAATATGTTTGTATAAACCATGGAGACAAAAGGGTTTTATTCAATTTGAAATCATCATAAATATCTTAGTTAGCTCTTCCTGATTCATTTGAATACCTATGTTATGGGTCTGTGGTCATTATAAATATTCTAATTCTTTCAGTGCGGGTAACGTCTTTATACGTCAGGATCTGACGTTCACAGACGTCAGATTCTGACGTATAAATGCGGTCCCTGCGCTGAAAGGGTTAACACTATATATGCTAGACATGAATTTATAGATTCAGAAACATCACCGCCACTCGCAATATCGAATTGTCTCATAGTATGTTAATTTTCCAACCCACGCTAATCACCAAACGCATCTTCGATTCTACCAAATCAAGTCTTTTCGACAGCGGGTATTTCAGACCACTTTGCAGTTATATAACAAAAATGACGGTTGCAAGATCAAATCAAGGATCATAAAAAAAAATTACAGTTCACAAAAATAAACAAAAATGATTATGAATTGTTTAAATCAGATATTCCCTATTGGGATCTTATAAAGAAACCAGAGAAAGATTTTCCAGCACAGCGACTACAGCATGATTTTCTCCTTAGTCCTATTAAGCAAACACACTCATATGAATACAGAAACTCACCCACTCCATGGATCACTCCTGAAATAATAATGGCTAAAAACCCTGCGTCACAATCTTGAACGAACATGGCGTAGATCACGCACAGATCGTTCTTGTTACAAACGTCAACACACCTGTGTAATAGATTGGTGACAAAATCTGAATCTTAATATTTAGCTGATATTATTTCAGAAAAGTCCCTCCGGAACAACTCTATAGATAACATTCTTCATAGAATCCCACCGCCTTCTCTGTCAGAATTTACATCAGCAAAATCATTTTGTGACTATTTCTCGAAATATTGTGAAGATAAAATTTAAACTATTCGTTTGAAACTTCCAGATAAATTACTGAATATTCCATCAGTGCAAAAAACCTGAAATCAAATCCAAAATAAAAGTTTTTGAACGGGAGACAGAGAATAAAATTAAAAAGCTTATTATTTTAGGGATCATCGTCAAGATCATGTGATCCGTACCACATCCCTACCAGCGTGCGTCTTTACACACTAGTAATTCCCATCGCTGACATAATAAACATTTCAATTGAAACTAGGTACATTTCCACAATATTTCAGGAAAGCGCATAAAAGACCACTGCTTAAGAAACATATGTCCTTAAAAATGAATTGAAAATTTACATGTCTGAATCCCACTTGAGTTTTAGTTCTGAAATCTTCGAAAATATATTAGGCAGTTGTCTGAAAGCCAATTAAAAAATAAGCATGTTATGCCCCCATATCTAATCCATTACAATCAGCCTATGGGAAACATTCTGCAGAGAATTAGCTCTACTCAAATTACATAGTAGTAATGACGTTATTGTCAGTATGGACAAGGGTGAAGCTACAGCTCTGACACTGCTTGGCTTGTTGGCTGCTTTTGACACCATTGACCATGCTACATTGACACATAGACTCTCATATTAGTATGGTCAGGCCCAAATCTGGTATTCTTCTTATTTGAAAAAATAGGCATATACCAGTAAAAATAAAGACACTCTGTTCTGTCAGATAAAGACTTTACATTGCATATGGAGTTCCACGGGGCTCCATACTGGGACCACGGGTTGTTTTAGCTTATATATTACACCACTCAGCACTATAATCTCCAGTTTCGATATAAACCACAATCTTTATGCCGATGATACCCAAATTGACATGTCTCCAAAACGCTAATGAATCTCTAGACAGACAGACAGACAGATATTTTATTGACAGAAATAAAAGTCATTACATACTTATTTGTCATAGTAATAAAAGAGATATATGTACATGTATATACAAGAATGTTAGTTTGTTAAAATCATATAAGACAATATACATGGTATAATAAGCAACTAAAATCATGTTAGGTGACATTGCCATAATAAAAACTGGGTATTTCGGTAATATAAATGACTACTTCTTGAAATAAAATTAAAAGGCATAGCCAAGATAACATGGGGGTCCATCATTTTGTTTCCCGCACCAAAACCAGAGATAAAATAGCTACTATGTATAATATACTAATCATATATAGTAGCAAAAAAGACACTCTGGAAAGCGTAGAAACCAAAAATATATACAAGTGCATAATTATGCTACAGTAACCGGAGTATGAAATAAGACAATGGTAAAAATGATATGGTATTTAAAATATATATATATATAATATAAAACAGTACAATTAATGTGGCAATCCGCGAAACAGGTAACTCCGAGCCATGTGACCATGCAAGCACAATCGCTATGAACTCGGAGATTCCCTGATATTGACTAGTGGTGTAAACTTAACAACGTAATAACAGTACTACTACCGAAACACAATATATACATACTAATAAAAGTCGGACATTGTAGTTCGTCGACTGCCAACAAAGTATAGCATCAGAACCACTCATATTATCGAGTGTTGCAGACTTAGTGATGTAATAACAATGACAATTACGGATAATAATTATGTGTGCCATTCACGCAGGACATGGCACTCACACAATAACATTAAAGTTTATTTAATTAACTAGTGATTTATTACCTATATGGCCCTCGCACAAAAAAAAACATTACAGCTTATTTCAATTCACTATATTGTTTATTTCATACCATTTCACTCACGACCTAGCTAGTACCACATACTCGGAGTTACAATCGAAAAAAAACATTCCCGACCTCATAGATAAAATCAGTTGACTTAGCAATTCTGAAATCCCCCATAAGGCCCCACCTCGTCTGATAACAAAGGCGACGCAAACGTCCCTAACCGGCCCTAAAAAGCCAAATAATAAATCCGAGAGCAACAGCCGTCCTGATATGTGGCAATACCCAAGTCAGATCATGAAGGCATGATACTATGGATAATATAGCGATAGATGACTTTGATTTATTATACTCGGTGTTTTTAACAATTAATTTGTTTAAAACAGCCATAGATAAATTGCGCTAGTGACTTCACCACTGTTATGTCTCTAGATGTCATAATTAGTAGAAACATTTCATTTGTCGGCTGTATATTGATAGTTGCAGTTACAGAGTTAAACAAGATTTTGCGTTCATTATTCATAGCGTTACAGTGGAGAAGAAGATGTATTTCGTCGTCAATTTCGTTTAATTCACACCTTGTTTATATTCGCTGGTTTATTGGAGTGATTGGATTATTGTATCGTCCTCTTTCTATATTTAGATCATGTGAGCTCATTCGGTATCTCGCCATTGATGTTATGAGATGGTTACCCCTTGTGTGTAAGATATATGGTTCAACACAGAAATAATTTTTTACTAATGCATATGTGCAGTGCGCAGTTTACTCGAACTCTCAATATCTTTTCTCCACTGCTGTGTAAATATTCTAACAATTGATTATTTAAATAAAAGCATGAATTTATTTGTATCCTCAATATTCTGTGATTCCCAAATTTGATCAAGCCCGGCTCGTTCGAGGACAGAGCGAATACGGGAACACCAATTCGTGAAGCCAATGCCATCTAGCTCAAGAAGCATATTGTAGGCATTTCTGACTTGATGGCTCTGAGATAGTTTTAGAATTCTACACCAATATTTTACGGCTTTTATGTGTTGTCGGATGATCAGTGGGAATCGTCCCGTGTCCCCATATATTGCAGGTGTAGGTGTTTGCTTTCTAACTCCAAGTGTAGATTTAATAAATTTTAGATGGATTTTTTCCAGATCGTTAACATCATCGCCTGTGTACCATATATCACTTCCATATTCTAGTATGGGCAATATTTGACAATCAAATGCCCTGAACGCAATAGTGGGTGACAATTTACCGACCACAGGACGGGACTGTTTACGTAGAGAAAAAATTGCTTTCCCAGCTTGGGAAGCAAGATGAGAAAAAGTTTTTTTTAACACGTTATTAGCAGACTTGGTGCTATACACCACACCCAGGTATTTATTTTGTTCAGATTTTTCTATAATGTTATCACCATAGTGGAAGCTTTTGTGTACTTTTGTGTAACGCTCATTAAAGATTAGAACTTTTGTTTTAGGAATGCTTACTATGATATGCCAAAGGGAAGCATATAAATACAGAGCAGTTAGCTGTTTTTGTAATCCCTCAGCAGAGTCTGAAAAAAAGACAAGGTCATCTGCAAATAACAGATATACCATTAGTAAGGTGTCCACAGGGATACCTTGATCTTGGTTAAATGTTGCGGATATGTCTTGTAAAAATTCCGTGAATAGTTTGGGACTGAGCATACCGCCTTGTAGAACCCCATATTCGCTTTTTAATATGTCACTGATACGCGAGCCCCATTTTACACGACACTCTGCTTTAGAAAACATGCTTCTTATTATGTTTAGCAAATTGCCGTCTATTCCCCTGTTCAATAATTTGTAGTATAATGCTGTTCTATCAATATAGTCAAATGCTTTTGTGAAATCGACAATTCATGTATACAGGGGTTTAGAAAGACACCTCTAGAAAAGTTTAATTATTATTTAATGGGTGTATCGGTTGGATGCCAGGGTCCAAGCGGAAGATTAATCCTGACTAGACATAATTTCTTCTCATTGGGTCAACGAGTCAGCGAGAAAAAATCATCAATAATTCCCGAGGCTTAATTGAAGGTCAAGACACAAATCCATTTGCATGAGCCAGAAACATTGGTGTAGTATTTGATAGAAGCCTGTATTTCCGAAAACACATATCCTAGACATGTAAGTCATGCTTCTAGAAAAGTTTGTCCTTAGGTCTTGTCAAACAAATGACAATGACACTCGTCAGTAGCGAATTATGTAATAGTAACATTCCAGAAAAGGACCTTGCTAGATTGCAACGTGTTCAGAACTGCCTGGCCAGAGTGGTAACCAAAGCCACACGTTTTAGTCGTTCTGTTCCTATGCAAAATAATTGCACTGGCTTCCTGTCAATTTTCACATTCATTTTAAAATAATGCACTATAACGTTACGAGTCATAAAATACAACCAACCTGCATATCTCGTCGAATTACTTGCTTGTTTTTTGCCAAAATGCACAAAACCAAAATGCTCAAAATATTTCCGCTCAACAAGTTCGAATAGATTACTCGTTCCCCGTATAAAAAACTAAGACTGGGTCAAAAACTTTTTCCATAACTGGCCCTGCCTTGTGGAATGTGCCCGTGCCTGTGCCCATACGTAATGCCCAAACAATGTTAACTTTCCCTAAATTACTCAAATCTCACATATTCGATCTGGCTTTCCAGCCCTAGAACCTTTGTGTCCCGGCTCCCTGTTGACGAACATGCTTTGGCCTAGATTATGACTGATACAGTTTTTTACTTTTGAATCTAGATTGCACCTGACATCGCCATAATTCCTACGCGAAGGTCACGGTGCATATATCTAGTGTGCAGTTTGTGTTCTACGTGTAATGTAAACGTGTACGCCTTCTGTTTGGCTAGGCCTCATTAAAATTAATAACTTAGATAACAGATGCATAATAGATTTATATCAAGGAAATCGTGAACTGCTCTCCATACATTTTTCTAATTGATTAGTTTTTGCTTTTAAAAAATACTATTGAGAAACCGGAACTCTTTGTTGATAATCAGCTACATTTTGATTATAGGTGCGTGGTACAATAAGCGTCATTTTTGTTTTACATGATAAATACAACTCACTCCTACAATCTGATGAACGAGCATAATAGATACACAGCTACCTTGTAGGCGTACATACGACGACGAGATAATCGTTGCCGTATGTACAGTGCCACGATGCCGTGAGGGTCGTTATGAACATGCCCAATAATGTATCTGCAATACAATTTTATTAAAATGTTGGCCCACCGCCTGCGACGCTGCATTAAAACATTAAACGGCATTGGGGACGTTCGAGACGTGAATTGTTGTGGCGGTGTGATCTCAGCTTTACAGTGAAATAAAAACACTATCTTGAGAAATAACCTTCTTGTGTTCCGGGGATTCGCTTATGAATTGTTCACTATCAAAATAATTTAACGTGGTCTTCAAAACACAAAAGCTAATTTCATTAATTTAAAAATGTGAAATGTATTGTAACATGTTTTTTATGTTTTCAGGCGGAACCTGTATTTGCAGACTGACAGTGCTCCTTCATCCAATGACCACATTAAATTTAGAAATTTAGAAAAAAGGTGGGCAATGTGCACCTTCAAATAACAACCAAGGTCTATTTTGCATCGCGTGGTCCACTAAAGGTGTGTATTCTGGCGATCCAGGTGGCAGGGAGCACGTTGTGGAGTGTGGGATGCTGAGCGTCATGACATCATTCAGATTATTCTGGAGACACTCCCTAGTTATCTTCTTCATTCTTATACAAGGTCAGTAATACATAATGACCCTTACCACGCTGACGCATTTTTCCTTAACCCTTTAACCGCCAAATTATTCAATCTGAATTTTCACCCACTTGAAGTTGTGTCTCGCTGACGCGATCCACAACTTCAAGTGAGTGGAAATTATTCAGATTTGACAAAATGGAGGTCAACTGTTTTCAAATATTGCTGATTGATGTCACATTTTATCTTTGTCACATGTTTAAAAAGTGGTACTTCATGTGCTAATAAAAAATGAAAACCCGAATATATGCGGCACCGGCGGTTAAAGGGTTAAATCATACAGACCAAAGGGTTTTGTTCAGTTTGAAATCATTATAAATGTGTTAGTTAGCTCCTTCCGCTTTACTTGAATATATATGTGGGTCTACGGCCATTAGAAATCATTCAATAATTTCGGTGCGGAGGATCGTCTTTATACGTCAGAATCTGACCTCTACAGACGTCAGATTCTGATGTATAAAAGGGGTCCCGCGCTGAAAGGGTTAGAATTATTTTTAGACTGAATATTATTAAATCAGAAAGGTTTTTATCTTTTTAACCCCAAATATAATCATTATTTTTCTAGTTAATTAATTCTCGTATATGTTTTTATTTAATGTTGCCACAATCCCATCAATGTTTTTGAGCCTCAGTTCTGATAAGAATCAATCGGATAGTGATTCATAAAAAAATAATGAGGTATATAATTTTTCATTCACTTCGAGGCGAGAATGTGTGTTACTGTGTATTTACCAATACAATAATATATTAGGCATGCCAAACATGCATTTCTCACTTATAATAATTTTAGTGCAATCACTAAAATATGAATCACTGCAGAAGCATTCCATTATATTTCCTCAATTCTAAAGGAGGAAGGGAGTTTTCATATCAGTGTTTAAATCATTATGTAACAAATGTTAACCATTCCAGCGTGAAAACACTCTTAACACTATTAACCCTTTAACTGCCGTTGCCGCATATATTCGGGTTTTCATTTTTTATTAGCACATTAAGTACCACCTCTTACACAAGTTAAAGTTAAAATGTGACATCAACCAGCATTATTTGAAAACCTCCATTTTGTAAAATATGAATAATTTTCACTCACTTGAATTTGTGGATCGCGTCAGCGAGACACAACTTCAAGTGGGTGAAAATTCAGATTAAATAATTTGGCGGTCAGAGTTTATTGTTGATTTCGAAAAGGAAAAAAAATCTATCTTGGTTTATATAAAAATATTTCAGCGCTTAAAGGGTTTAACCTCATCGTGCAGTACAAAGCCAAGTCAATGGTTACTATATGCACTGATATGTTGGCTTTGCAGATCAGAATATATAGTGTGCTTCTAGTCAATTCCAATTTGCCAAGTCTGTGAAAGGGAGCGATAGCTGACGGCAAATTCTATTTTTTTTTTTTACATTTTCAGATCTAATATTGATGACGGCGCAATTTGCGCCCTATTTTATCAAGCGTTTCTCGCCTGTTGCTTATTCTTATCTTCTTTGACGTTTCCCGAAGTCAACGACTTAACAGAGGCTTGATGATAAAATGGGGTTCTGGCTTGTGAGAATTGTCACCACAGGTTTCGTGGCTGGCTACAGACAAAGTATCCACGGCAGCGTGTGTCCCCGAAAACAAAGGAACCAAAATGCCACCTGTCAACAGAGGTGACTCTCTGATATACGCCAGTGGCGTCCCCAGCAAACACAAGACCTTGGCTTAATGCTGGTTCATCGTCGAAGACGGTGGGTCAGCAATAAATCAGCATCGGTCTCGTGTTTGCTGGGTCCTCGTGACAGAGGTTGCCGTGCTGCAAATAGAAACACTGCAGTGAACCTGCACGTTTAGGGTCTCCCCGAAAAACACGAGACGTTGGGCCATTGCTGGTTAAAGTTGGGCCAGCGTCGCAGACCTACACTGGGTCATCACATCGTGTTTGGTAGTTTCTCCAACAAATCGTCATTTGAATAACATTAAGTCATGACGCTAATAATAAATACCCCATAACTTGACCAGTGATAAAACCATAGAGATAAATGATATAGGGTACTGCTAAAAAGAACATAAGGGATGATATGCCTGTTGAGAAGCATCAGTTTGAACCAGCAGACACGAGATAACATGTATTATGAATATATATCAACCTGACCCAGCAGATAGGAAGTAATATTTTTCACAAGTATCAGTCTCACCCAGCAGACACGAGGTAACATTTATTAGGAGCATCAGCCTGATCCAACAGACACGAGGTAACATTTATTAAGAGCAGCAGCCTGACCCAGCAGTCACGAGGTAACATTTATTATGAGTATATATCAGCCTGACCCAGCAGATAGGAAGTAACATTTATTTGGAGCATCAGTCTGACCCAGCAGACACGAGGTAACATTTATTAGGAGCATCAGCCTGATCCAACAGACACGAGGTAACATTTATTAAGAGCAGCAGCCTGACCCAGCAGACACGAGGTAACATTTATTAGGAGCATCAGCCTGATCCAACAGACACGAGGTAACATTTATTAGGAGCATCAGCCTGATTCAATAGACACGAGGTAACATTTATTAGGAGCATCAGCCTGATCCAACAGACACGAGGTAGCATTTATTAGGAGCATCAGCCTGATTCAACAGACACGAGGTAACATTTATTAGGAGCATCAGCCTGATCCAACAGACACGAGGTAACATTTATTAGGAGCATCAGCCTGATCCAACAGACACGAGGTAACATTTATTAGGAGCATCAACCTGATTCAACAGACACGAGGTAACATTTATTAGGAGCATCAGCCTGATCCAACAGACACGAGGTAACATTTATTAGGAGCATCAGCCTGATCCAACAGACACGAGGTAACATTTATTAGGAGCATCAGCCTGATCCAACAGACACGAGGTAACATTTATTAGGAGCATCAGCCTGATCCAACAGACAAGAGGTAACATTTATTAGGAGCATCAGCCTGATCCAACAGACACGAGGTAACATTTATTAGGAGCATCAGCCTGATCCAGAAGACACGAGGTAACATTTATTAAGAGCAGCAGCCTGACCCAGCAGTCACGAGGTAACATTTATTATGAGTATATATCAGCCTGACTCAGCAGATAGGAGGTAACATTTATTACAAGTATCAGTCTGATCCAACAGACACGAGGTAACATTTATTAGGAGCATCAGCCTGATCCAACAGACACGAGGTAACATTTATTAGGAGCATCAGCCTGATCCAGAAGACACGAGGTAACATTTATTAGGAGCATCAGCCTGATCCAGAAGACACGAGGTAACATTTATTAAGAGCAGCAGCCTGACCCAGCAGTCACGAGGTAACATTTATTATGAGTATATAACAGCCTGACCCAGCAGATAGGAGGTAACATTTATTACAAGTATCAGCCTGATCCAACAGACACGAGGTAACATTTATTAGGAGCATCAGCCTGATCCAGAAGACACGAGGTAACATTTATTAGGAGCATCAGCCTGATCCAGCAGACACGAAGTAACATTTATTATGAGTATATATCAGCCTGACCCAGCAGTCACGAGGTAACATTTATTAAGAGTATATATCAGCCTGACCCAGCAGACAGGAGGTAACATTTATTACAAGTATCAGCCTGACCCAACAGACACGAGGTAACATTTACCAGGAGCATCAGCCTGACCCAGCAGACACGAGGTAACATTTATTAGGAGCATCAGCCTTACCCAGCAGACAGGAGGTAACATTATTATGAGCATCAGTCTGACCCAGCAGAAACGAGGTAACATCTATTAGGAGTATCAGCCTGACCCGTCAAAAATGAGGTAACATTGATTAGGAGTATCAGCCTGACATAGCAGGAACGAGGTAACATTTAGGGCCTATCCAACACCAGTGACTCTTCACAGAGATGACCTAGTTGCAGGTCCACCATCTACAATGCTGGTCACATCAACATTGATCAACATATCAACCTTCGGTCAACGTCTTGGGATTCAAAATTCGGGTCATAGTTGTCTCATGAGCTTAGTCTTGTCAGTTTCCTCGATAACAGGAACTCAATTTCGTCTGTTTCGTATAGTAAGCCAAGTGCAATGGCAACTCAAAGAGAAAAGGAAATGCCCGTCTATACAATCGTAGGGATCAAGTTTAAAAAAACAAAAAAACTGCATGAAAGCCAACAAAGTTAAATATTTGTGCATGGCATGGTTTTGCAGAATAATACCCTCAACAACCGCAAACATTTTTATCTAGAAACAAAAACGCGACCACTTCTGTCAGATGTTGAGTCACCATTTAGTTGGCATTTAATACACAGTCTGTTCATCGTCTCTCTGGTTAACAATTCCAAGACAATCCCGCCCTGAATTTATGTAGTGAGTCAATCAATGGGTTTTGCAGGTGTAGCTTTACTTAACCAGCTGTGTCTGTGAGTACCGCATGAAGACGTAATCTTACAATTTTCGAATCAAATAATGTCATGTCACTAGCCATGAAAACAAAGTTTTCAGATCTTCAAGTAACACTTGGGTATTCTACAAACAATTGTGTATTTGTTGTATCTTTGAGGTGCGAATTCCACTAGCATTATTTTCACAGCCCACCATGATTAACGAGATGGTTCCATTGTAATGTAGGTGAAGGGTTCAATTGAAAAAGTATATACATTTAACCGTAAACCCTTACAGCGCGGGGGTCGACTTTAGAAGTCAGATTCTGACGTCTGTAGACGTCAGATTCTAACGTCTAAAGTCGATCCCCGCACTGTAAGAATAAAAATATTTATAATGGTCGTAGACCCATAACATAGGTATTCAAATGACTCAGAAAGAGCCTCAACTGAGACGTTTATAATAATTTCAAATCGATAAAACCCTTTGGTCTCCATTGTTTATACAGAAATAATTTAGCGCTTTAGGGGTTAAAACCCAGAAGACACAGGTAACATTTATCAGGAGCATCTATAGCCTTCTTTAATCATTTTTATTTGTCCGTTCAAAAAAAATATTGAACGAGAAATGGGGAATAAATTTGCTAGACTGCCATATGTTTGGATTGAAATATTGCATAATGCTAGTATGTTTTACCCACTTGAAGTTGTGGGTCGCGGTAGCGAAACACAACTTCAAGTAGATCAAAATTAAATTTTATATTTCAGCGCTTTAAGTGCTAAGTATTTTTAACCACTTGAAGTTATGGGTCGCGGTTGCGAAACACAACTTCAAGTGGTTAAAAATTAAACTTTATATTTCAGCGTTTTAAGTGCTAAGTATTAACCACTTGAAGTTGTGGGTCGCGGTAGCGAAACACAACTTCAAGTGGTTAAAAAATTAAGTTATATTCCAGCGTTTTACGTGTTAAGTATTTTTAACCACTTGAAGTTGTGGGTCGCGGTATTAAAACACAACTTCAAGTGGTTAAAAAAATTGAAGTCTCAGCTTTTTAAGTGGTAATTATTGTTTAGCCACTTGAAGTTGTGAGTCGTGTTAGCGAAACACAATTTCTAGTGAGTAAAAAAAATTATATTCCAGCGCTTTAAAGGTTAGGCATTTTTCACCAGCTTGCTCATGGGAGTTGTTCTACCCAGACTTAAGCGTCAGTTTTATAGGTCTGCACAATTTTTGTAGCCCGCAGAGACAATATGGCGTAAATAAATGCCAATAGTTGTATAGTACTACGGCTGCCTATTGTTTAGTTGATTTGACTGATTCTTCCATCAAAATAATAATTTGAAATATAAAATAAATGTAGATGGTATTGAATACTGACGTTGCATAATTCTACCAACCGTACATTTCTCCATATTTTAAATGAAGTGTTGATATGAGCATTTGCATTAATATGACAAAATACTAGGTTTTATAACACAAAGAGGGTTTGTTTTTACATAATACACTGTAAACGATTCTTGCCCATATCCCGGCCAACACAAGACGTTGAACCAATGGTGGTTAAATGTTGGGCCATCGTCTCCGACGCTGGCCCAACATTAAACAATCATTGTTTCAACGTCTTGTGTTTGCTGGGTATGAGTGCGTGATAAGCCGTGATAAGGACTTCACATTCTTTTCTTATCTGTAATTTCTTATGTTCCTGACAGGCTGTCTGACTGAGAAACAACGTTACGATGGCTGGTACAACAACCTGGCCAATCCAAGCTGGGGATCTGCTGGTGAGTGAAACCAAAAGCTGGTACAACGTTTTCATAACGTTACAAACAATGCCTTAAAAATATATAATACTTTTCTATGTCATAGAAATCTATGACTATGATATTCACATATTTATACATTTAAAAAATGTGCTTACTACAAATGCATACTACAGTGAAACAAAATCCTAACTTTCTAGAAAACCGATCAGTATAATAGATATTGTTTGATGAATTTGGTTACATATAGCCTATTTTTACATATAGCTTATTTGGCCAATAATTAGAACTCATTTTTAACTTATATATAATGACAACAACGTGATAGCAACGACTAATGTGAATGTTACTGAGCAAATCATTTGTATTTATTTTATGGTATATTATAGACTGAGATAATAATAAAGCAGCCCCTTCATATCTGCACACACTGCACACAAGAAAGATCACTTGAATTAAAAAAGTGATCTATCACCCCTTATATGGTATGAATAATTATGTCCTTATACGGGGTGATTGGCTATCATGTGACCCTCTCAGAGGGTCACATGATAGCCAATCACCCCATATAAGGAAACACTTGTGGCCCATCTTGTGGCAACTTTGATTTATTTGTCACAAAATTATTCATACTATATAAGGGGTGATAGATCACCTTTAATGTACATATGAAGAAATAACTTAGCATTTCTTTAGTAGCTAATCGCACCCTTGCACATGAATTATAATTATATATATGCTAGTTTACAAAGTGGCAGATACAGTGTATTCCTTTCTTTCATTTAAAAGATTTTTGAGAAAATTGTATCATCTCGGCTGTTAGACCACATATAATCAAATAATCTTTGACTACAGTCGGCTTATAAACCCCATCACGGCACGGAGACTGCACTTTTGAAAATTCAGAGTGATTTGTTGTTGGCAATGGACGATCACAAAGCATCACTAGTTGTATTTTTGGACCTTTCCGCTGCATTCGACACAATTGATCATACCATTCTTGTTAATCGTTTGCGAAATGACTATGGACTAAGTGGTAAAGCACTTGATTGGTTGGAATCATATCTCACTGATCGATATCAATCTGTACATATTAAAGACAATTCCTCTGAATACACAAAATTGAAGTTTGGTGTTCCTCAGGGTTCAGTCCTGGAACCTTTACTTTTCAGTTATTATACAGAACCTATTAGAGCCATAGCAGCAAAACATAATCTAAAAATACATCTATACCCAGATGATACTCAATTATATGTGTCGTTCCGATTTTCAAGTTACACAGAAGCAATTGCTGCACTGTGTCGTGTAGAAGATTGTATCAATGGAATACAGACATGGATGAAGAAAAATAAACTTCAACTTAATGCCGATAAGACTGAGTATCTTATTGTTGCATCTCCAAACGTTTTACCAAAGATAACATCACGCCCTATTAATATTAGTGGAATCGAAATTGAGCCATCAGGGAGCACAAAGAATTTAGGAGTAATGTTTGACAAACATCTTAACATGTGTGCGCATGTGAATCAAATTTGCAGAAAAGCACAATTTTTTTGAAAAAGATCGGTGACATTAGAAATTGTTTATCGATTGTTACCACTGAGCATCTCATCCACGCCTATGTGACATCTCAACTTGACTGTTGCAACTCTCTCTTGTATGGCTTGCCAAATAGCTGTATTTTAAAACTACAACGAATTCAAAATAGTGCAGCAAGGATTATATATCCAAGAAAGAAATTTGATCATGTAACTCCTCTTTTGAAACAATTGCATTGGCTGCCAATCAGACAAAGGATAGAAAATAAACTTCTCCTTCTTTGCTTCAAAGCGCAACATGGCCTAGCACCCAGTTACCTTCAAGACTGTATCATCTCTTATTCTTCATGTCGCCCACTGCGCACCAAACATCTGTTGGTGGTGCCTCCCACAAAGTTAAAAACATATGGTGATAGATCATTTAATAAAGCTTCCCCCTTACTTTCGAACAAATTACCATATCACATACGAAGCTGTAACAAACTTGATCAATTTAAGCGACACTTAAAAAGTCATTTGTTCAGTATCGCATACTTGTAGAGATGTTGTTATTTTTTCACCTTGATGTACCAAGTTGATCATGTTTATTGACATTTTTGTTTGTAGCGCCAAAGAGCAACTTGAGGTTGGATATGGCGCCATATAAGTGTATATTATTATTATATTATTAATTTTATACACCCTTTCATATCCAAGTGGACGTAATGTTGCTGTTGCAATTACCAGCTTCGATAACCCACCTTACAAGCTAGACCCGGTAGTATTTAAAATGTCTGCTTCACATGAAATCTCAATGATAGTTTTGTTTTGAAAAACAGCTCAAAAACATTGAAATGCGTCCCTCGCCCACAAAATAATGTTAATTTTTATACTTAACCCTTTCAAACCTGAATTCACCATTGTCATCTTCATCCACTACAAGCCGCGAATCGCTGTCGCAATTATCGCCTTGCAGTGAATGAAAATGACTCAAAGTGGGTGACAAATACAAAAAACAATTGGTATTATTAAACAGTTCCGTGAACATTTTCGTTATAGAAATAATATATTTTAGGAAGATAAGTTCTTTTTCAGAGATGCAAAATGATGCTTTAATGCATCGTGGGAGTTTAAAGGGTTAAAGATGGGTTCAGTGTTAATTTTTAATAATATCTGTTAATAATCTCACACTGATAATCCATTCAAGCGGCAATCACTGCAGTAATGAATTTTAATCTTTTATGTTTGAACCTTAGTATTAAGTCACGTGTTTTACGAGGTTAAATGTGTGATTAATCAGATATTTCTATTTACAAATTTAACAAATCCGCCTAATGGATGATTTTTACCAATTATTGCGGGTCGCAGGAGCTAGAAAATTAAATATTGGAGCTTCAAGATTTATGGGGTATTGCATGTGTTAGTCGTTATTTTCGACCCTTTAACCGCCAAATTATTCAATTGGAATTTTCACCCACTTGAAGTTGTGTCTCGCTGACGCGATCCACAACTTCAAGTGAGTGAAAATTATTCAGAATTGACAAAATGGAGGTCAACAAATTTCAAATCTTGCTGATTAAAAATCTCACTTTTTATCTTTAAAATGTTTAAAAGCTGATGTGTAATGTGCTTTAAAATGTAAAAAACTAATACGAACGGCCCCGGCGGTTAAAAGGTTAAAGAACCATAAATTAAAATAGAAAAAATAAGTCGCGCGCCATATCTTCATTGAGTTCTGGCTAGCGTCATCCACTACATTTAGCCGAGAGTTGTTGTCGCAATTCGCGACGTGTAGTGGGTGAAAATGACTTGATTGACAAATGAAACAAATATATTTTTTTTATTAAAACAATCGCTGAATATCGTCTTTCTAAAATACCTAGGTCTATGAAATTAAGTCATTATTGATAAGACGCAAAATGATGCTTTGATGCATCGTGAGGTTTAAAGGGTTGAGGTGTGCCCTACTTATCCTTACATTATATATAAAGGCCTTTAACCCTTTAAGCCCCCACGATGCATTAAAGCATCATTTTACATCCCTGAAAACAGACTTAATTTTCCTACAACAAAGGGTTTTAGAACGAAATTTCCATGAAATTAATTTACTAATACATGGCAATTCCCTTTAATTTTTAAACCACATCAAATCATCTTCATGCACTACAAGAGAATTGCGATAGCAATTCGCGGCTTGTAGTGGATGAAGATGCGAATGGTAAATTCAGCTTTGAAAGGGTTATTTGAGTGAAATATAACTATAATTTGAATTTTTCAGGAGATGAGATGATCTTTAAGGTGCCCCCTGCTTATGGGGACCTCACCTACCAGCCATCGGGTAAAAACAGACCCAATGCGCGTATGATAAGCAACAAAGTGTTCAGTGGCACCAGCGGCCTGCCATCCTACGTGAACCGTACAACACTCTTCACGTTCTTCAGTAAGTAATCTATCACATTTATGCCATGTTTGACATTTTACTCATCGATACGACACCATATAACATTTGAGACGCCCATGTCACTGAACCCTTTTCATATACCACGAGATGGCCAATAATCTATATCTTAGCGCACCCATTTCGCTCCACGCAATGGGACAGATTTTGAATCGAACTCCACCAAAGTCGTCATCTTTAGGTGTACGATTTCACTTGTTTACTCTATATCACATGTATTGTAAACGTACTCAGGTCTCACTACACAAGTATTGTTTGTTGCAAGGCTACATTTTGGAACAAAACCATGTTACTTTAACTGTGAATTGGCGACTCATAATTATGTTCCTGGTATTCTACTCCCGACCAATCGAAGAGTGGCTTATCCTGCCACATGACGAGATTGGCCGATCATCAACGTCATTCAGTTGTTATTTAAATTAGGGGTGGCATACCATACTTGGGCTGAACACATGAGTCGCCAATTCATAACAACTGGGTGGGTCTTTAATAATCCAGCTCAAGGTCGGGGCCCTGGTGCAGTTGCTAAAGCTGTCTGCATGGAAAGTCCCCGCTCACTCATAAAGAATCGATAGTGTGGTGAGCCTCCGTGACCGAGAGGTATCGTGCTCGACCTCATACCTCCAGGGTAAGAATTTCGAATCCTGTGTCTGAAGGGCGATGCCATCCTATTCATCCATCCTCGGGAGGTTCTCCTGACCTAGTTTATCCGACATGTGGTTTAACCCTTTAACCGCCAAATTATTCAATTTGAATTTTCACCCACTTGAAGTTGTGTCTCGCTGACGCGATCCACAACTTCAAGTGAGTGAAAATTATTCAGATTTAACAAAATGGAGGTCATCTGTTTTCAAGTATTGCTGATTAATGTCACATTTTATCTTTAACATGTTTAAAAGGTAGTACCTAATAAAAAATGAGAACCCGAATATATGCGACACCGGCGGTTAAAGGGTTAAAACCCCATTGATTTTCATTCCAGTTCAATATTAAAATAGCCTAGTCAACTATTCAAACTGCTGCATGTTTTTAGATCAGCTGGTGGCTTATGAGATCGCTGAGCTGCAGGATGCCACCTGCCCGGTAGAGATGATCAGGATAGACGTACCTGAGGACGATCCCGACTTCAAGCCCAACATCACCAACACTAAGTTCATGCCGTTTGTACGATCAGGGTACAACAAGCAGACGGGAAATTCTCCCAACAACCCTAGAAGACCGGTATGTTGTTTACAAGTCACCAACGTTGTTTCAATGCTGACCAAACATAAAACAACGCTGGTAAGGGGATTTTCGTGGTGCTGGGTCCATCGCCTGACAGCCTTACAGACACAATGGCGAATATTCATGCAATTCATAAACGTTTCGTGCGGTAGAACTTGTAAAAAATGGCCATCCTGCCATCCCATGTGGCCGAAATTCATTTTTTTTATTATTATCATTTACTAAAACAAGTTGTTTTCAAAGACTACCTCTCTTTAGAAGCTGTTTTTTTTATTATAGTGGGTGTTGCAGTTTCCAGTTTACTCAGTGAAATATATATTAGCCTGAACATTAGGCAAAAATGAATTTGCTAATTCATGTTACTCATCCTTCTTTGATATGTTTTCATAATATCTCACTCGGACACCAAATGATTCTCAGCCGATATGTGTTTTTAACTACTTTCACAATTCGATGCTCAGAGTGAAAAAAAATCGTATCGACTTACTCGGCTACTAGCGATGTGAACAATATCTACGATTTGAACTGGAAAGAGAATTTAAACCATGCATGCATGAGGTAATATAAATTTTGTTGGCTGCGTCACTATGTAGCAACCTATTTGACCTTTTTATTTACTGAAGTAATCGTTTAGAAATGTAGGTCTACATTCTGTTTTCCAACATAGTATTAACTAGGACTTCTAACGCCCAATACCGATCGACAGATTTATGCGGAAGCAAAAGCTTGCTTGATACTCGTAGGATTACTACTGCGATACGTTTTTACATCAGACGAGAGATAAGTCCAGCTGTAGTAGCGTGAGGAAGGCCACACCAATTCAAGCGTTAGCTCATTGGAATAGCCACCCCTTAAAAAGGCAAAACGTGTTTTTATCTTCTAAATTTAAAATAAATGTCCAAAAAAGCATGATTGATTTTATTATAAAATCCTCACAGACCATACACGTGGCTGTCAAATTTTAATAGATTTATGGTATTTTTTGCACGTATGTCAACACGTGTCTACGTGTTTATTATTGATTCATTTTATCTTTTGCACGTATGTTGACAGTACTACTAGGATTTCTACTGAACATTGTCTTCTCTAACCACTTATAATTTTCGTCCACTTGAACTTGTGTCTAGCTGACGCCATGTACAACTTGAGGTGATCGAAAGTTATTCAGATTTGACGAAATGCAGGTCAACGATTTCGACATCTTGTTGAATGATGTCACGTTTTATCTTTAACATTTCCAAAAGCTGGTACAGTATTTAATGTGCTAATAAAAATGAACCTATATGCATATATACTCGCCACAATAGGGCATGCGTTCACTATGCTTGCACAGGAGCACGTATTGTTCGAAGATACTAAGGCCCAAATTGCAGTGGCCTAGGCTAGTAAAACACGATAGTAGATTAGTGTATCCGTCTAATCGGATTATATACAGATAAGATCCAAGTAATCTACCAGTGTAGATAATAAATATCTTGGTCAGGTTTTATTCACTTTATTTTCTTTCCAGATAAACGAAGCGACCAGCTGGATCGACGGCAGCTTTATCTACGGCAACAATGAGGTTTGGGCCAACTGTCTGCGATCCTTCATTGACGGAAAACTGATGTCTCTGAACGGAACGGACAAATTCCCTGGTCTTAATAAAGTCGGCCTCCCCATGGATAATTTCCCAAGCCCGGTGAATCGTCAGCAGAAAAAAATCAAAACTTTGTGGAGTAAGTGGGCTTTTTATTAAGGGGATTATTTATCGATTTTGAGAGTAGAAATGTATGTATGTTAACCCTTGAGGCGTTGAATTAAATAATTTAAATTCTCACCCACTCGAAGTTGTGCCTCGCTACCGCGACCCACAACTTTGAGTGGGTGAAAATTACTCATATTTTTTAATCTGCGACAAAAAAATTGCTAATCTTTATGTTTAAACACACATTTTGTTCCCAACAACTGCAACTTAAGTAGCTGACAAAACGGATTAAAAACGATTTAGTCGCGCTTAGAAGTCTAAGGGTTAAAGCTCTGGACTAATATAAGGGAACTGCGACATAAAAGTCATATTTTGAAAATACGTGGTTCAAATGTACGCGCTATAAACACATGGCCATCAGCCTTTAAATGCAGCCTGAACCTGCCACACATATAATAGCATTACACTAATGAATATGCTCTCCTCAAAAGAAAAAAAGAAATGTTAAGCAGCAAACAGAACAGTGACAATAAGCACTCAATGCAGAACATGAAATATTTAGTAGTTGACATGGTTATAACGTTGGTTTCATGACAAACAATATAAAATCAAGAAATAATTGTGACATAAATATATTAAACATAGCTCATAAGCATGTTACAGTTGGCTGGCATTGGACTTATTTATGTCAATCTGTTAGATTCTAACAGATATTTAAATACTGCTTCAATAATTTTAAAAATTGTGCTCTTCTATGTTAACACATTGTAATATATAATGTTCAAAATTGCTGAGGTACTCTTGTCATTGGTATAATAATTTAATATTTCAAATAAATATTTTCTATGTCCGCTTTGCATGGGACAATCAATAAAATAATGTTTAACAGTTTCGGAGCCGCCATACTGCTCCAAACTGTTCAAAGCACTATGAAGATCTATAAAATCATTCTGGTCTCGTTTCGTCGCGCTATTGCCACAATGTATACAAAAAGCGAGGTAAAGAAATATCAACCCACCCTCAAAGAACTTTCTTTGTTGACTATGTTGACAGAACCATTGTAATTATTATGTTATGTATATTACTGTAAAATATCTAATGGTTTCTTTAGTGATATCGTTCTATCTGTTCTACATTGAATATGGTATTCTCCGACAATTTGTGATGTAAGTTGACATGCTCAGGCTACATGTAGTCAGCATTTCATCAATCATTAATCATGTTAATATAAGTGATTGTTGAAATAAATCATGCATGTGCTACGCCATTGTGGCATTTCGTATATTATTTAATGATTAGTGAAATGCTAATCGGAAATTCTCCACATCAATTTGCAACGCAAATGGTTTACTGGATATCGTAAATAATGCGAAAATCGCAGATTTTGCTTCAATTTAAAATCATGTTTTTTTAATGTTGGGCCAGCGTGCCTCCGTGTTTGCTGGTAAATTATGTGATGTGATACTGTAGATCTGGTAATATTTGCGAGGTTTTAATTGTCGCGAATTTCCCGAGAAGGACAATTTCGCGAATTTTGAAATCTCCCAAAAAAATTATTATAATAGCACTACCTGATATCGAAATCGATAATTCGCGAATTTCAGACTTCGCAAAAAGTCTCCAAATCACAAATTCGAGAAAATCTAAACACGCAAAAATCACCAGATCTATACAGTATATGTACATTTTTTACATTATGTATCCCTTGTAGTGTTCGGGAACGCGCACGTACACCAGCACCCGGGCCTGGCGTCGCTCGGGGTGGTCTGGTTCCGGTACCACAATCACGTGGCCTCCCAGCTGCAGCTGAGGTACCCGCAGATGACAGATGACGAGCTGTACCACACCGCCAGGAGGAAGGTGGTGGCGGTGCTACAGGTACAACCCCAAAAAGCAACACATGTCAACCCAATGTTGTTTTGATGTTGGACCAGCGTCTACGACGCTCGCCCAACATCAAAACAACATGAGGTCAGTGTCTAATATTCGTTGGGCACCAACAACTAGTACCCCTTTGCCTGCTAGTGAATTGAAAAAAAAACAACTCAGTACAAATTGGGGCTACCCATTAGAATCAGAACATTTTCAGTTTAAATTTTATTTAATACAAGTCTTGTACATTTGTTAAAATTAGGTAATTTTCATTTACTACGAACAGCTCACAGTGGATGAAAATGAGATGAAAGGTAAAAGGTATATTTAAATCTCGCTTTTAATTGTTTCGGTTATCACAATCATCTGCTTAGTGTTTTCGGTAATGTTTGATCACAAATCAAAGAAAAATAATAATAAGATGAAAAAGTATATAAATAATATTTTTTTTACTCACTTAAAATCGGGGATCGCGGTAGCGAGACACAACTGTAAATGTGTGCAAATTTAAATTCGATAACTTGGTACCCTGTTCTGTTACTCGGTAAGCCTACGGATACCTCTCAAGTCCAAGACTTCAGCATAACTGAAGTTATATAGCCACGTAATATTTCTATTTCAAATTATAGGCCTATGCTATATTTAAAGTGCAAATGATTGGACAGAAAAATGTGGAGGGACCGCATTATTTATTTCAACAATACACTCCACAACTTTCATATTTATTATAGTCCATTTAAGATAATTTATTGAATACTATTTTTTGCAGAATATAATCATGTATGAGTGGCTGCCTGCACTGCTCAACAGAACCATCCCGGCATATCAAGGTAAAATATGTATATATGTTTAGATGAAAAATGCAACATCTGCCTGATTACACTATAGAAAGCTAGAAAAGGAGTTCCCGAACTCCGAGGCCCGGCGTTAGGCTGTATGAGTGTTATAGACAAAAATTCAGCTTATATCTTTTGTAAAGATAACTGTCTTCCTCATGGGCAAGAATCCTAATATAAATGTTCAGGATATAATCAAGGAAAGGACCAAGGAGAGAAGTTAAAATATATATCTTTAACGTTTATTTATTCCACCACCATCGCCGGTTCTGGCCAGCATCCATTCGATACTTGTGAATCTTGCTGCGCGTGTCTGTACGATACACATATGTAGGCCTACCCACCCATTTCGTGTTCAATGGTGGGCCAAAGTCGCAGCCCATTGCTGGTTTAATGCCGGTCAATTGTATACGACGCTGGCTCAACACTCCAATACTGATCGAACGCATGATTATTCTACACCAGCGTCTACAACAATCACTGGACAGCTGACCAATGTTGCTTCACTGTTTATCGAACGTGTCTTACGATGGCACAACAACAACCCAGGTACCACTACCCAGATACATTGGCCCAATTGTGAAATAATGCTGGGCCACCGTCTGCGACGCTGGGCCAGAATTATTCCAATCAAAAGTCTTTAAGCTCTTACTAAAGACTTAACCACAAATATAATCGTGAATTTTTTTATTTCTGAACACTTGTTAAAGACAAAAGTACTTAACCTAAGGACTTGAAACGTTATATTCGACATGTCTATAAGGAGTGGTGTACAGAAATGTCAACCGTTTCCCACACACAGCATCCCCCTTTACCCTAAATGGGACGCAAACTCAGGCAAAATAAAGGCCGATCCTAATTAATGTACCATTATGAATACTAATTAGCTTCGACTTGATTTGCATTACGTAGGCTCTAATAAGAAAAAAATGACCCGCCACGTGGAAAGCGACATCCAGGCGGAATTGCTATAACTATGTATGATGTCATTGAAATTGACATTTTAATGATTAGGCCTACATAGTAAAAATTTAAAAGTTAGAAATCTCACAAAATGCAAAATAATAAAGATTTTTCTAGACAGTTTAGGAAACAGAAAATACACGGCGATCAACTACAGCTACTAAAAAAATCAATTTTGAAAATGTTGACCTTACTCCTCTTTTAGTGTGGCGGGGACAAATATGTCCTTACCACTAAACACAAGACGTACGCTTTAACCCTGAAAGCGCTGAATAGACTGCTTGCACGAGTTTGCGCGTGAACAGTCTGTCTGATTAAAACAGTTCGGCGTTGCTCACTGTGTGGCGTGTTGTCATTGAACAGTGTGTACCAATTGCCTGATTAAAACGGTTCGGCGTTGCTCACTGTGTGGCGTGTTGTTATTGAGAAAGGTGTATTGTTTTATGAAAACCATGAAGCCAAAGGTTTTTTCCAGTTTGAAATCATCATAAATTTCTTAGTCAGCTCTTCTGACTCATTTAAATACCTATGTTATGTGTCTTAGCGGCCATTAGAGTCGATCTCCGCGCTGTAAGGGTTAACCGCCGGCCCCGGTTATATTTGTTTTTTTGTATCAGCACACCACCTACCAGCCTTTTAACCCTTGTCCTGCTATGCCCGGATATATACGATGTTTTAGATCAATAAAAATATCACTTAATTTTGATAAAATTGTTTTTATTAGACGCTTTGTTGATCCAATAATTTAATTTTGGACATGTCTATTTTTCATAAATAGTAATATTTTTTGTCATTTGAAGCTGGGAATTGCGTTAGCAATTCCAGCTTCAAATAATGAAAAATACAATTGAAGCAATTCAGCAGGACAAGGGTTAACAAGTTAAAGGTAAGTCGACATCAATCAACAAGAGCATTGACCTCCATTTGATCAAATCTGAAAAATGTGACTCACTTGCAGTTGTGGATCGCGTCAGCGAGACACAACTTTCAAGCGATCTGAAAGGTTTAAATCAATGTTAGGTAAATGTTGGCCTACCAAATTATTAGCTGTCTTCTCTTTCGTTTCAGTTATTAATAATCTGTTAATTGATCAACAGATTATAATAGGGTATTTTTCTGCCTCATCCTTGTTACGAATAATGGCTTTATATGTATATAATATATTCAACACATGCAACTAGATAATAGTCATCATTTTCTATAGCGAAGTGCAACAACCGGCAAACACAAAACATGTGTAAACATGTATACAACGTCGGCCCAACTTCTTCGATGTTGAACCAACATTGTATAAATGTTTCGTGTTTGCTGGGCTGCAGACACTTCCCATGAAATCATTAGAAAAGAGTAGGATGTTCTTCTGACCCCTGTATTAATATATGTTAGTAGTGCGTACAGGAGTACGAAAATTGTAATTTCATTAAATTCTAAATCATTGGAATTTTTTTTTTTTTTCAAAATTAAAAGAGGTAATACAACCATTTGTTTTCAGGGTATAAGACGCACGTGCAGCCCCAGGTGAGCACTGTGTTCTCTACGGCGGCCTTCCGCGCCTGTCACTCCACCGTCCCCCCAGGAATCTACATACGGTAGGCAAACTAAGGGTACTGACCGTAGGCCTCACACCAAACACAAAACGTTTTGTATAACATTTATACAATGTCGGCCCAACGTCAAGACGTTGGGCCGACGTTGTATAAATGCTATACAAATGGTTTGTGTTTTCTGGGCTACTCCATCTGCAGTTATGCCAGAGATTGTTCATGAACAATCTCTGGTTATACTGTGGCCTCATTCTCATTCATCAGATCCACTATCCTAGTGGCTCTGATTGATTGCACTGTAGAATGTGTGATTTTTTATCTGGCCAATGAGGCAATACCTAACATACTGTAAATGGTGTCCTTGACATTCTAAGCCGCATGGTCAGGCCGAAGAATACACATGGCGAGGCAGGTGACTATTATTCATGAAATTAACAGCTTCTTTTAACATGTTTAAGAGAGGGTGGGGTGGGGGTCTGACTACATCATTACATCTAAAATGTTATATTTCTCGTCCAACTTGGCCTGACATCCTGTGGATATTCAAGCCTGACATTATCATGATTATGTGCTCCTGTCAGTATTTGCTGGTGTAACTATATCATGTGTATTGACTATCCTAAAATAGCTGTATTATATAAGTCAGAAGATACATTTTAAGTACATGGTTAATGTTGATTTTATGTTGGGACAGTGTAATAGAGGATTGACATACATCAATCTACCATTGTCAATCCCACAGCGTAAACATGATAAGTCTACTCCGGCCCAATATTTTCCTAATGTTGGGTCTATGTCACAAACAATGGACCAATATTAAACCAATATTGGGTCAGTCTATCGTGCTGACAGAGACTGCACACCAGTAAGAATGATGACCCAGCGCTAGGTTCATGTTAATCCACAATCTGAGATGATGGTTGTCAGAATCACTGTGCAAATATTGCTGATATCTTGGTGTCTGGTATCTTACACAAAAGCAAGTCTACAATAACAAATATGAAAGAGGTAGATCCAATGTTGTTTTCATGCTGGGCCGAAACTGTATAAGATGGACCAACTATAGTAAAACACAGGTTGATTGCATGTATGATAATAATACTAGGCATATAATGCCAACCATATAGACCAGTATAGGGGAGACATAATTATACAATAAACCTCGAACTTGACATAGTTCCGGGGTCAGGTGTGGGTCACAAGACACCAGTTTTGAGGCCCTGTCAGAACGCAGAAATTACAGAAGAGCACTGTAGCAGGGCCACCTACCTGTGTTAGGAGGCTGCTGTCGCCTCAGATCAGCCTCGTTCCCATGTCAGCTAGCCAAGCTATATAAGGCTTGTTTCACAAGTCCAATTTAGCCTTCGTCAGATGATCACCCGACGTATTTTTTCGCGGCTAAATTGGATTTGTGATGCAGGCTGCCCACACTGCACCAAGAATTTGTCATGTAACTTGATTTGAATCTGGTAGCTTGATGGGGCGCTTAAAACAACACATCAGCCTGTAAGCAGGTAAGCTAAGGCAAGTTTGTGTTAGCCTGACCACTGGCCCTGTGACTACATATTGGGCCAGAAACGGGGCTCTGGTTTTTAGGTTGTGATTGGCCAGACTCAATTTGATACAATTTGGGGGTGTGGCTTGAAGGTTCTAGTCCCATTGGCCGATTGAGTTTAGGAATTCCCCTACGTATTTCTTCAAACTGTCACTAGAAACAAGTACGATTAGTGATACGTAGCACATTAGGTTTCACGTACAGAGGTATTTTAATCATTTAGTTTGACACAAAATGTTATTATCATAGAATCTTAATACAGCTGAAATGAAATAATTGTATAATGATTTATTTTACCATTCACACGCATACGACTTTTTTTTCAATATAATAAGCCTTTACTTGTTTTGTATAATATAGAGCGCCAGAAGAACTCAGCACTTTATGTATTCAACTGATTTAATATTTATTCAACTGACTTAGAACAGTATATTTATATCGGAGCAAAAGTGTACATAATACATACAGCCACTATGGCGTGGACAGCGACAATCATACATCAGTTTGATTGTCTGATTTTCCACCCAGTCTGTAACACCCTTGAAGCCACATGAGTCACATGATCTAATATAAAAAAGGCTGATTACCAAACGACCTATAAATCAAACATCGTAATGTTAAGTGATATTTAACCATCACATTCTCACGCATGACCTTTGGTTAAAAGCACACAATTAGGTGGTTGTCACTGGTGAGGATATTTCATAATAAACCGTCAAAAAGAGGCAGATCACAAACTGCGAATGCGTGTATTTTTATTTAAATTAAAATATGGATACTACTAGTCCAGAACTATCAATGCCGTATAGGACCCACATGACTGTCAGGGTCAAGTGCTGGTCAAAACTTTACAACTCCGCCAGTGGCGGATCCAGGATCTGGAGAAAGGGGGGTGCCCGGGGTTTTGGGGCTTGCCACCAAGATTTGCTCGGTAAATTTTAGCCAATTTAGGGGACTTTTTAGAGTATTTGGCAAAAATAAGTTTTAGGGTATTCTGGATGTGTTTTCGTATTTTATAGTTGTTTTCACCGTAAGTACCAGTTACTTATTCAAACGCGAACAAAGAATAAATAACCAGTTACTTATTCCTTATTCATATCTAATACTTTTAAAGCTCTTTGTGCATGCCAATATTGCCAGGTTGGTGATTTAACTCTTTTCTGCAGAGAACTAGTAGTATTTCAGCATATTTTGTGGAGCGTGGGCATACATTTGCTTCTTTTATTTTTGTTTTATTTTTTGTGTTACTTATAATTATCCATTCGAATAAGCAATACGTGACCAGTAAGTTATTCCTTATTCGTTCCGATAAAGAACAACTTTATGACACTTATTTCTTATTTGGTCCAATAAGGAATAAGTAGCTGTTACTTATTCCTTATTAGTTCGCATAAGGAATAAGTAACTGTTACTGAGTCCTTATTCGTTTAAATAAGGAATAAATAACTGTTACGTATTCCTTATTCCATAAGAAACATGGAATAAGTAACTAACTTAAATATTGCCGTATCAGAAACTTAGTTTTTTAGAGTCAGTGAAGTAGTCCAGACCCTCTCTGGTTATCAGTGTGTATTCCTTGGTTTGATAATGGTTGTGGTTTAACCCTTTAACCGCCGGTGTCGCATATATTCGGGTTTTCATTTTTTTAGCACATTAAGTACCACCTTTTAAAAATGTTAAAGATAAAATATGACATAAATCAGCAATATTTGAAAACAGTTGACCTCCATTTTGTCAAATCTGAATAATTTTCACTCACTTGAAGTTGTGGATCGCGTCAGCGAGACACAATTTCAAGTGGGTGAAAATTCAGATTGAATAATTTGGCGGTTGATGGGTTAAAATGTCACGGACGATATTTTGTTAAAAATTTCCATATCGGCCAGATGCAAATCAGGTCAAACTCGTGAATATTCCTAATATAATTCACTCCACAGTGTATTCAATCAGGGCCACGAACAGCGTTCTCAGCAGCTCGAGGCCGTGATATAAGGTTGCTTCGGACCTATATACAGGGTCCTGACTCCTGTCTGCCACTTATTAAACTGGCAGACAGGATAATTTTAACATAACAAATATGAAAAAATATATCTGATCAGATCTTTTAATGAGATTGACCATTGTGAAATCTCTGCCCTCTGTCATTTCTGTTATTAAGGATTTTTTAAATGTCAAAAGGTTAGAAGACGTAAATTGTCTCTATTTGCAGATTACATAAAAACAACTATCGACATGGTGAAAAGAGAAACGCCCACTCTTTTATATTTAAATGTTAATGTAAAATGCCAAGAAGAAGAAAATGTGGTATAATATCGAGGCCGAGGCAAGCCGAAATTCTCGCAGCTGCCGCATATTGACACTTCTTCTGCTCCGCAATGGCTTGCTGGGTATTCAGCATGATACTAATACTGTGAAACTCAATGACATTGATCTCCTTTGTCTCACCGAGCTGGCTAATACAATGAAGTATGGGGGAGGGGTCTTATATAACCTTGTTTTCACCGAGTGACGTCACTGAGTTTCACAGAATGAAGTATGGGGGAGGGGGTCTTACATAGCCTTGTTTTCACCGAGTGACGTCACTGAGTTACACAGAATAAAGTATGGGGGGAGTCTTATTTAACCTTGTTTTCACCGAGTGACGTCACTGCGTTTCACAGAATTTTATAACGTGTTTTCACCAAATATGGTAGATCTGGTTATATTCGCGAGAAAGACAAATTCGCGAATTCAAGAATCTCGCAAAAATTAATATTATAATTGCGCTACTGAGAAAATGAAAATTCGCGAATTCGAAACTTCATGAAAATCCCCAAATCGCGAAAATTTAAACACGCGAAAATTACCAGATCTACAGTAATGATTTTATAAAGGCAATGGTTAAATTTGAATAAAGAGTGAAGGTGTGTGTTTGATCAAGTGCTCTTTATATATAGGCTCTCCTGGTGTGACCTCTTTTGCGTGGAAAAGACCGCCGTGACAAAACATTCGGTGCGACCAGATCACGCATGCGCATTATTATCGTGGCAATGAGTAACATGATGCAAACTATGCTTGCAGTGAGTGATAATGCATGCCATCGCAAATTATGTGCAAACAGTGCGCAACTTTTGCGCAAAATAAGCATGCCAATGCGTGGCATCGCGCAGCATTGTAGCAGTAGGCTACGCATTGCGTGTCAGCTGGCAAGCTGTAGCGTAAACGTTTATATTTGCAACGTTATCCTATGTCGGGCTGCGCGTTACTGAAATGGCACGTCATCATGGTCATGACACGTCATTCTGCGGAGGTTTCAGTGACAGTTTTGCGGGCAAGTTAGTGTCAACTGTCAAGGTGCAATAATCGATGACATATCTCGCATTCAAACTTTTGAATCTAAAAGAATCTTAAGAATCTAAAGTGATCCACATGTAACACCAAGATTAATGCAAGTTCAAAAAACATTTGTGCAAGTTCAGAAAACTTATATTATGCAAGTACGATGGAAAACATTTATGCAAATGCAATTGAAAACTGTTATGCAAGTTCAGGAAATATTTACGCAAATTAAGAAAAACATTTATACAAGTACGCTTGAAAACATTTATGCAAGTACGATTAAAAACATTTATGCAATTTCAGAAAACATTTATGCAAGTTCAGAAAACATTTATGCAAGTACGCTTGAAAACATTTATGCAAGTGCGATTGAAAACCTGTGAGCCACTGAAAGAATTCTCATAAAAAATATAGTATTACTTAAACAAATACGTGTACATATTAACAAATACAGGTTTTTTTTTCTCATAAAGAGTTCTGATGAGATATGATGCCCGCTCAGAATAAATCCGATAATGTAAACATTAAAAATATGTTGAGATATAATTATCTGATCAGATTTCTGATTCCTTGTGTAATTTACAAATCCCTGTCAATTTAGTATTATTCAATTGATTTTGTTGTTGTTGTCAAAAGGGTTACAAGACGTAAAATTATAGTTACTATCAATAGAACATACAATTATATAGACCTGCGCCCACAAGCAGATCAATTCAGAGGGATTACAGTCAATTCGCCCCAAAACAAGCTCGCCCACCCTACCAACTCGCCCCATTACCAACTCGCCCCAACCAACTCGCCCCTCTTATTTTACCAACTCGCCTCACTTCTACTACCAACTCGCCCATGTTGTTTGTCAACTCGCCCAGTTCTCTGACCAACTCGCCCCAACTCTTACCAACTCGCCCAACTTCTCTTACCAACTCGCCCCACTTCTCTTACCAACTCGCCCCACGTTTTTGCAAATTCCCCCCCCCCCCCACTTCCCGGACCAAGTAGGCTGCGTCTATGACTGCTCTTACCACACTAAATCAATCAAAATAAATTATAGGACTACTTCATAATAGCTCACATAACTTGGAAACAACACTATATTTTCAATTTGTTTTATAATCATTATTATACATACAAAGAGTTGGTATATATATATCATGACATTGCATATTGGGCGTTCGATATGATAATAGTTATCGCTAGAAAAATCAGAGACAGCATAATATTATCTCTCATATCTTGACACCTCGACCTTAGGCCTATATTCATTTTTTTAATTCATTTTTGGCAGGACCATTATTATGCAGAAACTTCATATTCCGTTTTCCTTTAATTCATTTTTGGTGGGAACATTAGTAAGAAATAATTTAGGAATATTTAGTTGGTTTGTTTCAAGAAGCCTTCGTTCAGTTGTTATTTAAATTAGGTTATTGTTATTTAAATTAGTACAAAACTAGATTTGGGCCGTGTGTCATACGCCTAATCATGGTTATGTTTTATTAGTCCAGCGGGCTGGGTCTACCTCAAATTTTGGATTTATAGATGGTATCACGGTCATAACAGGGTTATATTTTCTAAGGATATTTGTTGCTACACCACATTTAAGAAGCGGGTAGTTTACTTCTCTCAGATGCCACAGCCAGGCCCGTTCCCAGGCATGTTTGTAGGGAGGGTCCCCGGGATTTTTTTTTAGCTGCAAATTGGTGCAATATGGTGGATTCTGGAAGATGTTGCTGGGGGTACATTTTCAGCTTATTAAAAAGTACATTGATGTAAATTAACCGATTTTGCTTTTAAATTGTTGTTTACCAACACTTGTTTTTGCTAACACTTTACGCGCGCCTAATCACCGTGACGTAGCATCACAAGTTATCATAGCAGTCACCAGTTAGGCCTATCGGTCGGGCGATAGGCGGTTGATTCTAATCCACTTAACATGAAAACCATATGAGTCTTACAGCTTAGCAAATGTCATAGATGAGGATATATAGACATTTTTTATGACAAATAAGTCAGCAACTGTGATGAATTGAATTATGCATCTACTTTTTATTTTTAACCCTGACTTCAACAAAACGTTTCAAAAAGAAAGTATGCTGAAAAAGTGTTACTTTGAACAAGTGTTGTCAACTCAGCCCGATGTATGTACATAAAATGCTAACTTCATGATAAGAAACATTTCCCAGTATGTACAGTACTTTCTTACATATACTTTCTCATACATTTAAATTTATTAAAAAAGCACTAAGAGCTGTGATAAATTGCCTGCTCACACTGAACCAGCTGATTAATTGGCTGAATAACCTGTAGTTTTATACTTTATCACGATTTTAGTAGCAGTGTCATAAGTTTTACGTCACTTTTCGGTACTAATGGTCATTTAAGTGGCTTTAAAACAGCGACGAATGATGTACAGATGACGTGAGAGTGCAGGGTGATCGGGTCATGGTGGTTATCATGAATTTTGTATATTTTCTGATTATAATAAGTCCCTCTGTCCTATTCCGACACAGCAGGATAGTCAACGTATATTATGTGGATACCTTGAGCGTCATAGAGATACCATCACTTAGTGATTATACGATGCTTCCAGGCGGCCATGGGTGTTTGAGGAAGAAACGATAAACACGCAAAAATGAATTAATGTTGGCTTAATGCTGGCCCATCGTCTACGACGCTGTCCCAGCATTAAACAAACATTGATGAATCGTCTGATGTGTGCGGGGGGACCACTTTGATGACGTAATGTTGCTAGCTGTGCAAGTTTTGACGCTCACAACCTAATATTCCGATATAGATAGATAGGCATATTATTGTGAAATAATGTGATTTTCAGAACCATTTACCTAATATTTAGTAGTACCTATGCATTTGAAGAGTTGTATACATTCATGTTGGTATCAACATTATCAACAATGTTGAAGGCGCTTCACACCCTTCTTATTAATCACGAAATGTGTGATCCCATGTTTCTCAACAATAACTATTTATTTCATTAAACTTCTGTGCTCGCATTATGAAATATATTATAAATTTTTAAATTATATTCCGTATGCAGCGTGGCATAATACAGGTATTTTAGTAGTGGCTTATAAAATTATAGTAATGTATCTTATAATATATTATAATATAATGTATCTATGCGCTCATTTGAAATAAATAAACAATTCTACAGCTTTATGTCATTCTATAATTCTACGACGTTGGCCCAACAGTAAACCAACGTTGGCCCAATGTCTTATGTTTGCTGGGATTGCTTCATATATACTTTAAAAAGATGAAGCTGCTGGCAATGTCATCACTTAGTGAACTGTTAGACGGCTAAGGTGTTGGAATAACTGTTGAACGGGGGGGGGGGGGGTGGGGTCACCAAGTGTCACTTTAATCTGTTAATGACAAAGGCCTAATGTATTGTACCCAGCTTTCCTATCGCGAATGCTATTAGTTCTTACAGCTTTAAATTTTAAACGATAAATATAAGTATGACACATCGTGAGAATAGCTTAACGAGTACTTTTTCATTTCAAATTTGTAAATCATACGGGTATGGTATACGCAAGCAGTATTGACCTAAACATTTATTATATTTATAACTTCATAATAAAATAAACAAGGCTTACGTCTACTTTCCAGCCTTCTTTTCTTCGGAAAAATATAAAAAAGTTTTATAATATTCTAATCTGTAATTGGAAAGAGATGGGTGGGGCGAGTTGGTATAAATGTGGGGCGAGTTGATATAATGTGGGGCGATTTGGGTGGTTGCGAGCTGGCATATATGTGGGGCGAGTTGGTATAAATGTGGGGCGAGTTGGTTGGGGCGAATTGGCATAAATATGGGGCGAGTTGGTTGGGGCGAGTTGGTTTTGGGACGAATCGACTGGCACCCATTCAGAGCCGCTGAGTATATGTAGTACAGTTATTCTGCTCAGCGGCGCAGAACCATTTCTGATACCTATGTAGGGCACATATTTTTAAAATAATACTTTTTCTAATATGCATACACCCTGTAGACCTATATATATATATTTTAATAAATAAATAAAATAAATAAATGGCAATAAAAAACGCATGGGCCTAATTTTGCGACTAAATCAATGTTAATTATGAGCTATAAGCTAACAGTTCACTACAAGAATGTTTATGATTGACCTAAATATCAGCTTAAATTTAACCCTTACAACCCTGAAATATTTTTGCATAATCCAAAGAGACCAAATAGTATTTTAACCCTTTAACCGCCGGTGCTGCATATATTCGGGTTTTCATTTTTTATTAGCACATTAAGTACCACATTTTAAATATATGACATCAACCAGCAAGCTTTGAAAAGAGTTGACCACCATTTTGTCAAATCTGAATAATTTTCTCTCACTTGAAGTTGTGGATCGCGTCAGCGAGACACAACTTCAAGTGGGTGAAAATTACAATTGAATAATTTGGCAGTTAAAGGGTTAGTTTGAAATCCTCAAAGCTGTCTTATAGATAGCTCTTCTCGCTTAATTTAAATACCTATGTGTCAGTGCGGGGATCGACTTTAAATCAAAATCTGACGTCTTTGGACGTCAGATTCTGACGTCTAAAGACGGTCCTCGCGCTGAAAGGGTTAAATGTGAGCTTATTTTTAAGATTGTCTCAAAACATGACCCCCCCCCCTTTGACAGATACGAATGTGGAAACATTACAAGTTTGCTTCTATTTTAGAGACGAAAAATGTGACTACAAAAAATACGGCGATGACATGGCAATGCGGTTGTGCAATACTTATTGGCATTCACAAGATATACTTCATAAATATGGCGCTGAGAATATAGTTCTGGGCATGACGTCACAAGTCGCAGAAAGGGAGGATCATGTTATAGTGTCTGATCTTAGAGGTGAGATTTTTATCTATATTTGAAGACTTGAATCATTTTGGCTGCCTACCTAACAAACACAAAACATTTTTCAGACGATAGTTCAATAGTTCCGACCAACCAACCGACCGACCTACAATGTACCAGCCGACTGAGCGTCCGATTGACCGACCAACCGACCGAGCGTCCGACCGACCGAACTCAAGAACATAAGACGCAACAAACCGAACAACTACCTAGCCAAATGAATGACCGACCACCCAATTTACCGACCGACGGACGAACCGACACAGCGAATGACCAATCGACCGACCGACTGACCAATTGACTTATAGACCCGACCAAACGATTGACCGTTCGATCGATCAACAGACCGACAAACCCAACAACCGGCTAAAAGACTGGCTCTCTGTCCATGCTTACGTAGACAGAGAATCTCATTTATGCATGCTGTTTTAAATCAAATAAATTAATTATAGTACTGTTTTATTTAATCCGAGTGTAGGCCTTCAATTAAATTGTGACTATTGACAAGGGATAACATTGTGCACTGAATATATAGGCCTAGTGTCATGTTTGTTTGATATACATTGTAGTTGGGCATTTTTTTTATTTTCTAGTAACAGTAACCAAATCAAACTCTGTTTGTGGACCACATTTCAGTATGATATTAATCGGACATAAATATAATTACACTGCTTCGCAGATAGACATCGGTATATCTATCGTGTCTGGTTTAAAACTAAAAAAACATGACTATTTATATCAGATTTGATCAATAATCCGGCATGTAATGGTTGGGCGAGCGTCTCATCTTCGCTGAGTTCGCTCTAGCGTGAATACTTTTCTATGAACTGTGTACGAAATCTCTCATAAAGTTGACACTTAATTTCCGATTTAATCGATTCATGCTAATCGGCCTGACTATCTGTACTACATGCGAACTATGACTTGCTATATCTCAACATTATTACATTGCCAGTTCTATATATAGTCTAGCATAATATTATATATGACAGTTCTATGTCGTTCTTACCCACGCTAATAACATGACTAACGTTTTTTATTTTGTCCTTTTTCCAAACTCTTTTAAATGTGTGTTGCTTGTATATTAATTACAATATATTTTTGCACTTTTTAATCAATAGATTTTGGCAATATGTGCAGAAACTAGCGCATATGTACTTCAATCCATTAAGGCCCAGTTACATATACACTCACGCACGACCAACGCATGAAAAAAATAGCAATTTTGACCCGTGCGTTGTCATTCGCTGGATGTAGGCCTACTAATTCGACCGCTACTGATTTTTCAAGGGCGTTAGAACAACGCTATGCACATATTGTGTACGTCACGCTATGCACATGTGTTTGACGTGTCAACAAAATGTGAGCGGTGATTGGTGCATGAGTGGAAATGTCGAAGGAATGTCCAACTAATGCTACCAACGTACGTCAAGGAAGTTGTGTATGTCAACTTCTTGTGGCGTTCTCCACGCGCACACATAAACACATAGCGTTGATCAAACCCGTTCAACGAATCTTCTAGCAATGAGTAGCGAATGCTGACATGCCCAGCGAACAATTAGGCCCAGGCCATTACTTCTCAACGTGGGCGTTCGTCGTCTATTTGTGTGACTGCACCTTAAAGTGAACATTAAGCTGAAAATCAGAAACACCTTGTATATACCAATAGCTAGCGAGTTTCGAACGCATGTTCAGTGAATTTAAATCATTTATTGTGTTATGATGTATGAATGCATGGATGGTGGAAGCATCTCGTTGCGTATTTGTTGATGTATGCAACAGAGTAATGTACTACATTAATAAATAAATTAATGAACGAATAAATGAATAAATTAATAAATGAATTAATTAATAAATGAATAAATATATGAATACATAAATAAATGAATAAATGAATAAAATAATAAATGAACAAATGAATAAATGAATATACATGAATAAATGAATGAATGAATTTTTGAATCAATGAATAAATGAAAAAAAGGAATAAATGAATGATTTGTACTTAGGCACACAGGGGTCAACAGACTTAATTGGGCCACCAGGAGAACCTCCTGTGACATTAATTAGATGAGACCGCCATCCAGACACAGCATTCGACATACGAACCCTGGCAGCCTGAGGCCGCGCGAGCTCGCCAATAATCCGTCACGAGAGTCTCCTCACAATATCACTCACGAGTGAGCGAGGAAGAAACATTTGTTTCTTTGAGACATGAATGCCACTGCTCCAGGGCCCCCGCCCATCCACGCGACATGAACTCTGACCTACTCGTACTCCAGTCAGCACAGACGTTGAAAAAATATCAGCCAAATGTTGTGTTAACGTCGCGACAATGACGCAGCAACAAACTAACATCAGAGATCATACATACTAGTATATATAATCTCTGCTAATATTACAGCAACATTTAAGGTTTCGTGTCCGTTGGATTGGCCGGTTTAACCCATGGAGCGTTACATTAAAAACTTACATTTTTACTCACGTGGGTGAAAATTACTCATATTTGTAATAATTTAAGACTAAACATTTGCTAATATTGATGTTTAAATACAATTCTCTTTCTCAATAGCTGATATTTAACCTGCTAATAAAACAGACTAAAAACGACTATAATTGTCGTGCTTAGCGGCAGACTCCTTGATATCACACATATGTGCCATGAGTACACGACCCCCCTCCTCCCTGGCCAACTCAGACAACCCAGACAAGATGACCTGAGTGTGACCTTCCACACTGCAGTCAGTAAATCGGTGACGCCATAATGAATATTAATGTTGCTCGCACCCCTCCTGTTTGTACAGCTTTAACTCACACCTGTTGTCAAGGTCAGACCAGTGGTCTGATTGTCAGACCGTATGCGGCAAGATGAGCGTTTTAAGAGTTGATGTTCCATTAAACAGCATTGAACACAACATGAGATAATTTTTTTCTAGTTGACTGACTTTACTGGATTAGACATTAATCAAAATTCAAATTGCAAAATATAAATAAGTGTTTGTTGAATTAGGATAACCTGTAAACATGTTGACCCTTATCTTGCTGAGTAAATTTACTAAATTTTTCAACCACTTGAAGTTGCGTCTCGCTACCGCGATCCACAGCCTCAAGTGGTTAAAAATTACTCATATTTGTTTAATTGAAGACCAAACATTTACAAATGTTGATGTTTAAACAGTCATTTCATTCCCAGTAGCCATGGTAACAGTGAATTGATCGGCTAATAAAATCGATTAAAAACGACTATAGGCGTGATTAGCAGGCAAAGGGTTAAGCCAGGGCAGCGCGTCCGGTTAACGATGTGTCGAGTTGCACCTTTATTTTATTTTGTGAACAAATGCAGATAGTAAATTATGTGAAATGTGCTGATACACTGTTTTCTTTCTTTACACACAGGGAGTCACTTTGGCCCTCTACACTTTTCTCGCCAGGACTTGTGTACCGTGACAATCATGAGAGGACGAGATCACGGCCTCGCAGATTATAACACTGCTCGGATGGCCTACAACCTGGAGCCAATCAGAAAATGGCGGGATATCAACCCGTGGCTGCACAATACCAGCCCAGAGGTATGACGTCATCCCTCACAGATAGAATACATCTTATGATAGCCTCACATCACATCACACACGCGTGGTGGAAAAAACACACAATTTGTTATGATTCATTTGCGATCGTTGTTTTCCGAAACAGAACAAAATGTTTTTTACCTGTTTAGCAACTCTACAGTTGCCGAACAGGTAAAACAAACTTTCAGTTTGGTTTGTTTCACTGGCAAATTGTGTCTCACATTAAGTGACTTCACATTCAGTGAATTCATAGGTGAAGTATGTTTTAATCTCGCTGATCGAAGGGATGTTCATTCCATCTTCAAAAAGTGTCATTTATATATATGATAACAAGGATTTAAAACGCTAGTCGTTGTTGGCACCTAAAAAGTCTAATATACATGATCATCATCACCTGGAGAGTGATGTTTATTCAATCAATCAATCAATCAATCAATCAATCAATCAATCAATCAATCAATCAATCAATCAATCAATCAATTAATCAATCAATCAATCAATCAATCAATCAATCAATTAATCAATCAATCAATCAATCAATCAATCAATCAATCGATCAATCGATCAATAAATCAATAAATCAATAAATCAATAAATCAATAAATCAATCAATCAATCAGTCAGTCAATCAATCAATCAATCAATCAATCAATCAATCAATCAATCAATCAATCAATCAATCAATCAATCAATCAATCAATCAATCACTCAATCAATCAATCAATCAATCAATCGATCGATCGATCGATCGATCAATCAATCAATCAATCAATCAATCAATCAATCAATCAATCAATCAATCAATCAATCAATCAATCAATCAATCAATCAATCAATCAATCAATCAATCAATCAATCAATCAATCAATCAATCAATCAATCAATCAATCACTTTCTCTATCTCTTTCTCTATCTCTGTGTTTTACTTTTCTAGTTCTTATCTTTTTAAAAATCATGTTGGTTTTAGCTACTTCAGAAACAATGTCCCCGCCCAAGCTCACTAACACTTTAGGGTAGTTCCTTCTACTTATTATTATTAGTAAGGTCTCATGGCTCTAAATGCTTAGGGGTGGCTACCGACGGAAGAGTGCGTCATAAATTACTGCTTTATTTTGTTGTTTTCGCTTCTGGTGAATTACCAAAAATACAGGATTGTTGCTTTTATGTGGATTATTTGCAAGGACACGTTGTTTTCTTGCTGCGTGTTATGAGGTAGTTGTGTGTTGTGAGATTATCGGATGGATACATGCGAGGGTGACAAGGATTGTTATGTAAGAATATAATCAGAGAAGTCATAATTATGCGCAGTACCCCTGCCAAGACTACTGTGTCACCAGCCTGTGACCCCCGCCGCCGGCCTCTGGAAAAATACGTTTTTCTAACAAAAATGTCACAATTCATCCAACTGTACTCTGTTGCGTTCTCAAATTCTATTAGGCCTACCAGCATGACCAGGCGTCATATCTATCCACACATGCACACAAAGTATACTTTCCAACATACGATTGAAAGCCGGCTGGATCCGTCCGTCATTGTGCCAATGTTAGCATGACCCAGCGATAAATGAATTATTATCTTTTTTGAATTATTACGTAATCGTTTTTCAGAAAATTCAAAAAACAAAACATGTCAATATTACTGTTACAGTTACAAAAGTGGAACTCATGTGACCAGTATGACCCAGCGATCAATGTGTTCAAATATGAAGTTGATCGGTTCAAAACTGTGACGCACAGTTTTCGAGACATGACAGTTTAAAGTTTTTGTAAAGTATTGTCAGTTTGTGACCCTGAACCCCCCGTCGGATCGCTTAGAAAAGCTATATCACCCTACCTGATTACCCAAAGACCCATCGCGGCTAAATTCAATGAGAAAAAGATGCCCAAAAAACGGCCTTAGAATAATAATAAGCATAAGAAAGTATCCACTTGAAAAACAAGGGTTTGGACAAGTTAAGTCCAAACTAATTATATACTAACCTGAACCCCCTGATTGGCAGGTCCTAGAGAGTCTTGAGCGGGCATATAATGGCAGTATAGATAAGCTGGATGTGTATCCGGCTGGCCTGATGGAGGGCACTCCCGGCAGTGTGGGACCGCTGTTCACGGCCATCATTCTGGATCAGTTCCTCAGGCTCAGGGACGGCGACAGATTCTGGTTCGAGAACTCACATATCAAGTAAGTAATACTAGTAATGGAACTTGTAACCCAGCAAATACGAGCCATTGCTCCGAAGTAGGCTCAATGTTGTGCCAGCATCGTAGACGGTCGAGCTACAATTATAAAATCAACTTCTGCCCACCGGGTGGACCGACATTGACTTCATAATTGTAGCCTACAATTCTACTTTCTTTTCCCATACGATCCAGTGTGTTATAAGTCTATAAAATGTGAACTAAAACAATATAATACCGTATGGATGTCGCGGTAGATTTTGTTTCTTCGCTGTACAGATTGTTTTAGGAAATTAAATGACTGTTCAAACAGCAAGATTTGTAAATGTTCGGTCGTAAATTAAACAAATAATATGAGTAATTTTCAAGTACTTGAGGTTGTGGATCGCGGTGGCGAGATACAACCTCAAGTGGTTGAAAATTTAAATAAATTGACTCAACAGACAAGGGGTAATCTACTCAGGTGGTGCGCCAAAACCGAGTTTACCAGCTGGAAATATTGAAAAATCATGGTTTAATATCTACATTTATCTTTTTTTCTGGGGGGGGGTCAACCAAATCTCCATCAGACCCCCCTCCTTTTTAAAATATGGACCCGCGCCTGTAATCAAATATCAACGTGGTCTTACTTTTTAAGGAATAATGATACTAAAATGTGTTTTGATGCACAAAGTACAGTATCTGCAAACTGCACATTTGAGTGCGGGACGACAAAGATCATTCGTCTGCGGTACTGTGTGATCCTTTAGTCTAACACCTTATTATTGGCTGTGTTTATACTGTACGAAATTCAATAGATGTCTCTATTTTCTACCATGATCAATACACTTTTACTGTAGATTTCCGTACAATGAAGTTCAAACGTTTTTCGTAATGAGCATGATGAACCGGAACGAGATATACTGATACCAATATAGTCATATAGAGACAATCACGTGTGAGAATAAAAAAGTCCTTATGCAATTATTGCAGAACCTTCACATCAAAAGAAATACAAGACATACGGAAAACTCGAATGAAGGATGTGATTGTGGAAGCTCTAGATTTACAGCGGGAATCAGTTCAAGATCATGCCTTCTTCTGGCACCAAGGTATTAAAGCTGCATAACATTTTGTTTATTTCAACAGAAATAACCTTAAATGTTCAAAACAATCATTCATATATTTTTAAAGGCTTTATAGATGCACAAAATCGATGTAAATGTAGCTGGATTAGATCACGACGCGATACACCATCAAGTTATATGGTGTGGTAAATGGGTCCGTTTGTGTACAATGTGTACGTAATAGTGATTAATTATGTGCCAATATAATGTTACATTAGACCAGCATCAAACCCCTTAATAACAAACACGAGACGTTGAGCCACTTTGGGCCAGAGCCGTAGACGATGGCCCAGAATTAGTCCGACATCGGATCAATGCCTCGTGTTGGCTGCGATGCCAAGTCCACACAAACCACCGGCTGGTGTCCTAAAACTAGGTCAGCTCCTATAATAACTCATCAAGCACGAGTCACTGACCCATTGATGGTTCAGTGTTGGTCCAGCCTCTACGACGCTGGTACAACATTGAGCCAGCTGGTACAACATTGAGCCATCAGTGGGTGAATGTCTCTTGCTTGCTGTGAACTCAGCTACCGGTAACGTAAAGGCTGCTTTTTTACACTTATTTTATTTACCGCATTTCGCTATTTATATAACTGTATGTGATGACTAACGATGAAATAAAATAGTCTGATATTATCGAATAGCATTGTCACTATATTTTGAAATACCCGTGAGGCATCAAATAAAAAACTGCGCGAAAAAAAAAAGATTTACATCAATGAACTTGGTGCTAATTCCCACTACAATTTCACACGTTTGGGGGAGAGCGCCTTAATGGCAGGCTAAAGGCTCGGATGCTGACCCACACTTAAAAGCACCATACTAAAACAGAGTCCTATTTTTCAAGTGAGTGACATTCTCTATACCTGTACCGAAATTAAACAAGATATTATATGCAGAAATCACTCATATTATACAAAGTAATAATTTCTAGATATATCTAACTGACATGAGACAATACACTTTGTACTGTGAAATGTATCTATGATCACTTAAAAAATAAGAATATTTGTAAAAGTCTTCCACTCTTTTTTCAATGATGACTGTTGTCTGCCATAATCTGTTTTTTTTTTAAATTAACAGTATAATTCGTTTATATTGATATAATTCAAAATGTATGACTACATTCCCGCTCCGCCCCTGTAAGTATAGGATAAAGCCCGAGGAGCTCTACATTCTTAGCTGTGGAAAAGGCCTCCGCATTTACAGGAATCGTTTTGCTGAATCATAATATTTTTATGTAGAGCTCCGAGCGTTTTGACCCTCTTAAAACACATCCGACCATAATTAGGATCCCTCATATAGTAATAATCAACAGCTCGGTCACACCTGACTTATTATAGCGCCATAGGCCTACCATGATAATTGGTCTGTACTTGATCAACAATAACTCTCCATTCCCGGCTTAGAATGTAGTGGTCGGTCAAAGCAAATAATGTAGTGGTGTGTTTTAATATAAGTGTATTAGTGATACAAATGTAAAGCACAGTTACTTTTTAAATAAACATTAACTGCTGCTTACCTCGGTGCTTGCTTCCACCACATTCAATTATTTGTTACATTGATAATTAACAAAAAAACGCAGAAGCTGTGAGTTATTTTTAGAAACTGCACCTTCAAGCCCCTAAAATCTTTTATCGCATTGCTCCAGAGTACACATTTTAAATCACACTAATCGAATAAAGTCTATAGACATCCGATTTTGACGTCTAAAGTCGATCCCCGCACTGCTGGAAAGGTTAGTATATTGGTTTCAGGTGATCCTTGTCAGCAGCCTAAGCAGATAACTGAGGAAGACTTACCTGAGTGCAGCCCTCATGAGACGTTTGATTACTTCAGTGGCAGTGAAGTGTCCTACATCATATCATTCCTCGCATTCAGTCTTGTTCCATTCGGTAAGCCAATGCAACATAAATTACGTTTTCAAAAAAACTATATTGTAAAATAAACATTGCTTGGTGGGTTTAAAATATTGATTTTTTTTATCAAAATCCTTTTGTTTTAAGGCGTATAGGAACTTACATTTTCAACAATCAATGTATAAAGCAATTTCTTGAGTATAAATATTTTATTTATAATATCCATCATGTGATAGAAACATAGCGTTTGTGTATTTTTATAAGTGATTATTACTCACATTTTTCAAACCGTGGTGACAAAACTCGAATGTCAGAGGATAGTCAGTTGGCCAGGTGTCAGAAAAGAGCTTATTTAAGGTTTTCGTGTCGACTTTTCTGTGCATACCTAAAACCTTGCTAGATGTATTCTCAGACCTCTTATAATGAAATCCCGACCGGTTGCCGGCTTTCATGTGTGCGCACTAGAGCTACAGAGTATTTTCAAAATGGCCGCCAAATTCACCCTTAAATTGTCGATGTTACCAGTCGATCAACATTATTATGAACAAAAAACACTCAATTAAAATTCAAAAACAATCCGGATGAAATATAACTTTACTCTAATATACCTTAGGACAATATTATTTGATCTCGTGCTAAAGAGTATTTTCAAAATGGCCGCCAAATTCACCTTTACATTGTCAATTTTACCAGTCAATCAACAATATTATAGTCAGAAAAAAACTAATTAAAAAGCAAAAATAATGTGGAGGTAATATAGCTTTATCATAATATACTTAAAGACAATATTATTTATCATGGATCAATAGAGGAGTAGTAAAAAAACTTTTTAACTTTGTATTTAAGCATACCATTCAACTCTATAATTTGAAAATATGACAAATATGCGTTTAAGCCAGCGCCTTTTCCCCCCTAAATTTGTGAGAATAAACATCTTCTTATTTCTATACATCGTCTTTGAAATCACCTACGGAGCCCTAAAAAACTACTTTAAAAGCTTAGAATACTCTAAAAATCCATACCTGAACATGTTTTTAAAAGGCAGAAACCCTTTACTTTCGGAGAAAATTTCAAAAATATTTTTTTAGCCATTATTTTGCCCAAGTTCGTAACAATGTGAATCCTCGGTAGCCACCCAAGAAGAATGAGTTTATTTAGCCTTGCCCTTAGCAGGCCTGATAATAATATGCAATACATCCCTCAATTATATTACTAATATCTCACATTATATAATAACATATGCGGATATTTAAGTGTCACGTATATCCATAAAACAGCAATATCATGCCATTATAATGGCTTTGATCTAGGATACTAAAATGTCAGATATGTGGGTAAATTTTACTCACTTTGGAACTTAGTGTGAAGCGATTGCAATTGCAAGGTTTCGACCTGCCTTCAGCAGATCTTGATCACGCCACCCTTGGGACGCAGTTAAAGTGGCCTTCTAATAGAGGTGGCTGCACATAGAAGGTTCATTAGTATACAAAATGCCATTTTTGGGAATGACCAAGTGGCCTAGCATAAGAGGTTGGCTACTCCTAAGAGTGGGTGCTCACAGCAGTTTCTACTCACTACTGTATTGCCCATTATACTGCTATATTCACACTTTATAAAGCCATATTCTGACATCATATGCTGATGTTGAATACAATATATCCGCATATAATTTTATTACAAGAACTCACTTTGTCATATACAGTTAAACAAAATGTCATATATCGACTAGTTAATGTCATATATACATTATAATAGCATGTTTTGGGATCATTTATTACCACATAGAATGATGTAGATGTAATATTTTTACACTACAGCTAGTGCAATATTATAGTATTATTCTTGTATTAAAGTAACACATCCTGACACTGTAGTGCTCCATCCCATCATTATATGGCATAATGTGGAATAACCCAGCATTGGAGTGTCATACTGGGGTATAATACTTTATACTTTTAAATGTCGGTATGCCGACATTTTATTGCCACATATTGTCATTATAATTCCATATTATGGTAGGCCCTACTATAATTATCATATATCGACAATATCATGCCAAAACATAAAATTTCAAGATTTATGACAAGCTTATACCATCATATAGTGATATCATAATGTCATGTGCCTACATTGTGATGTCATACTTTAACATTAAATTGTAACTTTATGGTTCTATAACATAGTTTCTGTACACTATAGTACTGTACCATATATGCATGTAGATCTGCTGACATAATGTATCATTCTGAGACATTCATGACATATCGTGGCACAGATCTGTTAACTTTACTCATATACTATTTAATAGGCAAGATGAAGCGGACATCTCACAGCAAATATATTTATATCTTCATCAGCTAACTTTGTTGATATGAATAATGTCATCAACCATACTATTAATATTCAAACGTTGAAAATGGCAGATTTAAATTTAAAGAAGAGGAGCAATTTGTGATCAAACTGTACTACCCCTTTATCATCAACTGCTGTACAAGTCAATTCACTTCCATGGTGAAAAGCTCTCCTTGGTATATCATCTCCAGAAGAATATAATTATGAGTCCAGTCGAATTATGCAGCCCATCAGTAGCTGATCCAGAGGGAGCGGCGCCCTCTCTTCAGTATCCCCCCCCCCAAAAAAAAAAATATATATACTAATTTGGGCTTTTCTAAACTTCAAAAGCCCCATTTCATGCCTTAGATTTTGACATTTTTCTGGGGGAGCATGACCCCGGACCCCTGTAAAGCACATAAAAGGATGACTGTGCCAGCTGTGGTGTGAAATAAAAATTATAGTAAACAAATTGGCTTCAATTGCCTAATACACCACTGCCCATCCCAATAATGTTAATGCCTACTTTATGCCCAGAGCTATGTCTATACTTGTATGTGTACTGCAAGCAAATGTAATAATTTGCGGTGTAGTTGTGTTAGATGTTCAGATGGGTTGTTCCTAATTGCTAATTGGATAATATGGTTCATTCAAACCTGGACGTTCGATGTTTTACTGAATTGTCAACATTCTTATATGTTATTTCTGTGTATGATACATGTCAAAAGCACAGTATCGTGTTTCATACTTGAAGTGACAAACTATGAGCCACCAGTTTATCATATTTTATTGGTTTGTTAGGCTTTGAAAATGTATTTGTCTTTAAAAGCTGATGCCACAGTATCTATATTATTTTATGATAATTATGTATACTTATCTGGTCTCCCTAACTTTCTATGCATCTATTTTACATGTATTTTCATACATATGCATTCTACCAGGTGTCATGTGTTATATACTATCGAGTTTAATATTATTATTTTGACTGCACAGTATATGGTATATCACAACAAAGTAGTATCCTGCATATTTCGTATAACTAAAATACTGGTTCTAAAAATAGGTTGATCCTTATAGGGAAATCATTCGGTTTAACCGTTTACCGTTTACTAATTTCTCGTTGTGATCCAATAACTTAACAAATGTGATTTATTTCATTATAAGCTACATCTTAAATGATACTGTGCATATATTTGGTCCATTCTGTGTCTTTTTTAAACGTTTTGTTTAATTGTAATAAATTAATTTATTCTCACGGAATTATTTTTTTTGCGGTTTCGCAATAAATCTTATTTTGTCCCTCAAAAACTCATGCACACACCTGCAAGCCGGGTGGCAATTATGCCCGGAGGTCCCCTTGACATATTAAAAAAGGTTTTAGGTGTGCATGCTCAAGTGGTGCCACCTCTGGCCAACGGACTAGGACTGTAATTTAGAGATACATCGTTCACTGCTGACAATCAAAACGAAAAAAAGGCTCAGTTGTTCACGTTTCTCGCTCCCAAATTATGGATCATTTTAGGCTTTACACTTTGGTTTGGGTTAATACTTGTGTTACCCATAGCATGCATTGACACAGTCAACACGAGAACTTGAATCAATGCTGGCGTCATGCTGGCTATCATCTGTGACGCTGGTTCAGCATGACGCCATCTTTGATTCATTGTCTTGTGTTTTCTGGAGAGTTTAGAAATTAAAGGGACGCATCTGACACTTTAAGGTGTGACAGATAAGTGAATTTAATCCAAATTTGATGAATTGTCCTTTCATGTTAATGTGACGATGTATATATATATATATATAATATATATATATATATATATATATATTTATATATATATTTATTTGATTATGTTTTACAGTGTGTATAGAGGTGGCGTGCTGTGTGTTATAGGCTATATTTATTTGATCCTGTTTTACAGTGTGTATAGCGTGTGTGTTATATATTTATTTGATTCTGTTTCACAGTTTGTATAGCGGTGGCGCGTTGTGTATTATATATTCATTTGATTCTGTTTCACAGTTTGTATAGCTGTGGCGTGCTGTGTATCTAGGTTTAAGAAACATAAGATGCGACGACTGAACAAGAAGATCCGTATGAAAGAGGTGCTCCATGACCTGTCCATCATCATCCCTCCGGCGGGGGTTTATCCAGGTAGGACAACATCCCAGAAAACACAAGACATTCACCCGATGTGCATGGGTCAGTGTTGGGGCGGCGTCGTAATCGGTGAATCAATGTTGACCCAACATTGAGTCAATGTCTTCTGCTTATTGGTACAGTCCATATCTTATCCCGAGGAGCGTGACTGCTGATTACAGACGTTTGAGCTTCAGACTCTGAAATCAAAACTTTGAGGTCAGAAGTTTGCTTCTTTTTTTATTTCAAGTAGTATACAAAATAAACAAGCAGAATCATGACAAACATTTCAAAAATATTTTTGTTCCATACACATAATAAATAGATCAATTACTATAGACAATAACGATACACATATTATATAATACACATGCTTAATAATAAGTGCTCTTTATATAATATATTCTTACTTTTCATTTGTTTACGGTATTTCAACTTCATAAAGCAAATTCTGTTTTAAAAATATTTTGACCGTTTGACGTGGATGAATTAGTATGTGGTCAGTCATCAAAATGCTCTGAGAGGACATTCTCATTTTTCTTATTCTACTAATCTAATTTATTTACATTTATATGCCTATAAACATGCAAGCATATCCCTTCTCTATATCTTAAGGGAACATTGCTTGGTGGATTTTTAAATGAGACATTTCTCACGTATTTTGGTTGAGTCGTATTAATATTTGCAAAAAATATTTTTCAGCTGAAGAATGGGTTGGTCGAACCGAGTTACCTCGCTCCGTACGTTTACGTCTTGACCAAGACACACGTACACTGGTAGTACTATCAAGGTAAATAAATGGGTGTCTTCAATGGCCACAAACTGAGTGAATTATCGGAATTTGAACCACTGAAATCTCTAAACCTTGCAGCGCGGGAATCGAATCTGACGCTATAAGAGTAAAAATATTTATAATAGCCGTAGACCAAAGCATAGGTATTCGAATGAATCAGAAAGAGCTAACTAAGACATTTATGAAGATTCCAAATTTACAAAACCATCAGGTGGCCATGGTTCATACGAAAGTATTTAAGCGCTTTAACCCTTTAACCGCCAAATTATTCAATCTGAATTTTCACTCACTTGAAGTTGTGTCTCGCTGACACGATCCACAACTTCAAGTGAGGGGAAATTATTCAGATTTGACAAAATGGAGGTCAACTGTTTTCAAATTTTGCTGGTTGATGTCACAATTTATCTTTAACATGTTTAATAGGTGATACTTAATGTGCTAATAAAGAATGAAAACCCGAATATATGCGGCACCGGCGGTTAAATGGTTAAGGGTTAAATGTGTGATAATTTCAATTAGCTCATTTGGCGCTTATATAGACTTTCTTTGTTATGAAAGGGTAATAATTGTATTTGATTCTTTGTATTGTGTGTTCGTCTTTGTGAAGTGGCACATATGATTTGTTAATACCCAGGTCAGGCTATCAGCCATGTTTGCTTAAAAAGCAAGTTGTTTTATAAATTGATCTACTGTTTTACAACATTGCCAGATATTGTTTTTTTTGTGCAATTGCATGTATCATAGGCACATTCATGTTGACCAGCGACGGATATTGTACAGCTATACCACCATAATCTCCTCATATTCACCCAGATCGTTTCGTCTGAGTATCTCGAATTATTTATTTTGTAATATTGTGTTCAGTACAGAAACCACCACGTTAAGAACTCTGGACCTGAGACGTCACAGCACAATCCACGTGTGGACGAATAGCGACAAAAGACGCGACCTCATGATGGTTCATGTTCCACAAGAGTATGATCTGGTGAGTCCAACAATATTATAAGACGCGACCTCATGATGGTTCATGTTCCACAAGAGTATGATCTGGTGAGTCCAACAATATATAAGACGCAACCTCATGATGGTTCATGTTCCACAAGAGTATGATCTGGTGAGTCCAACAATATATAAGAGGGGACCTGATAATGATTTATGTTCCACAAGAGTATGATCTGGTGGGTCCAACAATATATATGACGGGACCTCATGATGGTTCATGTTCCACAAGTGTATGATCTGGTGAGTCCAACAATATATAAGACGCGACCTCATGATGGTTCATGTTCCACAAGAGTATGATCTGGTGAGTCCAACAATATATAAGACGGGACTTCATGATGGTTCATGTTCCACAAGAGTATGATCTGGTGAGTCCAACAATATATAAGACGGGACCTGATAATGGTTCATGTTCCACAATAGTAGGCCTATGATCCAGCGAGTCTAACAATATATAACACGCGATCTTATGATAGTTTATCTCACACAATGGTATATGATTTGGCAAGTCTAACAATATATAAGACGCGACCTCATTGTGTAAATAAACGAATATTTAAAAAAAAATCCACTCTCTAATGGGTCATCCCTTTCTCCACAGTGCAGCGAGAGTGCGTCTGGGGAAGAACTTAAAGGCCAGATGAGTTCCAAGAAATACTATATGAAACATTATTCGCCATTTTATTAACAAAAAATGACAAGAGTGTTTGATGGGTACTTTTTAGCACATCTGAATCCGAAATTTAGAGGATGGATTTTTTACGTCAGCAAGTGTTTTTCTTGACGTCATTTTGCAGAATTTTGCCTGACTGCATCTTTTTGACCCCAGTCACCCAATGACTCCGTTTCCATATGGGTTCATTGTGGAAATCTAGTTCATGCACAGACATGAAAGCATGATCATGTGGTCCACAGAATAGGAATTTAATTAGGCCTAATCCATTCTTAAATGCATAAATAGTCTACGGTATTTTGGAAGCTGTACTTCTAGTAATCCCTGAATTAACATTTCGATACCTTTCAACTGCTCTAGCACAATGATTTGGTTGTCTCGAAGTCATCTGTAATACATGCAACACTATTATGATCATATAATAAAGGCGCAACAAATATATGCTGCAGGTTGTGAAATTTGACACAGAGCTGGACAGAGAGGAGGTGTTCACGGCGTTCAAGACGATGATGGAGGCTGGTGAACATGAGGTGTCCAGAGAAGATGACCTCACGTCAGCCATACAGAAGCGTGCTATAACCAAAACGAAAAGACAAAAAATAATCACCGCTTTCTTCAGAGCGGCATTTGCCAAGGTGAGAGGCGAATGAGAGATGAAACATTTTAACCATTTAAGTGTTAATTATGACTTTACTAGTTTTCAATATTTTTTTATCATATAAAATACATTTTTTGTGAGATGATGTTCAATCATTAGGAATTATAAATGTTTGGTCCGAAATTTACCTATTATGAATAATATTCACCCTCTTGATCGCGGTAGCCACACAGATGATTCGTACATATAACATGTTTTTCTCGAACCCTTTAACCCTTAAGGCGCAGATTTTTTAATGAAAACCTTGGAGGCCAAAGGTTTTTTTCAATTTGAAATCATCATAACTGTCTTAATCAGCTCTTTCCGATTCCTTTGAATACCTATATGTTTCGGGTCTACGGTCATTAGAAATATGTTTAATCTTACAGTGCGGGGAACGACTCGAGACGTCAGAATCTGAGGTCTGCAGACGTCAGATTCTGACGTCTAAAGTCGATCCCCGCAATGTAAGGGTTAACCACCTAGTTATTTGATGGGAATTTTCAACATTTTCAGTGAGCTGAAATTATTCAGATTTGACAAAATGGAGGCTATCTATTTTCAAATGTGGCTGATTGATGTGACGTTTTCTCCTTAACATGTCTAAAAAGTGGTACTTAATGTGATAATAAAACATGAAAAAAACGAAAAAAATCTATAAATACTTTGCCTTTATAATAATATTCGAGTAGAATCATGATATACCCTCTTTCTGAAACACAAATAAAATGAAATTCATCCTCAGCATCATCACATTTCCTTCCATCACCAGGTTGTATGTAGGCTACTCGGAGAGATTAGCCAATATATTTTATTATCTCCATTTCGATACAAGCCACTGTTTATTTGCAGGAAAAAACTACTTTGTTATGAACTCTTTTTATGTAATGATACAGATAAATACCGCTGATTGTTCCAGGCATACAGCATGGAAAATATACCGAGTGTAGACGAGATGGAAATCAAGGAAGAAGTCAAAGACATTTTTACATGTGAACTATCCAGGGTACGCGTCATTTGTCTCATTCTCAATCTTAACCCTGAAAGCACTGAATTATTTTTGTATAAACAATAGAGACCAAAGGGTTTTTTCATTTTGCAATCATCATAAATGTCTTAGTAAGCTCTTTCTGATTCATTTGAATACCTGTGTTATGTTATGTTATGTGTCTGCGGCCACTATTAATATTTTTACTCTTACAGTGCCGGAGACCGATTTTAATCGTTGGAATCTGACGTCTACGGACGTCAGATTCTGACCCCCTAAAGTCGGTCCCCGCGCTGTATACACTTTATTAGTTTTATATTAACCATAGAGACCAATTTGAAATCATCATAAATGTCTTAGTTAACTCTCGCCGCGTTATCTCAATAGATATGTTATGGGGTCACGGTCAATATAATTAAATCTTCCAGTGCGAGAATCGAACTTAGACGCCATTCTGACGTCATAAGTCGATTCCCGCACTAGAAGATTTAGCCCTTACAGCGCGGGTACCCGCACTGTGAGAGTAAAACTCTCCATGGTTTAACCAAAAATAACTTGGTGCTGTGAGGGTTAAGTTATACATTTTACGTTTTGTCGATGACATCGGTATAACGTGAACTTTCCCTGATAGACTAGTTGTATATTTCGAAAGAAGGCCTAGAAAAAAATTTGGATGTGCTGAATCTGAAAATGCCTGTTACCAAGCTGAAATTTTAGTATTTCATAGTGAATTTAGCAATTAAAAAAAAATCAAGATGATAATGATTAAATTACTCATGACAAACATCCTAATGGGCGGCCATCTCGGAAATAGGCTAAATTGGACCCCGTGGGACTATTTTTTCAGCTTGGTAACACCGATTTTTGGATTCAGCACATCCTAATCATGCTAGAACCGTTTTGCAATTGCTTCTACTAAAAAATGCATCAGGGTGTAAAGTTTTCTGAAAATCCGCCTTGTCTATGATATAATTTGTTGGAATCGTTGTTACTCAACCGATGCATTTTTGGACGAATCACATCACAGAGAAGCTAAAACGATATGTTATCGAATGTTATTAGTTATGCATTGTTTTAGAAAAAAGATCCACATGCATGTACAATCTTTCTATACCATACGACACAGCTACAAATCTTCAAGAATAAGTTTATCTTACGGTAAAACGCCTACATGGCCGTGCTATTTCAGCTTATTTTCTACTTTTCACAGCGTGAGTTTGCAGAAGCCCTCTCCTTGAAACCCAACTCCATGTTTGTTAGTCAGATGTTCTCGATCATGGACAAGGACTCGAACGGATATATCTCATTTAAGGAGCTTCTCTATGCCATTCTGTTATTCTCCAGAGGTGAGGTCATGTGAGACGAAACACATACAAGATATTGATCATGCAGGAATTATTACTATAATAACTATATAAATTGATTGAGACGTATTAATGGGTATCTCAGTATAGTTAAGAGTAAACTTACGCATATTTACATATGTCTGGTTAGGACTATTACAACAACACATATCACAGTTAGCAATGACAAATTATTTAATAGTTTAACTTCTTAATGTACATTTTTTTGAACAAATGGAAACCTTTTAACAACTGCAAATAAATGAAAGAAGCTGGGACCTATCAGGGGTTCCTTTTTAGTGCACAAAAGCGCTAAGATTAATAAATAACGCATTATTTTAATATACCTCAGTCATACATAAAAGAAGAACAGCCCACGTATCAAAATTTACAATTAGATCAGCTAATTTTGCACTTCAGGAAACTATATGTTGTTGGTTATTTCCTCAGGTACTTGTGAAGATAAGCTGGATTTATTGTTCCGAATGTATGACCAGGACAACAGCGGGTCCCTCAACAGAAAGGAGGTGACGCAGATGATCAGGTCAGTAAGTGCACCTGAGCGCCGCTCAACACCACACTCAAAACACCCTGGCTCAGTCAGCACCACACAGGTCAAATGTAAAGGACTTTTCAGTATCTCAAAGTCAACATAGCTCAGTAGATTATTTAAACCATAACATCAACCGTTACGGTTGTTTCTATATCAGATAAATGAACCCTTTAAGATTTCACGATGCATTAAGGCATCATTTTACATCCCTAAAAACAGACTTTATTTTCCTACAACTAGGGTTTTAAAATGAAAATTTCCATGACACTGATTTACCAATACAGGGTGATTTTCTTTAATTTTCACCCATTTTATGTCATCTTCATTCACTACAAATTGAGAATTGCGACAGCTTATAGGGAACAAAGATGACAAAGTAAATTCCGGCTTGAAAGGGTTAATATTCAACCGGTGATATTGGGCCATGAATACCAATGTTTATACTAATAAAGGCGCTTTTCAAAAACTACAAACTATCGTTCTTTATCCGAATTTATATTTTTCGCCTTATTGTTTATCATTAATGTTCAAAGGGTTGGTTAAGATATTTCTTAACATATTTTTTTCAATATGAAATCATTATAAATGTCTTGGTCAGCTCTTTATGATTCTTTTGAATACTTATGTTATGGGTCTACGACCATTATAAATATGTTTATTCTTACAGTGCAGAGATGGTCTTTAGTCGTCAGAATCTGACGTCTACAGACGTCAGATTCTGACGACTAAAGTCGATCCCCGCGCTGTAAGAGTTAAATGAGATAAAATCAGCACAACAAAGTGGATATTTGAATTGGTCAAGCACGTATAAACTCCACTGTTTTCTAAGGTCAATGATGGAGATGGCGAATACCAACTTGACGACTGAGGAGATAGACCAGCTGGTTGACCAAATGCTGATGGGGGCCGGCCTCCAAAGACGTAACTCCCTGCGCTTTAAAGATTTCAGAAGTGTTTTCTCAGGCCACATGGACATGCTTTGGGACGTCTGTCTGGATTGGAAAGGTATGTATGAGCTTTGTGGGCTAACCACCAGTTGATCTTAACCTCAAGAACACTGAAGTCGACTACAGTAGACATTCTGTGTTTTTATTTGCATCTGTGTAAGCAGTTGTTAAAAGTAAAATATGCCTTCAATCTTGAAACACTGATATATGTTGAGACTTAAATTTCACAAATCACATACATTTCCAATTACTTGGTGTATCGCGGTAGATTTACAAACGTTTGTTCTCACATGACGTTTTGGGTCGCGATAGCAGGTGCTAGAACAATACATAAAGGCTCTTTTGATATATGTACTCGTTGGATTATAAATTGTCAGGATTCAAACATTAATGAAATTCAATACCATTATTGTATCATGAAAATCTGAAACGAGGGTTATCTAGAAATGGTTAATCTGTTTAAAATAATTGTTTTTTACCAGACTTGAGTAAGTCTTGAGAAGGCTGACTCAAGTGGATTGCATTGTGAAACAACATACTTTCAGCCTACAAAGTAATTTATTGATTGTAATCACATTTATCGCATTCAAAAGGCGAAGAAAACTTTGATTTACATGAATGTGTTGATATATATTAGGATAGACCCGATGGTATGCGATATCATAATAAATTGATCTATGTTCCATTCCAGGTACCAAGCAATGTATGCCCAAAAAGAAAACGAAGACTGGAAGAAGGGCGTAAGTTTTTTTTCGGATATATAACTTACGTATTCTAAAATTAAATAACATTGTCATAAATTCACATTATAATAAATTATTAGAAATATTTATCAATTATAAAATGTATTGAAATGTATTAAATGAAGAGGCGCAGATCTCGGATACAGTACCAATAATTGTTAATTAGAACAAATCTAGTTAAATTACAAATATGAAGAGCAATCATGGTAATTCTACAATTAATGGAGTTAACTTCAGATAATTATGTTTTTTTTATTTTGGCAATAATTTCCCTTTTTTATATATTTGTATAATTTACATAACATTACACTCACGTAGTAGATGTGTTGTTTTTATGTTGTTGACCTCATCTTTCTTGGGCGGCACCTCTGGAATAGTTTAGCCTACCAGTGCACAATGGTGGTTTTATATGAGGCTGATGTATCTCTTCTATTAATGTTTGAAAATAATAGCAATTAATAGATATTGGTCATAGTGTGAGAATATTATAGATTTGTAGATAATTATACGTCCTTTAGTTAGGACAGACACTAATCATGTTATACCCCGTTGACGCCGAAAGGGTTATCTGATAAACTTGAAACATGGCTGAAAAACCACAGATACACCCTTTATGCTCCAATGGATCGATATGCTTAGAATAATAATGTCAGGTTAATACACTATTATTATTATAGGCCTATATGTTTTGTTATGGGAGTTTTTTGTATGACTGGTGACTTTTACGACACTCTCGTGTGGTCAAATCGTAAAGCTGTTTTATGTGTCACTAATTTGGCAGCTATGGTGACGATGTTTAGAAAAAAACATTTTCCTGTGTGTTTGAAATTATGTTCACACACAATAGGAATGGAATTAAAGCGGCCGCTAATAAAGTGATTTCACTTCCGGGCAATGTAATTACTTTGAAGTGTGATCCTGGGAAACGACTGGACGAGCGACCCGAAATATATTATAAAACACTCAAATTTCCCGTGGTGGCCTATGCAACTTTAATTTTTTTTATGATTATTGTTTCTCTTTTAGCTCAGATGTATGAAAGTATAACAATATTTAATTTGATATGATTTGAATATGTTATTTCACAGTCCTGTATATGATCCAGATATTTATGTGACATTGTTTGACAAATATATACAATCAGATATGTTACTTGACCAGTGGAGCAGAGCGAGTGGGAGAACACTTATGCATAAAAATACGCTTATGTTTCTCTGAATGACCTGAATAGCATTTACATGTATTCTTTTTAGCCATAAACTAGCAATGCTGTGCAAGTCTTGTCTGTCATATCATACATACGGTCAGGAGAAAAGGTGACAACTGGTAATCTGCAGTGCTCTCAACAAAGTGTGTGTTTGTCATGAGCAGTTTGAACTACGCTTTTTATAACGCTTGAAATGAATTAATCCCTTGGAGCATTAGATATGAATTAATCTATGTTTGATTAGTCTATTATCTGAGTAACATTATCAACATTTTCTGATCTGATCTAATTTTGATCTCATGTATTCGATGCACGCCTATACATAGTATTCTACACTTGTTGTGTTAACTTGACGATTTAAAAGTCTGAATTAGGTTGTAGTCATCTAAATTTGTGGCAAAGTAAAATATAAAGTAATTACGTACCTTCAAAACAAAAAACTCTTCAATTGTGGAAAATTCGCCGTTAGCACGTCATTAGTTCGCTGTGTTTAGTGTCTTGTTTTTATCAGAAGATTATAATTATTTGCCACGTTACAAAAGGAATTACAAACCCCAGATGACGATATGGATTGATTACCACTCTGGCCAACAAGTTGACTTTAACCCTTTAAGTCCTGACTTTACATTGTCATATTCATCCACTACAAGCCGCGAATTGCTGCCGCAATTCTCGACTTGTGGTGGATGAATATGATTTGAAGTGGGTGAAAAATTAAAGAAAATAACCATGTTTAAGTAAACCAGTTTTATGGGAATTTCCATTCTAAAACCCCTAGTGGTAGGAAAATTAAGTGTGTTTTCAGGGATGTAAAATGATGCTTTAATGCATCGTGAGTGCTTAAAGGGTTAACTGGTAGCGCTCAGGCATCACGATGTCAGGGTCAATGGCTCGATTCCCGGGCTGGGCAGTTGTGACACTGTTACAATGGCGCTCAATAACGGTTGTCCTCACCGATAAGGCAGTACCAATAAGCCTGGCTTCAGTACAGAACACAGGGGATAGGGTTGCGGTAAAAGGCAGACAGATTAAGTTAACCCACGAATATTTTTGAGTGCTGTTCGGGAACGAGCATGACGAGCATATATTTGAGAGGGGAGTATATTCATAGCCGGGTGTGTGTATGAAATCGGAGTGCTTAATCTCTGGCCATCGTTCATTTGTTTATTTTAACAAACACTGTTATATAATAATATACAATTTTTAATTATTCTAACATAAATAATCACAGCAGAGCAGCATGTATATCATTAATACAACAAAGAGAGCATGTATATATTAGAGATTTTAATTTCATGGTAGTGATTCATATCGATAGATTTACAGCATGATTGTCAGTGATTAATTCGAGCATAATACGAGCCTTAACCCATTAACCGCCAAATTATTCGATCTGAATTTTCACCCACTTGAAGTTGTGTCTCGCTGACGCGATCCACAACTTCAAGTGAGTGAAAATTATTCAGATTTGACAAAATGGATGTCAACTCTTTTCAAAGCTTGCTGATTGATATCACATTTTATCTTTAACATATTTAAAATGGGATACTTGATGTGCTGATAAAGAATGAAAACCCGAATATATGCGGCACCGGCGGTTAAAGGGTTAATACGTCCAAGTCCACCTGCATTTATTTATCGTGTAATGTAATGACGTGTTGGGCTCAGCTCCTCTTGTCATCTCGTTAGAATGTACCAGAATTCATTTGTCAGAGGTAGACTTCGACGTATTGGTCGTAGGATGCAATAAAATCTTAACAATGTATCAGCTTTAGTTTGTTAAATTTGATATTTCCATTTTTAACCCAGTTGTAGCTGCGTCTCTTAGAATGTTGAGATTGGCGAATAGTAGGCCTACTAGAGTTAATATTTATTAAAGCGTAAAACAGCATAATGCGTGAGTAAAATCTACAACTTGTAATGTATGTCACAGGCATTATGGAGTCTTTTGCTGTTACTTCAACTCAACAAATATGCATCTTCCCTATCCAGCTATGCTAGGCACATTTAACAATTTAAAATACACTTAATTCGGCGTAAAACATTTATTGTAAAAAAAAATACAACGTCAGTATATACTGTAAATTTCATTTTTTATAATAAACCAAAATAGTTGTAATCACGTGAATTAGTACAGTTGATGTCTGAATAATTGAATTACATAAATGTGAGATTCACAAAGAAACATGTCTGACATTTAGCATGTGACCTGTGAAATGACTTATGATTGGTCAACAGGAGTACAGCACCAGAATACCCGTCTTGTCCGCGACCGTCAGTGGCTGAGTTCGGTCAGGTGACTTTTAATGATGCTGTAGAGAAGTCTTCAATGTCACATAGCAGAATCAGTAGACAGATGAAGAGAATTCACCATTACGTCGAAAATCATCGTCTACAAATTATCTGGCTTATTATATTCTTCAGTGCAAATGTGGCCATATTTTGTGAACGTTTCTACTGTAAGTAAACACACTTTCAAAACAATTAATACCATTTTCAATATGTTATTTAACCATGGCGAGGGGATATTAATCTTAATCAATGATTATAATATAAAATAAAACACTGTTTTAAAATTTAACATTATAAAGCCTGTATTGTTCTCGGTCATGTATACTGTTGATGATGAAAACTGTGTTTTGAAACCTTAGAGCAGAAAACATTTCACGTGCTGAGTTATTCATAATGTAAATTATAATTCACATTACGCTTCCCCTGCTAAACAATAACTTCAGTCTGCAGGCTAGCTTATATCGTGCTAATTTCATGTTTCTATGTTTGCTATATTAATCTGGTATTTTAGCTATGCATACTAGCGAGGATTATTATTCAAATTAATGATGATATGTATTATAGTAAAGTAATAAATCGTCTTTTTTTCACTAGTTTACGCCATCGAGACTGAACACATGGGATTTCGCCAAATGGCTGGTCAGGTAAGCCTGGATTTCTTGCAAATTATATGTTTCAGTGGTATTGAAAAATGAAAAATATTACCGTATACTCTATAGAATATTTTCTCAATGATTTTGTTTCGTATTTGCTTTTATTAAAAATCTGATTCAACTCAACATTTCAACTGACATCATGCATTCAGTGGGTTCATAATTACTACATCTTAATAAGTGGAAAAACCCCAATTTTTTAACAAATCCGATCAGCGTATAGGCCTACTTCAACATAGCTTGCCCTTTTAATTCAAGATGCCGGACAAAATGACTGACTAATTTGAAAAATGATGCAGTTTTTCTGAGCAAATTCAATTAGAAGAGTCATTTTATGTCTTAACATAATAATGTTTTTTCACGTGATTTATTTTCTAATATTTAGGCCTAATTATGTTTTGTGACGTTCACCCTGAAATATTTTTTTTATAATAATAAAACATTTTTAAACGTGACTGTAATGGCGCATTTTGTGACTGCATCAGGGGTAAAATATGGCATTGAAGGCATAAAGTGTGGCTTAGCCAGTGCATGTGTTCTGAAAATCTGGGGCTCTAAAAATCAGCTGGGTCATAGTTTATAATAAGATATTTTACATATATCGACATTACTATTACATACCTTGCATACAATCACGTCCCGTAATACTGGTCACTCAGTGTATACTCATATCAGTGTATAAACCGTGTGTACACACTGCTATCTTTTGGTCCTCTGGTGGATATTGGCGACGGGCTAAGACATGGTGCAAAATCATTCAAATCAGATCATATGTGGTGATTTCAACCTACCTGGTATTGACTTGAACAAAGAATAAAGCTGAAAACAAGCCTAGATTCACATGTCTTGGCCCAAGTTCCTATGAGGCCTACTAGAGAAGACAATATTTTGGACCTCTTGATCACAAATAACAGGTTTGATAAAATCTTAGTGAAATGTACTTTGAATTTTGGGTCATTGTGCTGTTGTGACAGAACTGGGTATTGACCTACCATATTTGGGAAAAGTATGGATTACGTGAACAGCGGACCCAGCGCACTATCACGTCTGCGACATGGTACATCTTGAAAACAAACTGTCTGAATCTCTGGAATAAAAAAATGGAAACCACTCTGACCCTATTTTGATCAGATATTTAGGATACTCTCATCTCGATGGTGTTTCTCTATTGAAGAAACACGGTCAGCTCCATTCAGATAGCAGACGTATGACCGGTATACGTAACCACCAATTTTGATCAGGTTTTACTTTGGAAGACACCACAAATATACCAGATTTACCAAGCGTGTATTAGCAAAATATGATCTTATAGACCATGATGTGGTGGTGACATAATGTTAGAGACTATTCTCAATGCTAGTTTTAGCCTGAGCACAATGATCAATCAGACTTTGGTTTGTAATTTATTCAAGAAACAAAATGACCACCTAATTTTCCAAAGTGCATATATCTCAATTATTGACGAAGATATTGATAAATAAGCTTGGAAGTGCAGAGCATAAAATAGAACATAATTTAGAGAAAATGTCTTGCGACCATTTTAATTTACTGGTGAAAAATATTCCAAGGTATTTATAACTAGGGACCACTTTTATCTTTCCTCCATTGTAGTACCATTTTTCATTTTGTTTCAAACATTCTCCTCGTCTAAAAACAACTATTTTTGTCTTTGTTAAATTAACAATCATTGCCCATTTTTCACAGAATTGACCCAAGACATCAATCCTTTTCTGTATTCTCCCAACTGTATCAGAGCACATTGCCATATCATCGGCATACAATAAAATCATGACATTTTCCGTTCGTTCATCTAAGTAAATTCCTTGGCAACCATTAGCCTTCAATTAATTCAGTAAATTAAAATGGTCGCAAGCTAAACGAAGTCTTGCAGCACAAGCTCGGAAAGCTATATTCTTTATAAAACAAGTTCAATATACATGTGGATTTTTACCTTTTTCAACAGCTATGAATCTGTTTGATAAAATGATTACCCCTATTTTGGGGTGTGAGGGGCAAGACAATAAATTGTGCTGCTCTGGGTGAGTGTGGTCGACCACCTCCTGCTGTACATTATATGAGTAAATGTGTTAAATATTGGTTAAAACTTATACAAATGCCTGTGAATCGTTACCCGCATGTATGCTACAATATGTTGAGGTCATAAGATGACAGTGGGAAGATCTCATGGGCAACACATGTTGAAATGTTATTGTACAAATACGGCTTTGGACATGTTTGGTTATCGCAAGGTGTTGGTGATGAAATAATGTTTTAAAAAAAATTCAAACAAAGACTCTCAGACTGTTTTGCTCAGGACTGGCACTACGATATAACTGCTAGTCATAAACTCAACTATTATGCTAATTTCAAATATACATTAGTACCAGAACGTCTTCATATCTTACAAGTACGGAAGCATTTTATAGCGTTCGCTAAATCAAGATGCGCCAGCCATAATTTAGCTATAGAAAAAGGCAGACATGATAATATCCCAAAAGAAGAACGTTTATGCACTTTTTGTGATGACAATGTACTGGAAGATGAATTTCACGCAGTAATGATTTGTGAAAAATATAAAGAAATCAAATGTTTTTATATTCCACAATGTTATTTAAATCCACCATCTATCCACAATTTTAATAAACTGATATCTACACAAGATGATAATACTATTTTTCAACTTTCTATTTTTATATACAAATTGTTTGAATTGAGAAAGAATTGAATGTGTGTGTTATTATATTTGCAATGTAGGCCAGTGGCCCTTATGCATGAATAAACCATTTGACTATCAATTAGTAAATTATTTTTCAATATAATAGCCAAACGGAAACGAACCAATTTATATCACCTGAATGTCCCATATCCCGTCTATAATGAGTCATGATTTGTCTGTAAGTTATTTTTGAATTAATTTAACATGACTCGTACTCGTAACGTACTCGTTAAAAGTACTTTTATTTTTAAAAGTACAGACGAGTACTTCAAAACCAGTACTAGATTACCGAAGTACTGAGTACTTTGGCCCCAAGCCTAATGATGAAGACGGCTTGTCAATTATTATATTGTGTGTCAATCCACCACAAACGATTTCCCATGAACCATGTGATTTAGGTGCACGAAACAGTATATATAGCTTATTTATTTCTATTTAGACCCAACAGTCTGACCCTGTAGGCTACTAAAGCACTTTATTAGTACCACACCCATGTTTACAGATACACTGCTTTGTGCAGACACATAATGTACCATGCATCTTCCATGCATCACCTGGATTGAAAAAAAATGATGTGCACCAAAAACAAGGCTGCCCGATAGACCGGAAAACATGGATCTCGCGCAAAATAATAATTCACCACACTCTGAAAGCGTGCGAAATAATAATTCACCACACTCTGATAGCATGCGAAATAATAATTCACCACACTCTGATAGCGTGCGAAATAATAATTCACCACACTCTGATAGCACGCAAAATCCTATAATGCGCGACACTAATGAATGGCTATATAACTATATAACTTGGTATTTATATCAAATCAGATCATCTTCATCCACCCTGAGGATGACTGGAAATAAACAAGGGTTTGATGAGATAGTTTGTAGATGCGAGGTTTTGTTCACATCCAGCTGACTGGTGTTTGTCATGTTTTGTCACAGGGTATCAGTGTTACTCGGGGAGCGGCAGCCTGCATGTCCTTCTGCTTCAGCATTTTGCTACTGACCGTCTGCCAGAACACCTTAACACAGCTGAGAGAGACTGTCCTTAACAGATACATACCATTTGACTCGGCCATAGGCTTCCATAAAATAGTAGCTTACGCGGCGCTGTTCTTCACAGGTAAAGTCAAGGGCCTGCATTCTCGTACATGTTACGATATATCTTAGGTTTCGGATTGGTCGAGATGGCCATCCAAATAACTAAATTAAATTGTTTTGGAAATTGATTTGATATAAATATTTGACCGTTTTGCTATGCACCAGGGCCCGTATTCTCCTACAAGTTACGATATAGCGTAGGCCTTTGATTGGTTTAGCTGGTTATCTCGACCAATCCAAAGCACACGATATATAGTAATTGTAGGAGAATACGAGCACAATTCATCATGTTTGTAACAGACATTGTTTGTCCCAAATAAATTGGTTTCTAAACTGCCAAAAATCTGCTTATCCTTGATGTGATATAGGCAATAATTTTGAATCATTAACCAAGATAATGTTCATCTGTCATAATCAAGTCATAATTTAAAATTTGGTATATATTCACTTCATAAAAAATGTATTGAAAAACTGTGTTGAAAAAGAGGCTGTTGTTTACTGCCAACACAAGGCCATTTGTATTTTTTTCTTTGTTACTACTAGTCTCAGTACATTGTAACAGTGGTTGATTTTTTTTTATTACTCTTTCAGCTGTACATGTTTTCGGTTATGGTTTCAACTTTTATCACATGGTCACTCAACCTGTACAGTTTCTCTGCATTTTCAACCAAATCAGCTTTAAGTAAGTATATGTATAAGTATGTATGTATAAGTAAGTACACAGCAAACACAAAACATTTGCATAACAAGTGTACAGTGTTGGTCCAACGCCGAAGTCGTTGGACCGGCGTTGTACAAAATTAATGTTATACAAATGTTTTGTGTTCGCTGGGTAAGTAATTAGTTTATTGTGTATTTGAAGGTATCAGGTCCAAAGTGCAGCACATTTAATATTCAATATCCCATCTAATTTAACATGTTTAAACATATTTAAATATTCTGCTCTTCAACCAATGCAATTTATCTATTATCATGTTAACCACCAAAGTTTACTGAAAGGTTGAGTAGCGATAGTTATAATAAATAGTTATAATTTTAACTTGTGGCACTAGTTTATCTAGCAGATATATTGAGAGATGAAACAATCCAACCAAGGTAATCTTCAACGTTTACTTACAATATATTATTCAGCGTTAATGAGTATTTTGTGTTTTAAATGTATTCATGTTTTTAACCAGTAAAAAACATGTACCATACAAAGTGAGATGTGTCTTCACTCTCCAGATACATGTACGTGACCTCCCATTTGACTAATCTAAACAATACTCGGAATTAAAACAGATGAAAATTAAATTTGAAATAAATAACTGACACAAGGGTTGCCTCTTAATGTTGAGATGCTGATGTCGTTAATACAAATCTAATTTATGACATTCTAGTGAAATAGTAAATATTCTAATTACACTGTTACAATTTTTTTCTCAGCGATGGATTTCTACCTAAGATTCACTTTTGGCTCTTTGGTAACCTCATAGGTAAGTTGTCATTTGTAAATAAGTCACATGTAAAAAAGTCAGTAATGTAGGCTCCTCAAAATATTTGATAAACGAGTTCTCAACTTTGAATTATAAAATTTGCCCGTTAAATCAATCGAGTTTTGATAAGCGAATTCTCGACTTTGAATTATAGAATATCCGTTAAATCAATCGAGTTTTGATAAACGGATTCTCAACTTTGAATTATGGAATACCCGTTAAATCAATCGAGTTTTAATAAACGAATTCTCAACTTTGAGCCATAGAATTACCGTTAAATCAATCGAATTTTGATAAACGAATTCTCAGCTTTGAGTTATAGAATACCCGTTAAATCAAACCAGTTTTGATAAACGAACTTAACTTTGAATTATGGAATACCCGTCAAAGCAATCGAGTTTTTAGAAAGGGATACTTAACTTTGAACTATATAATACTCGTTAAATCAATCAAATTTTGATAAATGCATTCTCAGCTTTAAATCATAAAATACCCGTTAAATCAATCCAGTTTTAATAAACAAATTATCCACTTTGAATTATGGAATACCCGTTAAATCAATCGAGTTTTGATAAACGAATTCTCAACTTTGAGCTAAAGGCTACCCGTTAAATCAATCAAATTTTGATAAACGAGTTCTCAACTTTGAGTTATGGATCACCAATTAAAGCAATCGAGTTTTGATAAACGAGCTCTCAAATTTGGGTTATAGAATACCCGGCCCAAGTGTGGTATTTTACCCCCTAATTTAAATGACAACTGAGTGACGGTGGTGATTGGCCTATCTCGTCATGTGACAGGCTGAACCACTCTTCGATTGGTCGGGGGTAGAATATTGAACTTAGTCCGAGTACCCGTCAGCACCCAGTATGACATATTTGTTCACATTTCCTTGTATTTATATTTTCACCATGTATGAATAATTTTAAAATGTTCACTTTTCTGTACAATGCTTCATAGGTATGGTATATTTAAGAATCTTCACTTTTCTAATGTACTGAAATATCTAACAAGTGTGACAACTTGGGATGTGTTCTCTTGGATAAGAAAGGGTGTATCTGCCACATTACAAACTGGCAAATACACCTTTTCATATCCAAGGGGACGAAGTGTTCTCGTATTATTTTAATGGCGTGTCCACAGGTATGACGGGCGTGCTGCTAATAGTAGTGATCATGATCATCTTTATCTTCGCCACACAGACAGCACGGACACACATCTTCAGCGCGTTCTGGATCACTCACAAACTCTTCTGGGCACTCTACATCCTCACACTCCTCCACGGTGCATCTGGACTCGTCCAACATCCTTACTTCCCCTATTATTTCGTGGGCCCGGCCACAATCTTCTTGATGGATAAGATGGTGTCCCTCAGCAGACGAAAACAGGATCTCAGTGTCGTCAGTGCCGAGCTCCTGCAATCAGGTAATGATTACTGCGACGCTGGCCCAACATTAAACCAACAATATTAATACTGTAGATATGGTATTTTTTGTGAGTTTAGGTTTTTGCGAATTCGAGATTTTGGGACTTTTTGAGAAGTCAAAAATTTGCGAGATATCGATTTTCATGACAGGTAGCACTATTATAATAATTTTCGCGAAATTATTAAATTCGCGAATTTGTCCTCCTCGCGAAATTCGCAAAAATAAAAAATCTCGCGAGTATTAACAGATCTACAGTATATAATAATATAAAATAATAATATATTTAGTATATAAATACGTAAACAAATCTACCCTATTTCTACAAAAGTGCATGGAACTTGTTGAAAATAAGAAGCGTTTATTGTTGTGAATTCTCATAGCAAGTCATTCATTTCTTTAACAGATGTAACCAAATTGGAGTTCAAACGCCCTTCAAACTTTGAATACCGTTCTGGGCAGTGGGTGAGGTTTTCTGTGAACGTGCTGGGATCCGGAGAGTACCATTCTCTGACTCTCACATCAGCCCCTCATGAGGACACTTTGTCAGTACACATTAGAGCGCTAGGACCGTGGTCCTGGAACCTCAGGCGAGCGTTTGATCCAGAATTACGGAAAAACGAGCCGTATTCTAAGGTGAGGAAAGCTTTGTGTTGACAATGGCCTGCAAAATGGATAACGTCTTCCATTATGCTGGCCCTACACCTCTATCTACACAATATAAACAATGTATACTGAAAAATCATGATACTTATTAATTGAGGCTATATAAATGCACATAAGTACATTCTAAACAGTATAGGTTCTTTAGAAGGAACCCTTCAGCACTATCACCATGCAACCCCAGAATAACCCTTGCAGGGTTCTCCTGGGGTTGCATGGTGATTGTACTGAAGGTTTTTTTTAAAGAACCTATATTGTTTAGAGTGTATTTTAACCGTTGCAGCGCGGGGACCATCTTCAGACGTCAGATTCTGACGTCTAAAGACGGTCCCCGCGTGAAAGAATTAACAAATTATAATGGCCGTAGACCCATAACATAGGTATTCAAATTAAGCGGAAAGAACTAACAAAGACATTTATGATCAATACAAATTGTGGCACTTACCACAGTGATATACTGAATTGACAACTGTATCTTACACCTTAACTATCGTTATATAGTAAACGTGTTACCTCTGTTTTACAGGTGTGTATTGACGGCCCTTTTGGGGCAGGTCAGCAGGATTGGTTCCGGTACGAGGTGTCAGTCCTGGTGGGCGGCGGGATCGGGGTCACTCCGTACGCCTCCATCTTGAAGGATCTCTTCTTCATGTCATCCGTCAAAAATACATTCAGGCTCAAGTGTCAAAAGGTGCGTTAACCCTTTAAGCCTTCATTAAAGCATCATTTTACATACCTGTAAACATACTTAATTTTCCTACAACCAAGGGTTTTAGAACGAAAATTTCCATAAAACTGGTTTAACTGCTTACTTCAAGTAAGCAGTTACTGCCTTTTGGCTTAGCAGAGCAGACTAATGATAATGATAAGTCTACACTTGAGATATATTGACACAGATGTTTTTATTTTGATAGGTGTACTTCGTGTGGGTGACCGGTTCACAGAAACAGTTTGAATGGTTAATTGATATCCTCAGGCAGGTGGAGCAAGCAGATTCATGTGTCAAGCTGGAAATTCACATCTTCATCACTCAATTCTTCCAGGAGTTTGACCTTAGAACAACTATGCTGGTGAGTGTGCAACAGGAAGCATCTATAATAATAATTGATGGCAAGAATCTATTAATAGATTCTTGTTGATAGGGATCAATAGCTTTACAGAAAAGGGAGTGTCTTTAACAAGGCCTCAACAATAGCGATTTTAATGATCGTTCCACAATAGCAGATGGTAATGATTTCCATGTCCATTCCTGAATCCGCGTGTCCACTCCTGAATCCACATGTCCACTCCTGAAGCCACGTGTCCACTCCTGCATGGATCCACGTGTCTACTCCTGAATCCACGTGCCCACTCCTTAATCGCCGTGTCCACTTCTTAATCCCCTCGTCCACTCCTGAATCCACGTAACCACTCCAGAATCCACATGTCCACTCTTGGATCCACGTGTCCACTCCTAAGTCAACGTATCCACTCCTGAATCCCCGTGTCCACTCCTTAATTCCCGTGTCCACTCCCAAATTTCCTTGTACATTGCTGAATCAACGTATCCACTCCAGAATCCACATGTCCACTCCTGAATCCCCTTGTCCACTCCTACATCAACGAATCCACTCCTGAATCCCTGTGTCCACTCTTGAATCCCCTTGTTCACTCCTTAATTCCCGTTTCCACTCCTAAATCCCCTTGTTCACTCCTAAATCCACGTGTCCACTCCCGAATCTCCGTGTCTACTCCTGAATCCTCTTGTCCACTCCACAATCCACACGTCCACCCATGAATCGCCCTGCTCATTCCTGAATCCATGTGTCCACTCCTAAATCCCCGTGCCCGCTCTTTAATCCCCATGTCCACCCCTGAATCCCCGTATACACTCCTGAATTCACATATCCACTCCCGAATCCACTTGTCCACTCCTGAATCTACATGTCCGCTCCTGAATTTCCGAGTTCCCTCCTGCATCCCCGTGTCCACTCCTGAATCTACCTGTCCACTCTGTAATCCACATGCCCACTACTGAATCCCCATGTCCACTCCTGAATCCACGTGTCCACTCCTGAATGCCTGTGACCACTCTTGATCACATGTGCCCACTAGGTAATCTACGTGCCCACCCCTGAATCCACGTGTCCACTCCTGAATCCCCGTGCCCACCCCTGAATCCCCGTGTCCACTCCTGCATCCACGTGTCCACCCCTGAATCCCCGTGTCTACTCCTGCATCCCCGTGTCCACTCCTGCATCCACGTGTCCACTCCTGAATCCCCGTGCCCACCCCTGAATCCCCGTGTCTACTCCTGCATCCCCGTGTCCACTCCTGCATCCACGTGTCCACCCCTGAATCCCCGTGTCCACTCCTGAATCCACGTGCCCACTCCTGAATCCCCGTGTCCATTCTTGATTACACGTGCCCATTACTTGATCTACGTACCCACCCCTGAATCCACGTGTCCACTCCTGAATCCATGTGCCCACTCCTGAATCTCTGTGTCTACTCCTGAATCCACATATCCACTCCCGAATGCACTTGCCCACTCCTGAATCTACGTGTGCACTCGTGAATCCACGTGCCCACTCCTGAATCCACGTGTCCACTTTTGAATCCACCTTTCCACTCCTAAATCTACATGTTCACTCATGCCAACTCCAACAACAGCATATAAGACGTGTAGGTATAACAAATTCATGCATTACTAAGAAGCTTGAAGCAACCGATTGATGACTGGAAATGAGAATATCGGGAGTTATAGGTCAGGAGCTCTTGAACTCACTAATCTGGCCGCATCCTTTTGAACATTGACGTATGTGCCATTTAAAGACCCCTGCATGTACATACGGTAGCCTATATTACATGAGTTATCCTTGTGAATCAATTATCAAAACTACTTTAATGATAGCTCCAACTGAACACGAATTATACAAATTATTTACATTTTTTAGGCTAATTAGAATTTCAGAGAGTGTAATCGAGCACGCAAAAATCAGACAAACTACTGAGCTCGGATACGGTTGCCGCTCGGTTTTGATGAAAACAAACACATCTGGAGTTGCATTTAAGAAGTCACTTATTAATAACAAATAAACTGATATAGGCCTAATATGCTGACTGTAGGTTGACATAAACTAAAACTGCATGATACCTTATCATAAATATATCATCATGTATTCAAATTAGGTGCGTAATCGCAAGTAATGTGCATTAATAACTGTGACATAACATGAAAACATAAAAATGACGGGTAGTTGTGAAAACCGCTTTCATATATAATCTAATAAAAAATTTCGCACAAAGATAGAGAATAGCTAGATAAATAATATTCTGTGCTGAGAAAAAAAGGGGAATGTGGTCGTTTTCCAAAACAGGGAAGGTTTCAGAGAGATTTTTCAGATAGTCCTACCCGGTAAATGTGTTAGACTCGTAACCACAGCGCCATCTGCCGAATGCAGTAATGTATCCTTAAGTGGAATCTCAGAACACCATTGCTACCTCGCGAATATACAATAATTACTACACGCAACTTGTAGCAGCACAATATGTTTTCGTTCACAACAACAAAAAGTGCATTTTAAAAGACATTATGTTGCCTAACTCACGACGATTGATTCACTTTTTCAGTACGTTTGTGAAGAGCACTTTCAGAAGATTTCTGGTACCAGTATGTTCACAGGCCTGAAGGCAAAAACACATTTTGGAAGGCCGACATTTGAAAAAGTTCTAGAGGCTGTGAAAGCAAAACATCAAAAGGTAAGATGAGGTCAAATTGAAAGGGTTTTGAGCAAAATTGATCATAGTTGGGGTTAAATTATAGATCAGTCATCTCCTTAAACAACTGCGCTTGATATGTATTTAAAATAATTTATCATTTTGGTGAGAAATATAGTTTCTTGTTTTTCTGTTGAATTTCCGAAAAAATGTTCCTAGCACTTGGGAACGCCTACTCCCAATGATAACGTACATCCCGTGCAAACTTCACTGTTCATCGTGTTCATGTGATGTATTGACGTAAACATGGACACCTCATCATTGGTCACATTGTTCACATGATTGGCTGATGTAAACATGATCACATCATCATTGGCCACATTGTTCAGATGCTTTTGAACAACCAGACTGTTTTCAATGTACAAACCAAACTGCATATCACTGATTAAATATTAATTTTCTTGATATTACGTATACATTAACGAAAGCAGCAGATGATAACATCTTCAGTGCAGCTGTTCACATAAGTTCTCATTTTAGCCGAAATTATGACATTTACAAAAATGCTGAATGCTATTCCCCTAAATACTTTGAATTCGTCAAATATATAATAAATTTAAACAAAAAACTTTGCATTTCACCTTTAAAATATTCTGGCACTTGATACCCTCTGCATTTCATGCAGCTGACTTTGTCGACGCCTATAGCCAGCTTCAAAATATCCCCAGATTAAAAAACAGCCCTTATTTTGTCCATTTGTAGACGTCTGGCGACCACGTGGTGGGAAATGACTGCCGCAACATCTGACTTATACGTATAGCCAAGTGGCCTAAAACCCCATTCATCCATTTACGTATGACCCACCAGACATGTTATAATTTACAATAATACTGTAACATTGACCTGCACGTGCAAATTTCAGAAAAAATATTCACAATATTCCTGTTGTGAAAAATCAGTTGGGGAAAGTGAATAACTGCTCACATTGTATGACTGTTATACAAATGTTTTGTGTCCACTGGGTACTGCCTTTTGTCTTTGCACATAAAAATTATTCTAACCGATTTTTTACACGAACAGGTTCGTAAGATTGGAGTGTTCAGCTGTGGTCCTGCCGGGCTAACCAAAAGTGTCCAGCAAGCTTGCCACAGAACCAGTGGTGAGTCCAGAACGCTATTTGAACACCACTTCGAGAATTTCTAAGTATCCCCCAGGAACACTTCATGCCTTGACTACGCACAGCACTGTAATATTATCGGATATTGGATAATATAACATACTGGAGTCAGAAGAATATACGTATGAAAGAAATATCCTATAAAGAGTTATCAACACTATATTATCAGCAGGATAACTATTTCATATCTCATTCTAGAATCAGGAAATTCATGCTATTTATGTAAACCATAATTCTTAAACATTGTTAGCATTACTTAATTCCGGTGTTTTATTCTCATGTTCAATCAAGTATGTATGTACATAGGCCGTTATCTACCTAAAAGTCCCAGTGATGCCATCTTATTTTCAGTCCAAAGGTGTAGGTGAAACATGAATTCATTCAGCAATATTTAGGAATATTTAGATTTTGTTTTATGATATCGAACTAATTTTCATACGCTTGAGGTTGTGGATCGCGACAGCCAAACACAACTTCAAGAGGGGGGGGGGATTTCAGTTATCGAATATGGCATTTCAAGGGTTATAACAAATCTGAACCCTTTAAATGTTAGGATCGCAATTACTGTAGTTTTTAAACAGTTGATTAGTTCTCGAAATTACAGTTTTGAAACATGATTTATATCTCGATTCTGCGAGATTGCTGACAGTTTAAACTGAAATGAGCGAGCATTTCAAATAATGTACTGCAGCGCCTAAAGGGTTGACATTTTACTGCACAGTAAATTCCATTTATCGTCCGTCTCCCTCCACAATACGGATATTACGACTGTGAGATCTCGATTATTGTTACTGGAGATAACTATGTGTATTTTCAACACTCGACATATTATATTATACAATGTAGACCTAGATGATGTATAGCCAAGCTGGAAATCTTTAGGATTCCGGAGTTCACTTTTTTCGAACGGCTGGGGAAATTTATCGACCTGATCCAGGATCTTAATCTCTTTCAACCCTTACAGTGCGGGGATCGACTTCAGTCGTCAGAATCTGACGTCTGTAGACGTCAGATTCTGACGTCTAAAGTCAACCCCTGCACTGTAAAAGTAAAAATATTTCTAATGACCGTAGACCCATAGCATAGGTATTCAAATGAATCAGAAAGAGCTGATTAAGACATTTATGATGATTTGCCTTAACATCGATCAAAATTGGAAAAATGTCGGTTTTGACACCCAAAAATGTCATATACTGAGAAGACTAAACAATCCTTGAATAAAAAATATTTTTTAATCGGACTACCCCTGTTGTCAAAATTCTGGACCCGCTCCTGGGACATATAATACATCTAATATTAATTGTGTGATGCTTGTAAATTATTAATTACCCTTACAGTGCGGCGACGGCGCTATAAAGCGCACTTCGCAGCACAACTATATAATTTGTCCCCTTGAATATGAAGGGTGTATCTGCCACTTTGTAAAGATACACCCTTTTATATCCGAAGGGACGATATACCGAAATTAATCAAATGTGCAGGTGAGGATTTCAAATAAAACACCGACTACAAAATATAACTGGTCTAGTTGTTTAACGTAGACTATTTTAATTAATTTGGAGTTGGCAAATGAGACAGCAATGCCAGCTCGAACTCACTAAAGAATGTTAAGTAGTAAATTAGCACTCAATAATTAATTCAACTTCTATTGTCCACATATAATTTTAAAGTGATTGCAACATTCGACATCCTTTGGACAGTTGAACCACATTATATTTTAAACCAGATATTTCTAAGTGCAGATTTGTGTAACTACTGTACTTTGGTTGTGGGTAATATGGGAAAAGTGATATGCTTCTCTTAATCTGTGATATATGTGATACAAAATGCATTGGCAACGTGTTGGGCCGATGTCGAACCATGTTGACACAATACTTGCATGTAGCCAATGTAATGTATTGTATTGTAATGAGTTCCGCATCATTTCCTCGACGGCTGCAGTATTTTTGATATTGACCTGATGCATTTTATATTCTCTTGCTTTTGTGGAACTCTTAATCATCAACAAAATAATAATTTTTTATGATAAAGTGAAATAACAAAAAATTGAGAGTTATTTCCAATAAAACACAAGACGCTGAATCAATGTTGGTCTAATATTGTCCCACCGTCTACGATGCTGAACCAACATTAAGCCAACATTGTTTCAACGTCTTGTCTTTGCTGAGCCTCGGTGAGATACTATTTTGTTGTTATTCAAATATTCCGTCCCTTCAACTGTTTAATGCACAACGTAGACAAAAAAAACTACAACCCACTGGTCACACGATGTTGTTGCGACATGGAATCAACGCCATTGACTTTGATTCAACGTCGTAACAACGTCGTGTGCGCGGTGGAAATGTACAGTGGCAAACATTATTTTCATACTTGTGTCCATCGTTGCCAGGAAAAGACAATATTATACCTATTAGTTGGATGTTGCGTACTGATTTTATTTTCAGAATCATGTGGAAAAAGGAATCTTTACATAGTAAGTGACGTCCGGTTATAATTTCAATTTAATTTCAAAAAGCTGATGCAATGTAGTTTGCTCTGCTGACAAAATGCAAACGACCGAGACCTGACCAGCAAACATGAGACACTGAGTCGATGTTGTTGTAATGTTGTGCCACCGTCTGCGCCGCTGGCCCAGCATTGGTGCAGTGTCTCATGTTTGCTGTGTGGCCCCGGTCAGCCGGTTGTTGCAACCGGGACCGAAATGCCATCATGAAAAATTTGTCCATGATCTGTGACGTGCTATAATAACTTGAATTATTATTATCATACCGAAATGGTTTGTCGTTTTTTAAATTGTCTTAACCGTCATGAAGTGTCAAACGGATAACTCACATAATTAATGTGGAGCACTGTACGTTTGGTGCTCGACACTTTATTTACAAATGAACGAAATCCCAACCATAAGTGACGGAAGATACTTACATATTTAATTCATCGAGTAATTCGTCGCCTCGGAGCTAATGGATCCTATCTGACACTCGTTAGAGTGGCAGATAGGATCCTTTAGCTCCGAGGCGATTGTACTGTACAACACACTGTATTTACCACTGCGTATTTATTCTATCAAATGTATATTTTGTTTCACTTGACTTTTGTTGGCTAAGTGTTGTAAAAACATTGTATTTTGATATTTCTCTTCCCTTTGCAGCCAGAATTGCTAACGCAATTTCCAGCTTCAAATGAATGATTAATGTTTTCGATTTAAATAAACAATTTATTATGATGCAAAATATGTGTTGTGTCATTCAATCTATTTATTTTATTTAGGGAAAAGCCTGGAGTTACCTGAATATAATCTGATAATCACCACCATATTTGAATAAGGTACAATATCCCCATATTTAAAAAAACGGCCAAAATATGGGATTCTACCCGTTTAAATAACAACCGAAGCACGGCAACGATTTATCTTAAAATTTTCAGGGCTAGACTACTACACTTACTCCAAAGTTACTTTATCTAATTAAGTTTGGATTATCTTCTTCTCAGTAGCCTATATTTTGAAAATAGTTGAATGTCATAACCAGTGCTGAGTTAGGGCTGGGCCAGCGTCGCGGATATTAACACCTTGAGGTCGCCCCTTCGCAAGTCAAGACTACAGAAATGTTTACCCACCTCCTCCCGTCTACCATCAACTATACTAGTACTATCACCTTGGGATGCCTGGATATCAATTACTTTTGATCCCCAAAGTCATACCGTCGTATATCAGTCGTGTCAGGATGTGGTTATGTCCTGCCTGCCTTGCGCCGGGATAAGCCACATCCCGCCATAGACATGCAGAGTGGGCTTGAGATCCACTTACCCACGTTTAAGCCAAAATGTTATGTATGTAATTGTTATGTCAACTTTATTAAAATGTTATTAATTGCCGTATGTTCCTAATGTCTTTTCCTCAAGTGTTGTCCTCATGTGTTTAGCATAAATCATGTTCCGTAATTTGTTAATCCATACTCTATGTATAGGCAGGTACACAGACTTTTCGCCCCATAGTCAGTTCGCACCATTTTTTAGTGAGACGTTTCGCCCCCAACTCATACTTAGGAAAGACATTTCGCCCCGTCTTCATAGTTCAGGAAGACGTTTCGCACCCAAACCATATTTCAGAAAGACGTTTCGCACCCAAACCATATTTCAGAAAGACGTTTCGCACCCAGACCATATTTCAGAAAGACGTTTCGCCCCCTATAGTCATAATTTGGAAAGACGTTTCGCACCCTTTTCATAATTAGGAAAGACGTTTCGCTTGCTATTCATATATCAACATGATATACATTTTTAAGAAAGACGTTTCGCACCCTAAGATTGAAGATTGCCGTCCCATTTATTATTACGAAAGACATGTGTGTGAGCCCACTTAGGCTACCTTGCTGTTCATGTATATTACTGTCACATACAGTTTTCCTTCATTCAGCCACTTTAATTTATTGTACTATCGATCTGATCGCCGACCCAAACTTGGAACATAAATAATTTAATGCAATGGTGTAAGTTGAAGGAAGCCTATTACATTAACGTATATAGATTTGAAGGCTGATTATTTATTTTTAGAAATATATATAGGGGCTAGGTATCTTAATTTGGGGAGGGGGCGAAACGTCTTCTCTGGGGTGTGAAAGTCCTATAAGAACGGGGGCGAAACGTCTTCTCTAGGGTGCGAGACGTCCTATGAGAACGGGGGCGAAACGACTTGCCTAGGGTGCGAAACGTCCTATAAGAATGGGGGCGAAACGTCTCACAAAAGGGTTGGAAATGTCCTAATTTAGAGAGGGGCAAAACGTCTTTCCCAGACGGCGAAACGTCTTCCCTAGGGGGCGAAACGGCTCAATAAGGGGCGAAACGTCTCAATAGGGGGCGAAACGTCTCACATAGGAGGCGAAACGTCTCACATAGGGGGCGAAACGTCTTCCGTGAGTGCGAAACGTCTCACAGGGGGGCGAAACATCTTAAACTGGGACAAGTCGTCACGGCGACGGGGGCGAAACGTCTTGAAGATGGGTGCGAAACGTCTTGCGGGGCGAAACGTCTATCGTGCGAAATGTCCTGGAGCCGTATAGGCAGGGCTAGCCGTGAACTGGGCTATCTCTGTACGTATTGGACGCCTGCGCATGCGCGCACACATATCATTAGTTGAAATATCTCACATATTGTTTGCTGTGATTAGTGTGAATAAAACCCAAATTATGACATCTCACGGGAACCTCTAATATTTCACGTTCTCTAGATTTTATGTTACTGTTGTGAGGGGGGTATCTCAGCAAACACGAGGCGTTGGCCCGATGTTGGGCTGAGGTTCTCCGTGCCAAAGGGTATAATTGGGCTTATTCCCCACACTGAAGGGTATAATTATGCTTACACTGAACTGAGGGGTATAATAATGGGGCGGGAAGAATCCGTGAAAAAACAAAAAGCTTACTCTGATTATTTACACAAATGAAACATATAACACGCGACGTTGGAAGAAAATCCCGTGTTTGCGCGGATAACACCCGAAATGATGGATGAATGAAGATATGGCTTTGAAAATGACAGCTCTACATCGGCCCAGATATTATTATGGGGTGATATCCATGCACAATCAAAAGAAAACAGACTTCTATCAGCAAAAACAAGGTTACCTTCATGATTGCCGGACCACATTGATTTTACAGACTATAAAACTATAAAAAAAAACACTCTGCCCCGAGATATCTCGGGACCCGCGATAGCGGGACATTTTTATATACTGAGATAGCTCAGGACCCGCGCTAAAAGGGTTTTAAATAAATCCACAATCGCATTTTTGCGTAGTTCGTCTAGTATTCCCATTTAAACATCAAAACGAAATAAATTACAAAAATATGAGAAGCAAATAATTATTTTTACACATAATATTTTGTGTGTATTGCTTATGCAAATCGCTGTGATGGTACTTTTAACTGTCGACCAAAAATTAGGTTAGTTTAGTTGCAATATCTCTCTTGGTTCTCTCTTTGATTTTATCATCAGTGTGGTGGACCTGAAACAAACATAACCGCGATTCACAATTTTAAGTGGGTATAAGTTACTCATGTATATATCTTGGGATCTAAACTTAACCATTTTTGCAAAGGGGTATTAATTAAGCAGATAATAATATGTGGGCAATGCAATGCCACAGTTCTCAAGGGATCAAGTGAGGACAAGACAGCATACAAAAGATCTCAACGAGAAATCTATATTTTGTTGTCTGGCAAACGAAGGCCGCTCAATAGAGTGGTAGATATGATCCTTTAGTATCACCGAGGCGATTCTTATATAACATTCATTTTGAATGTTTGTTATTATTTTAATTCTTAGCTATGCGCCAGCTGCCATTGATCAAAGAGTTAGAATCCACAAGTTTCGTCAATAGCTAGACAAGGCACAAAATATACATGTATATACATCTGTGATCGCGGTGTCCAAATACCACCGAATCAGTGACTAATCCAGCAGGTTCAGCAGCTGTCAATGTTACTGATATATAGAGATGGACAAGTGAGAAACCGCACTCCATAATAATCCATGTATATGTAGAATGACACTACGGACTTAAAGCTTGAATGTGTAAAATGTACCTACCCTGGAAAAGCTCATTGTGGGCCAGGGCCAGAAATTACACTTTCATGTGACAAATAAAAGCTATAAAAAAGCAACAAATATAATACATTCAAAAATATCAAGATGGGAGGACTTTGTGTTGACCTTGCCATGACCTTGTCATGTCATAGATCTGAACTCCCCCCAGATCCAACCAATCACAGACGTCATTTAATCACGTTACTTTATATCAATATAACGGAGTGGGTGTGGTTTGGAGCATAATATTATACTTGGGCCCTTAAGGTGGCGGCTGACGATAGATGTAGGTGTTAATGTTCGGATGAAGTGGATGTGGACCTGTCGGGAGGTGCATACAGTAATAATCTCAAAACATCTACGACGCTGGTCCAACGTTAAACAAACATTGATTCAGCGTCTTGTGTGTGCTGGGTACTTTCCTCTGCATGTTAATAAAGGTATATAGTTGGAAGGATCTCGCCCTCCACTATGTTTAATAACACGTTGTGGAGGGTGGCGTTTGCTGACTAAAAGGGTGCCGGGTAATTACACCTGTCACCATGTACTGTATCGTTTTCCAATCATCACGCCTATTGTGGTACAGGGCCTTTATCTTATATTCCCGTATTATTATTATCGAGTATATAATTATTATCATGATCATGATATTTTGTCACGGACTTTCTAAGAGCGATTATTTACATATGGTGTCATCGTAGCTTATTGTCTAGTTCGCCTGTCGACTACTATTATTAATTACTAATATCGATAATTAGCTTAATTTCGCGAGGTGGAGCTGAATTGTTTATTATTATGATAACAATATTATTACTGTTATTATCCCACTGGGCCCACGACGTTGTTGCGACGTTGAATCAACGTCATTGACGTTGATTCAACGTCGCAACAACGTCGTGTGCCCAGTGGGATACCATTGGATCGAAATATAACGTTTTCATAATTGATATTCATGTTGGGTTTACATCCTTGTATTTGCTGCTTCATACACACTGATTACCACTCTCGGCATGATCTTCTTTGATAAATGATGTAAAAGCGAAAGACGTAATAATGTCATGTTTTCTCAAATGGCATACCTGCACTTTTTTATAAGAAAGTGGCTCTAGATCTGCAGCGTTTTCCGGGTTTAAAGGTATATATTCTTATCCGCATTGTATTCGGGCGTTAACCCACCACCCCCCCCCCCGATATGGGCAAGACGCACCTTCTCGAGCGCTAATTTTTTATCCAACAAGTAACAAGTAGCTTATTTCTGATGACATCTCACTTTAAACTATTCTTTGCTAAGCACCATTTATCTGTGTCAGACTGCCACGTTACGTAAGGACAATAATTTTAAACACAAGTAATATTGTATCTGAGAGTATTGACTTGTGGGGCGGGGCCCATCCCACAAAAAATCTTAAAATTAGGATTATCTTAACTTTCTCGTATTTGCATTAGAAAAGTCAAGATGATCTTAACTTTTCTAATGAAAAAAAGGGAAAGTTAAGATGATCTTAATTTTAAGATTATTTGTGGGATGGGCCCCTGGTGCAGTGGTTAAAGCTGCCTGCTTGGAAAGACGGGGGTCGCAGGCTCGAACCCCACTGTGGCCTTCAAGTTTCAAAGCAACAAAATGCTCACTCGTAAAGATTCAATATTGTGGGGAGCTTACGTGACCGAAAGGTAGCGTGCTCGGCCTCAGACCGACAGAGCTCGAATTTTGAATCTTGTGTCTGGAGGGCGGTGTCATCTCAGTCATCTCACCATCTTCATGAGGTTTTCCCAACCCAATTTAGCCTGTATGTGCACGAAGCTGGTCTCAAACCCCATTCATTTCATTAGTACACGGTATTAACTTGTAGGCCTACTTATAACAACAACAAAAATCTTGTTTAAATGGGTGCTAGTGGTAATTATTTTAAATGGGCCTGCATCACGCTCTGAATATTCCCGCAAATATGTTAGTATATCATCTTGACATCATCAAATCCAATTTCAAACATCTGGTTATGAATAGACATACATACTATTGTACACAATTGTGTAGTAGTTTTAAAACGTTTATTATTCTTCTGTCTCACACTGTGTACAGTCGGTCACACGTGTATGTGCCTTACCATCGTGACGTCATGGTTATGAGCAACGTTGTTCTATGTTGAACCAACGTTGGAGACGTTGGTTTAACATTAGAACAACGTTGATCATGTTTATTGTTTGACTAAACTCATTAGCATCGAGGCCATAATGATTTCCGTTTGAATACCATAGTCTTAATATTCCCCTGTTCTTTGAAAGTGCTAATGAGGCGCTTGGTGTATATAGAGGGAGGACTATATGCTCATTATCCAGATATATCATCCAGACTATTTTACTAAATAACTACGAAGGAAAAAGAAGACTTGCAGGATGCAGTTTGCTTTAGTTTTTATTGGTTGCTTGCTGTGTGAGTATTTGTTTAAAAAGTAACTAAATTAAAGGTACCCACATTGAAAAAAATAATTTATTTTTGTTACTCTATATATTAAAGCTGCATAACTGTTTTGTTTATTTCGACCGAAATATCCTAAAATGTTCAACACAATCATTCATATATTTTTAAAGGCTTTATAAATGGACAAAATCAATGTAAAATGTAGCTGGATTAGATCACGAGGCGATACACCATCAACTTATATGATGTGGTAAATCGTCAGTCTGTGTACAATATGTACGTAATACTAATCGTGGTTAATTGTGGGCCAATATAATGTTACATTACACCAATATCAAACCGAGACGTAGAGCCGCATTGGTCTAGCGCTGGGCCAGAGCCGTAGACGATGGCCCCGAATTAGTTTGACATCGGACCAATGCCTCGTGCTGGCTGCGATGCCAAGCTCACACAAACTACAGGTTAGTGTCCTAAGACTAGGTCAGCCCCTATGAGAACTCAGCAGGCACGAGTCACTGACCCATTGATGGCTCAATGTTGGCCCAGCTTCTACGACGCTGGTACAACATTGATCCATCAATGTTTGAATGCCTCTTGTTTGCTGGGAACTCAGCTACCAGTACCGTAAAGGTTGCTTTTTTTACAATTATTTTATTTTACCGCATTTCGCTTTTTATATAACTATGTGCTGACTAACGATGAAATAAAATAGTCTGATATTTCGAATAGCATTGTCACTATAGATCGTGTTTCTCTTGTCATTCAAAATTCACTTTGAATTCACTCATAGCATTGTCACTATATTTTAAAATGCCTGTGAGGTATCGAATAAAAGACTGCGCGAAAGAAAAATGATTTACATGAATTACATCACTGAATTTGGTGTAATTCCGACTGCAATTTCCCACGGTCGGGGGAAAGCGTCTTAATGGCGGGCCAAAGGCTCAGATGCTGGCCCACACTTAAAAGCACCATACTAAAACATAGGTCCTATTTTTCAAGTGAGTGACATTCTCAATACCGGTACCGAAATTAAACATACCATTATATGCAGATATGACTCATATCACAAAAAGTAATAACTTCTAGATATGTCTAACTGACATGAGACAATACACTTTGTACTGTGAAATGTATCTAGGATCACTTAAAAAATAAGAATAATTTTAAAAGTCTTCCACACTTTTTTCAATGATGACCGTTATCTGCCACTTGGTACTTTTAATGTCCGGGTTATACAGACAATGTGTCTTACTCCGCTGTGATCAGGTCTTTGTTTTGGTGGGACAACAATATTAAAAAACAACAAACTTCAATCCTTAATAACTCAGTAACCGGAACAGTAAAATAAAAAAATAAAACACCATTCTCCATTTATTGATATTTTGATTAAAATAAAAAAAACAGTTATGCAGCTTTAAAACAGTCTTAACTTTTTGTTTTAACGTCATATATTTTGTCACATTCTATTTACACAAATGTTCATTTATGGTAACATTAAAAGTACCAGTTCACATGCACACACTATTTTCAATAATAGTTCGATATACTGAAAATATTTGTTCTCCTGATAACCAATTTTTTTTTTTATCACAATGTAAGGTTAATTTTAGCTTTTCATATATAGGACAGTATGAAAATTATTATTTTCTGTATATCCTAAAATGGGCATAGTTATATATTACGATTTTAACTATTTAGAATCTGAAGTGCTTAAAGCGTCACTGTGATCTGCGTTTGTCATTCTATAGACGTCAGATCTTGCCATCTAAAAACGATCCGAGCACTGAAAGAATTTTAAAACAATTATAATGACCGTAGACTCATAACATAGTATAGATATTCAAATGAAGCAGAAAGAGCTAACTAATACATGTATAATGATTTCAAATTGAAAAAAAACTATTTGTAGTCCATGTGCTGAAGACTAAAAAATAGGCATTGGTATCATTTTAGGGCAACTACTTACACATATATTCTAAAACTACATTACATTAAATCTACCACCCTATACTTGTCTTTACCAAAATGGCGGTGATTCTAGCAATGCCGGAGATATTAACGGGGCTATGTAAGTGGTATTGAGATGGTATTTTTTGTCGCCAGTGATAAAAATGTTTCCCATGTTCTATTATTTAAAAACAAACTTACCCCACATTTTTTATTTTGTGGCTTTTGAAAGTCATTGACATAAATATGTCAACTGTAACATGCCATGCACGAATTCCTGTAACACGTTTACAACGGAATTGGATCATTGCATAAAATAACCAAGTTCTGATTTGATAGGCTGGTAGTATGGACCTTCAATACCAATCTTAGGCAAGTTTGTATAATCAAATTGCGGTACATTTTGCATTATACGACATGCAGGGATGTTTTATATGACTGCCAGGAACAAATGGAATATGTGTAAATAATTGGTAATATTTTGTCGATATTCCATCAAATTTAAAAACGTAAAAAACGTAAAGCCGCTAACGGTTGACAATTATGTTTAATTTTTTTATATAAAATATTAAAGGTTTTGAAGGTCATTAAAGGTCAACAAATAATGTCAAAATGCTCACAACAAATGTTTTTTCATCGCACTATCTGAACTCTCTCTCTCAATGAGCCACAGGGATGACTGGTAACATTTAGAGGGATAATTTCTACTTGGTACCACATTGCGCTATAATAGTGCGGGGTGTTATTTAAACATGATAGCAGTTTGAATTGTACAGCTTAACAGTTCTATAACTGGATTAGTAGACCAACTCTCAGTGAACAATTCCGCTGTAATTGGCCTTCTCTATGTACATAATTGACATTGTCAGTAATACCTAACCAATTTGGCCGAGATGTTTGGCTGTTAATGGTTTTAAGCAAATTATAAGAAAAGTAAAGGTTATTTAGGTCAATAAAGGTCATAACTTCATGGCACAATGATCTCAGCAAGTGTTTTTATCGCACTATCTGTACTCTTTTTTACCACGAGCCACAGCGATGACTGATACCATTTAGAGGGATAAATTGTGTATGGTACCACATTGATCTGTTATAGTGTGGGGTGTTATTTATGCATAATGGCAGTTTAAATTGTACAGTTCGATTGTTTTATTACGGTTTCAGTAGACAAACCATTACAGAACAATGCTCTGTAACAGGCCTTCTCTGTATGCATACTTGGCAATATCCTTGCCAGTACTCGATCAATTGTGACTATTCTGCCATCAAAACGTAACGCTTTTAATGGTACTTTGCTGGGTGAAAAATTAAGCTGACCAATGTTAGCTGAGGTCATTCTAGAGGCTGTAGACTATCACTACAATACGTCAAACATTGATCAGTTTTACTCTTCAAATACTCAACAAATGACATCAAAGTACTGCAGACAGTGTGATGACACAGCACTTACAATGTTTTTTTCAGCAAAATTATAACCCATTAAAATTATTATGTTTCGGTGCCGGATGAGCTTAGCGGGTAAAGGGTTAAATACTATAGCAAATTGTATCTTAACCCTTAAAGCGCTGAATTAATTTGTAAAAACATTGCAAACCCAAATGGGTTTTTTTCCAATTTGAAATCATCATAAATTTCTTCGATAGCTCTTTCTGATTCATTTGTTATGGGTCTACGGCCATTAGAAATATGTTTACTCTTACAGTGCGGAGATCGACTTTAGTCGTCAGAATCTGGACGTAAGATTCTGTCGACTAAAGTAGATCCCCGCACCGTAAGGGTTAATTTTCATATTGAATCATGCTATTATTATGAGACATTCACGTTTGCATGACATACTAGTTTGTGAGAGCATCGTCATCAAGCCATGTCTGATTAGCTTGACCATGATGCTCAAAAATATAGTTAGATCTCAGTGTCAATCTTCTAGTTTTCTTTTATTTCTGTCTTCTGTGTCATTTAGTGGCAGTGACAGTGCAGGTACACGGTAGCCCTTCTTGTTATATGTGTGAATATGCCATGAATCAGATAGTGGCGGCAGCATCGACTGAAGGCATTGATGTGAAAGCCGCATTAAACTCAGTGTGTAACCAGCTGGACACACCTTCTGAGGTAAGGAGATATTATGTTCCTAGTAAATACGATACATCAACCTAATGTTGGTAAAATGTTGGGCCAGCGTAGAGGGCGGATCAACATTGGGCCACCATTGGGTTGATGTATGGTATTTGCTGGGTATCGTCACGAGAGATACCTAAATTATATTAATTAGACATGACCACTTGTAGACAGTGCTGTTACAGTTGCTGAGTGACTTATTGGAAATCAATGTTTATGTAATGATTCCACTACAATATTGTAATGTAATGGAAAAATGTTATATTTATCAACAATAATTACAAAATGAAAACTACCGGTAATCCCCAGCAAACACGAGGCTTTGAACCAATGTTGGGCCAAGATCGCAGATGAGGGGCCAATATTGACAACAATAATGATGGTCAATGTCTTCGCTTTGTTGATAATAATTCGCCCAGATTGGCGAAATTTGGGTGCATTTTTGAGCAAAAATTGGTAACCACATTTGCTAACATTTTCTTGCTAAATAAGAAAATGCATGTTACCAAGCTGAAAATGAGCTTATAGGGGGTATTAGAGCCCAAAATTCAAAATGGCTGCTAAAATATAATAAAACACTATATTTTCATTGGTTCACCACACAGTGATGTGTAATTATTGAATTCCATGTAATTTTGGGGTGAGAATGTCATTTAGTGTGTTTTTTAAGTAATTTGACAAATATTTCAGACAGAAAATCAGGGTGGCCTTCGTTTTCTCACTAATAAAAAATAATCGTGGTTACAACCCGGATTTGCACAATAAATGGGATTCAAGTGATTAAAGATTCAGAAATAATTTTCTATTGTTTCTATAGCTACATAATTTGACCTATATTACATCGACAAATCCAGATGGCCGCCGTCATTTATTTATGCGGAACAATCCTGCTAGTGGTCTGCATTTATGCATCTCAAATTATTTTTAAGCATTTAGGATTGATAAATTATGATTTTATTATTGGTGGCAGTTAAAATTCAATAGCGCCATCACTTTTCGAAACCAGAATGTTATATGTCTGTCCACCATATTATTCTATAGAGTAGACCTATATTTAGGTCTGCAGAAATTAATTTTGTACAATTAAAAAGGATTGTGCATTTCGTGATAAACGCACTCTATTTTATTACAACAATTGCATATCCACAAATCGATTTCCTATGTTTGCCAAGCGGGGTTTTTTTACTGATGGTCACAAAATGACAAAATCCTACATGATCGCCATATTAACCGAGAAGTTAACCAGCATTCTATTCCAAATATAGCGGTGTAATTATTATATCTATCATAGAACATATTCCCATAAAAATTAATAAACGTTGTTTTCTTTGTTTTCTTACACTAATTGCGTCACTAAAGTAATAAAATCCAAAATTGCCACCATGCCATTTCAAATATAGCCAAATATTCCGTTGTTTGTTTGAATATTTTTGCCTTGAAATGTCATGAATGTTTTTTTTAAACTTGAATTTAAATTCAAACCCTCAGAGAAGCGATGTGTAATAATTTTGCCTGGATAAAAATAACTTGATAGGTAGTATACATTTTACAGATAGGGCCTAAGCGACAACAGATGGATCACATGCACCTGCGATTGGTGACACATTCTCGGACCACAGGATTAGAAGAACGTGAAGTGATGTGAATTAGCTTTTGTAAAAATTTAGCTAAGTGGTGTATTGTTAAGTCAAAGATAATCTCACGGATCATTCCGTTATTAGCCTCACGACAATACCACTGTCCATGCCATTTCATTGTTGATCTACTCATAATTCAATATTAACTCTTCGTACACCGACTTCCCCCTGATAAAACTACCCCCATAAACCGACTTCTTTTTAAAGGGAGACCCCTGAGGTGGCCCCTGGGCAGAATACAGGTCATAGCTATGCGCATGCGCACATCCCACAAATTAAAAAGGCAAGATAACATTGTGTCCATGTCACGAGTCTGGTTGGCGATTTTCAACCATGCATGTAATGAAATATCTACATTGCAATTAATGCATGTACACATGTGGATTTCGTTTAAATGCGAATTTGGTAAAGGAAGGTAGTTTTCGCATAAATGCGAAATTGGTAGAAGAAGAGTTAATAATGCTTAACATGAGATGTGACAACACATGAGGTGGCTGATCTGGGTTCAGTTTTAGGCTACCATAATGTTGAGAAAGGAGCTGGTGATGCCGGACACGACTATGATTCACGGTGATAATATCCACGTATCATAAGCTCTACTTCCTTATATGATGAAATATATGGACAATACAAGTTTTTCTGTTTCTTAAAGCAGCCCCTTGGAGTGACATCAATTTTGGTTTTACTTCCGCACTGAAGTAGTGTATCCCACGGATCATGTTTTTATTTTTTTCAGAGTTTTCATATTTTTACAAATATTTTTAATCAACATTTCTATGAAACCAGAACAAACCCAAACAAACTATTTGTATACCTGAAGGACGATTGAATGTTTTCACAGCATTGGGCCACATGCTGATGGCATCGGCCCAGCGTTGGGTAGACAATCAGTGCTGCAGGTGTGTCCTCCCGTGTCCTGACTATGAGACACCAATTATCCCCCAATTAGCGGCGACTGCTCTGATCTTACTGTCTGATACGTTGGAATATGTGATGGAAAGTGCTTAATATTGCTGACTTGTTTTGTTTACATGGCAATATACGACCTGGAAATACAACTATTTCGCTCTTTTTCGGTGCTTTAAAATTGTTTTTTGACTTTTTCGTATTTTTAGCTAAGATCAGTAGGCTATATAGCTTCATATAAATTAAATTTTCAAAATTGACAACGTTGAAAATGTCTCATCCCAAGGGGTCCCTTTAATAAATAAGAACTAGCTCCGCACGGGCAAAGCTAGTTAAGTAGGTTTTTCTTGTGGATTGACCACTGCGAAATAAACACTGAAGCATCATACAAATAAAACGAATATAGGTCTACCCGGCATATTAATTTATTGTAGCAAATAAATTAAATAAAGTGCATATGGCCTAGCCTAATTGGTCCTATTCATCATAATTTATGTATTATTAAGAAAAATATCATTAATTCACTTTAGTTGCTTAAAGTATATCTTTAAATACAATATTTTTAGTCAGGTAGATATTTTTAAATAAACCTTGGGTTAATGTTTGAACTAATTGAACATGGATATGGTGAAAGGGTTTTGCCCTTGAAAATGCTACATTATTTTTAATAATAAAATCTCCCCAAAGGAGGCAATATGCCCAAACTATTTTAGGGCAGGCTACCAACCCCCAACATCCCATTTCTGAATCAGCTAATTATTAATTAGTTAATATTCTATCCCATGTCGATATTTTTGTCTGGTGCAAATAGCCATAACTTAGAAACGTCAATGACTATGTGAGTATAATGAAACAGTTGCATAAATGTGATAATAAACATACGTAATTAGAGCCGAAAAAATAAAAAATGTAGAAATATAATAGAGAATACCAACGGATTTTTTCTTGTTTCTAGTTGCACGTGTAGTACGGACGTACGTGAGCAAGTTGAGTATTGCGAAGAAATATATTTAGGCTTCTATGCGAAGCTGTTATTGAAGAATATGGTTACGATCACAAATCAACGCTAGCTAAAGGTTGCTCCATTGTTTTCAACGCTTTCCCAACGTTAAAGCGATATTGGGTTTAAATATCTCGTCTAACATCCCAGCAAACACAGGCATTGACCCGATGTTGTTCTAATGTTGGCCCGCCGTCTTCGACGTCGGCATAACATTAAAACAGCATTGGGTCAATGCATCGTGTTAGCTGGGAATTGGGCGCCTGGGTGCAGTCCATAGCTGTGCTGGTTAGGTCAGTGTGGGGAGATTGTTAGGTCACGCACCTGGGGTTAGGGATGATTACGAGGGCGGGGGCCTGTCAGACAGGTAACACAGCCGCCAGCATACAGGTGCGCATAATATACGCGGTGATCTCCCACTGCTGGCACAGACGACGGGCCAACATTAACCCAGCTTTGGATCAAAGCATCGTGCTGGTTCTACCATCCTATTCGCCAGTCCTCCAGTGACTCGGCAATGTGTCGGTGTATCGTACATTGGCCCACTGGCCAACATTCAAACGGAATTGAGGCGATGTGAGTGTGTATACTATGTGGACTCGCTGCAGCCTGCATAGAACACTGACCAGTGTTGAATTAATGGTGACCAGCGTCGGCGACTGTGGACCAGCATTGAACCGGCGCTGGGCTAGTGTCGTGCTGACTTGTAGTGGACACAGACATCAGCTAGAAATTGTAATGATCATCGAATAAAAGTCAAATTAGAGCACACGAAAAATCCTAATAATCCTATTATTTTTTTAATATTTCAGGTATCATTACAGGCATTATCCCTTCCTTTGAAATAACAGCATTTTTTTATACATGTCGTCTAAACCATTCACGGTGCGCTCACATCTTTGATCACGAAAGTGGTACAAACAATAATTATGTTTGTCTGCAGTATCGTCTAACATTTTTTTCAGAAGAGTGGCGACCATCTTGAATTTTGTCTTCCCCGAAAATTAAAAAAATATATATACATTTTTCATTACCATTACAGTTTATATTTTTTATTAATTGAAAAAAAACAGCGGCCATCTTGAATTTTTGTGAGCATGATATGTAAAATTATCTACAAGAAACAATAAGTACATCTATCGAACTAAAATCACATAGAAACCATAAATCACACATATCTAATTGGTGAAACAAGATTTGTTTTCATACAAATTAAATGACGGCTATCGTGGAATTGTGGGTGAAATATAGGTAACATTTTCTAACAAAAACACAAGAAATAGGTGTATTGACCCCAAATCACCTGGAAACCATAAAGTACGCACACCGAGGTGGTAAACCAATGAAAATTCAATTGTTCATTTGATTTTGTAGGGCATTTTGAATTGCATTTTTTACAAGGATATACAAAACATTGGGCTTGGCAACAGCGTTTTTCTGATTCAGCATACCAAAATATTGTTAAAAACTCAAAAATGCATCTAGCACCACTATGCGAACAATCTAAGACATGGTAGTTGACAGTGATAAACGTTATAAAGAAATTTTCGATTTTAGATCCTCTTTGATTGACAACAGGGGAACTGGGATGATTGCTAGTAGTAGTGTTTTTTGCCGCCATCCGGGGAGGGTCATTAGGGATCTGTTCCGTCTGTTGAATGCTGTGTACTGAATTGTACGGAAGTACTAGTCTACAACAATCATCCAAGAGCAGCTGCAGCCTCCTCGTATCTGGTCATAATCTTCGGGCAGGTTGCCATTGGCATACCATGGTTCCTCTGCTCAACAGCGGAGCCAATGCAACACCCGCATCAGTGCTGGCGCTGGTGTAGGCCGTGCCAGCCTTAAAAAACCGGCAATAGCGTGTTTGGTGGCATTAGGTCTCTCGCACGGGGAATGAATGGAGTTACCCTTCCTAATGTTTCTCTGGGGATTATCCGACCCGAGGATAACGGAGCTGCACGAAATGCCACCGAGTTTCAGCATTCAATTGCACAGCGAAACACAAGTCTCCGGCCGTCTGGGTATGTCTGGGGGTAGATCCCCTAGATATGCCCAGAACCCCTTATCGGGCGAGCGAAGGAAAACACTCTCAATAACACGCCATGCCCTATCATCTCCACCCTCACATCATCATCTGTACATCATTCATCTCATCAATTGACTACAACGTTTTTATCGTATTACAATGTCACTTAACCCGTTGAACACGAGATTATTATGCTACTGCACTGTTTCTGAAACGAGATTATTTTATGACGTCATAGTTATCTCATGCAATCAGACCCGGAGATCTCCGGGCCTCGTATCTGAATGGTCTCCCTAAATCACGGAGATCTCCGGGGCTCGTCACAAACGGGTAAAAGACCATTTGTACCAAAAAGTGACGTAAAGCAATGACTTACTACTACTTGATTGCCAACGAAAAGTGTAGATTTAATGGGCAATGCTTCAAATTAATGTAATTGGACCCACACGTTTTATTTTTTTATTACATTCCCACTATTGTTGTGTTTTTACAGTGTTTATATGAAGTAGGAAACTACGTGGATGATGTAACAAGACATTTCGAGAATGGAGGGTCGAGTAAGCACGCATGCGAGGTAAATATAAAAATGTATATAAAGACAAAGCATAAATTTATGAGAATAATCTTTATTGTCCATGATCAAATTGGTCACGCATGCTAGGCGTATATAGATGTAGAAAACTATGGACAATCTCACCACACGTCATCAGCCGACATTACACCAAACTACACATATCACACCATATATAACATACCACACCACAATACACATAAATCATCACACCACACATAGCACATCACACCACTGTACACATACATTATCACACGACACATAGCACATCACACCACACTAGCTGCATTATAGGCCTACACATATCATAACACCGCATATATCACATCACACTACACTACACTACACTAGAACTACACATATCACACAAAATTATTCACATCTACACTACCCTACACTAGGCCTACCATGCAAAACAATCAAATTCAATAAAAGGTGCAGTTGCTGTCGCTGAAATTCCAGAAAAAATAATAGTGATTTAAATGAGGATTCACATTACAATTACGATATAATCCATAACACTCTTATAACATTAACATAACAATATTTACCAAGCAAAAAATTAAATTCAATAAAAGAAAACATAAATTTTCCGAGTGGATTACCACAGGAATAGGGAATTCAATTAATTTTCGTCATAAATTACACAAAAAGTTAAAGAACACCGACATAAACTCTGTAGAAATCGCATCAATAGAAAATAATGTACGTACCTATAATAATGTTATACTAAACACAAATATCTACTTGGCGAAAACAAATATTATCACAATTTGTTTGATAAGTATAAGAGTGATATAAAAAACCCTGGTTAACTATTAGCAATATATTACATGAAAAGGGGAATAAAATCATTCTTGAACATATCACTAAAAATGCACTAGTCATAAAAGAAACGGAATCAATTGTTAATAATTTAAACGAATATTTTGCAAATATTGGCCCGAGCTTAGCTGCAAAAATTAAAAATTGTCATGGTGACTCGCATAAAAATTATCTTCGAAATCCGTTCCTGTTAAGATTTAGTTTCACTACGGTGATCGATCTTGTATTTCGAAAATAATTGATGATTATGCGCCAAACAAATTGTTCTGGACATGATGAGATTTCCAATTTGTTAATTAGGCTTATTAAAGAATACCTTGTTTTATCTTCGCCACTTACTGTAAACCAATCTTTAACGACGGGGATATTTCCACAAAAATTAAAAATAGCTAAAGTTTCTCTCTTATATAAACATTCAGATGCAACAAACATTAAAAATTAGAGACATATCTCTCTTCTTACAATTATATCAAAAAAAAAAAAAAAAAAAATTTCAGCAAATAAATAAATATTTTACAGAAAATAAATTACATAATATTAGCCAATATGGCTTTCGTAAGAATCATTCTACAGAATTAGATGCCCTTGAATCAATTGACAGATTAACAACGTATATGAATAATGGAGACATTCCTATAACCGACCTAAGTAAAGCTTTTGATAAATTGAATCACTCCATATTATTAGACAAATTGAAACACTACTGTATCAAGGACTGTGCATTAAATCTCTTAAATAGTTACTTGTCGGATAGGCAACAATGTGTACAAATAAACATTTTTATTCATCATATATCTGAATGATTTTAGAAATACAAGTAAAATATTTTTTAAAATTATATCGTACGCCGATGACAGTATACTTTTAGCCAAACTAAGTGACTTCATTAATCGTGATAATCAGAAAAATATTAATGTCTTGCTAAGCAGAAAATTAGAAAAAAATGTGTTTGGCTGAAAATTAATAGGCTGTCACATAACACCAGTAAATCCAAATGCATGCGTGTTTATCAGCGTCAAAAACAAGTAACATTACCTAACATTAAGATTAATAATATTGATTTACAATGTATCGATAATTTTATTTTTTTCAGATTAACATGTAATAGACATCTGGGTTGGGCTGATCAAGCTTTCAAATTAAATATCTGAAAAATATTTGGATTACAAACAAATTGAAATTTCGGCTGCTACACAAGATTTTACATGCTATTTATAACTCAGTTATATTATCTCAACCTGATTACCATTTACTTGCCTGGGTTATGAGTCAAAACATTTATATAAACTTCAAAAACGGGTTAATAGAATTATTGACAAAAGTCCTAGGTTTTCACATATGAATCCCTAATTTTAAGAATTTGAAAATAGTAAAATTTCATGACATTCTTCATTTAAATCAGTTCAAATTTTACATAAAATTATTAAATAATCAATTACCAGAATACTTTGACTTCTTTAACATGCTCAGAAACTGTACTTATCACAATTACAACACTCGCCATTGTCAAAATCGTCGACCTTTTCGACCAAAACGAACGTTTTTTAAAAAATGTCTCCATTATAATCTGACTGGAATTATCAACACTACTTCTGCTAATATGACAAATACAATTTTTACGCATCCCATTGATAGTTTTTGTAGATATATTAAATTAAGTATCATTGAAAAATACACAGATGTTTGTACTGTTGAAAATGGCTATTTTTGTCAACATTTGGCCGCGCAATAATTTTCTCTTATGTGTCTTTAAAAAAAGTCAGTAGGTTTATAAATTGTCAAGGATTTCAACATTTGAATCATTTTTGTTTTTGGTATGTTTGTGAGAATTTATTTACATAATTTCCTTTATGTATATGGTATTTTTTTCTTTTCGACTGTATGCATGTTTATTTGTTTGTATTTTTATTATGTAAAATGATTGGTGCACTGTTATTATTATTATTTTGTATATTACAAGGTCTTAATGTCTTAATAGAGGTTTCCTAATCCAATTCATATTATAATTTAAAATTTCAATTCAATTAATCGTTAAATAAAAGTTTCTTTTTCTTCTTCTCCACTACACCAGGCCTACATATATCACACCACATATTATAGCACATCACACTACACTACACTAGGCCTACATATATCACAACACATATAACATATCACACTACACTACACTAGACCTATCACAACACATATAGCACATCACACTACACTACACTAGGCCTACAGATATCACATCACATATTATAGCACATCACATTACACTACACTAGACCTACACAGATCACACCACATATTATAGCACATCACACTACACCACACTAGGCCTGCATATATCACACCACATATAACACATCACACTACACTACACTAGGCATACATATATCACAACACATATAACACAACACACTACACTACACTAGGCCTACATATATCACAACACATGTTATAGTACATCACACAACACTACACTAGGCTTACATATATCACAACACATATCATAGCACATCACACTACACTACACTAGGCCTACAGATATCACAACACATTTTATAGCACATCACACTACACCACACTAGGCCTGCATATATCACACCACATATAACACATCACACTACACTACACTAGGTCTACATATATCACAACACATATAACACATCACACTACACTACACTAGGCCTACATATATCACAACACATATAACACAACACACTACACTACACTAGGCCTACATATATCACAACACATGCTATAGTACATCACACAACACTACACTAGGCTTACATATATCACAACACATATCATAGCACATCACACTACACTACACTAGGCCTACAGATATCACAACACATTTTATAGCACATCACACTACACTACACTAGGCCTACATATATCACACCACATATAGCACATCACACTACACTACACTAGACCTATCACAACACATATAACACATCACACTACACTACACTAGGCCTACATATATCACAACACATATAACACATCACACTACACTACACTACACTACACTGGGCCTACATATATCACAACACATGTTATAGCACATCACACAACACTACACTAGGCCTACACATATCACAGCACAGTTTATAGCACATCACACTACACTACACTAGGCCTACATATATCACAACACATATAACACATCACACTAGGCCTACATATATCACAACACATGTTATAGCACATCACACAATACTACACTAGGCCTACACATATCACAACACATTTTATAGCACATCACAATGAACAACACTAGGCCTACATATAATCATCACAATATCACACCACATGTAGCACATCACACCACACTACACCTATAAAACCACACTACAAAAAAACACACCACATACACCACACCACACCAAACCACACCTGCCACACCACACCACACCACACCACGCAATACCAAACCACACCACACCACATGTAGCACATCACACCACACTACACCTATAGAACCACACTACAAATATCACACCACATACACCACACCATACCACACCACACCACACCACACTACACCAAACCACACCGCACCACACCACACCACACCACACCTCGTACCGTACCATACCATACCATACCATACCATACCATACCATACCATACCATACCATACCATACCATACCATACCATACCATACCATACCATACCATACCATACCATACCATACCATACCATACCATACCATACCATACCATACCATACCATACCATACCATACCATACCATACCATACCATACCATACCATACCATACCATACCATACCATACCATACCATACCATACCATACCATACCATACCATACCATACCATACCATACCATACCATACCATACCATACCATACCATACCATACCATACCATACCATACCATACCATACCATACCATACCATACCATACTATACCATACCATACCATACCATACCTTACCTTGCCATGCCATGCCATGCCATGCCATGCCATGCCATGCCATGCCATGCCATGCCATGCCATACCATACCATACCATACCATACCATACCACACCACACCACACCACACCACACCACACCTCACTACACTACACTACACTACACTACACTACACTACACTCCACTACACTACACTACACTACACTACACTACACTACACTACACTACACTACACTAAAATAAACTATGCTACAAATATTTATAATAATTTATAATAATATTATATATACTATTTATAATGATTAGATGTTGTATGTATACTACATTACTACGCTACGCTACGCTACGCTACGCTACGCTACGCTACGCTACGCTACGCTACGCTACACTACACTACACTACACTACACTACACTAAACTATACTACACTACACTACACTACACTACACTACACTACACTACACTACACTACACTACACTACACTACACTACACTACACTACACTACACTACACTACACTACACTACACTACATTACACTACACTACACTACACTACACTACACTACACTACACTACACTACACTACACTACACTACACTAAACTATGCTACAAATATTTATAATAATTTATAATAATAGTATATATAATATTTATAATAATTATTATGTTGTATGTATAAAGTACTAAGAGTGTGTATCATATTGTGCTGTAGGTGATGGAGGCCTGCTGACATGTTATGTGGGTGAGTTTGTTCAAGCAGATTGAATTAATCGTGTTAAAATAATTAATAAAGCTGGAACTTAAAAATACCTAACAAGAAGTGAATAAAGGTTAAACTGTATTCATCATGTGTTTTAGTCTTGTAGGCGAATACCCAAGTCAAATTAAAACAAAAACAATGTTTACCTTTTCTGAAATTATATTGGCGCTAAACCATAACAAGAACGTTTAATTTCAAAGGAGAAGAACCTGCTTTGCAGCATTATTTAGTGTATTCTGTATATGTTATGGGGCTGCAATATAATTTATTTGTTGCTCGTTGTGTCTAAGATATGTTATTAAACATTTGATTTAATCATCACTAAATGCATCACTAGTTGAATAGGTTTCAGGTACTAAGTAGCTCATAAGTATCAAACATTTGTAGGCAATATTGGTACTTAAAAGGAGCGTAATCAGCTTGTTCATTAGCATCTGCTTAAATATAATTAGACATCAATTAATATATTAACTAAGCAAGGTACAATAGCTGTTCACGCACCTAACAATTTTGGACTATTTAACTATTTCCTGCGCAATTCTAACCTCAAAGTTAAATATGTTACGATTCTAACAAATAACACCCCACCCACTCTCCAGTATGAATGATTTCTATATTTAAAGTGTGCCATGCGGTGTATGAAGTGTTAACCCTTTTCAATTTTTAATGACTTCTCTTATGCAATAAATATTACCATGGTGTCTCTTGTGTGTTTTAGTGAAACAGAATGGCAGATTGTGGTGCAGGCATCTTGAAGATCGATCACACATATATACAGTTTATCTGTTTCGTCATCTTCATTGCTGAGATCTATTTCTGTATCTATATATTACCTCCAAGATCAAATGTTAATGTCTGAAAGTTACACCATTACATATATCTGATACTTTGATCGTGATATTTATTTCTTAGTCAATTCTAATATAACATTAGAAGATTAATAGACAAACAGCCCAGGTAATCTCACATTTCTAGTCAAAATGGATCATTTTAGTGTTTCATTAGTTGATCTACACACAGTTCGCTGTTAAATAAATGACTTTTATCAACATATTTGATTGTTTACTTTCATTCATACAAGCACGTTTTCTTGTAAAAAAGATACTGAATGTTTATTTCTTTACTATAGTGCATATCTGTGCTAAACCGGAACAAATGGAGGGTAACTAACGTATAATTACAAAGAGAAAGTGAGCATGTACCTTGATTTTGTTATTCGGTACCGTGCAAGGGCAAAAAAACAATGCCTGCAAAATTTTCAGACACTGCAAATCTATGATATACCTCAAGCCTTTCCTGTCACAGCTTTACCCATACAACGCTGAAATAGTTTTATTTAAATCTTGGAACCCAAAGGATTTTTTTCAATTTGAAAAATAAATGTCTTAGTTAGCTCTTTCTGCGTTATTCGAATACATATCTTATGGGTCTATGGCCAATAGAAATATTTTAATTCTTCCAGCGCGGGGATCGTCTTTATACGTCAGATTGTGACGTATAAAGACGGTCCCCGCACTGAAAAGGTTAAACCAATCTAAATATTGCTAAATTGAAGGTTTTCCCCCACTTTAACCCTTTAACCGCCAAATAATACAATCGGACTTTTTCATCCCCCTGATTCTCTTGTTGGGTACCGTCCAATGGCAAAAATACAATGCCTGTATAATTTTCAATTTGTTAAGAACAATTGATCTGGTCTGAATTTACAGTTCAAATTTACGAATACATGTACTAAATCTATCTGCTTAATAACGTTTTGACGCTGGCCCAACTGGTTATAACATTGAACTCTTTTCAAAATATAAGTTACTGAGAAAATATAATCCAAACTTAATAATTTTTTCAAAGGCGTAAATATAATAAATAACAACAGTAATCACGGGCAACGATTGGATGATTCAGTCATGTGACAATATAAGCATATCTTTAAATTTTCAGAACCAGACGACTATACTATACTAAACGATTGTTGACTTCATATTGAATGGCAGGAACTTCTTAACCCGCTTACGTCAAAAAACAGAATACACAATGAGTGGGTGACTGGAAAATGTGTTAACTTTATTTTTAATAAACATTGTTTAGACATAAAGTTCCAGCATCCAGTTTCCATGTTTACGCCCATAATAATTGAACTACATGATGAGAGTACCTATTATAATTATTTTAATTGAAGTAAAATAAATGTATTTAAGATGGCCGAAGAAATCATTGCCTTCGTACGCTCTATGTAGTAAAAAGTGCTAAAAAAAACATACTAGTATATCTCAGATATTTATTTGCAATTTCCTCGTGTGAAAATAATACAAATTTAAGCACATAGAAACATTTTATAGAATGTTCATTATATTATATACTGCATTGCCACAAAACTCACGCAATATTGAAGATTTAACAGCTTTGATTAAACAGGCAATAAGAATATCAAAGGCCGCTTGATACTTTAACATGAGAGTAGGGACTAGGGTCAGCGAAATACCACAATGATATTAGAGGTTGATATGGAGGAAGGAACACAGATACTCTCACATAGGAACAGACAATGTATAACTCTGTTAGGGAATAGTCGCAGATATTATGAAACCGTCTCAATACCACTTTATTAGCTGATCCAAGGAAAATAGAATGATTCTATTTTCCTTGACTGATTGTCATCGTGAAAATAACAGCAAATAAATCCAAAACAAATTTGCTAATAAATATTATTCAACTTGATCAATAGTTGACAGGGGTTTATTTATGCGGAGGCATTGGCATGGACCATGCCCCTCCCTCCCTGATCTGATTATTTAAACAAATTAAACATAGAACACGCGAGAGAGGAAATAATAACCCCCCAAACTGATCAGAATGTCATAATTCACCTGAGCAATCTAAGATCGACCCCCCTTTCATTTACCCCCTCCCCCCTCAATTTTTCGCTGATAGTCGACACATATCATTTATAGCTATTTGGTGCATTTGGTTTCTACGATAATGTAACTTTAACTAATTTTATAAATACAACACACCCCGTGAGTTGTTTTAAATACGCTATTATTTTTTTATTCATGCATATCTAACACAAAAAAAATTGCAATGGATCGTTGTATATTGTTTATTTTAAAGTCTTTGTTTCCTCAGACAGACTCAGAGTTGTGTTGACTGGTTTGTTGTGCATCGAGTGTCAAAGAATAACACCAGAACTCTGCAACAAAATATAAAAAGTATACTTATAAAAATAAATACAAATAACAAATATAAATTCTTTATGACGTCCAAGGAGAAAAGACATATAGATAGGCCTACGCCAAGAAAGCGATGGCGTCAATAACATACCCAGCAGACATAATACGTTGATTCTATGGTCACTAATGACAATCTAACACGAAATGAAATACTAATACTATACTTTAATGTATGTGGCTTGAAATCAAAACTAAGATTACCCGATTTTTATGGCTTTATAAACGGTTATGATATTATAATGTCAAAAGAAATTAAACTAGACGATCTTGCCAAATATACAATACCAGAATTTGTGATCTTGTTAAAACTGAGAAAACGTAAAAAGGGACCTTGGGTACGAGTAGTATTACTGAATAGAGAAACAATAGCAAATACTTCTCAAGTTTTAGATACTGAGAATGACAAGGTATGTACAATTTGGATCAAAATGAAAGGACAGGCAAATTGTCCAATAACATTAGGCTTCTTTTACAGCCTTCCAGAGGGTTCTCCCCGTGCCGATCCAAACATTGTCGATGTCTAGTTAGATACTTTAACGCCAGAGCTGGCGAATTGGATGACTGTATATATACACAAAGGAATAGGTAATTTCACTTATAAGAATAGGTAATTTATTTTCATTGTCAAATGTCATTGCATATAAGTTTACCAAAAGTAACTAATGCATTACCCGTAGCCATACAGAACACTACAAATGCATTGCCACCGAGACCAAAATGGAACCCAGAGTGTAAGACAAGTTTTATTGATGAACTACAAAATATTAATTTTAGTCATCTAAATAATACCTTAGACATTAGACACCATTCTCTTGTTACATTGAACAGCCATCTGCTACAGGTGGTATGCAAACCAGAGAGGGTCGTAAAACAGATAACGCAAGAAAACGGGCTGAACCCCACAGACCTTGGTATACAAAGATATGTGAAGAGAAATGAAAAACAAACAGAAAATTAAAATAAAGAAAAAATAGGGGGATTGGAAATTTAAAAAAAACTTACAAGTAGCAAGTAAGATAAATATTTAAAATAAATTAAATGCTGCATTTGAAAAAAACATTGTGTGGCAAAAAATCAAAAACTGAAATCAACCAATCAAACGGACTACTGGGCTTGTTATAAACTGTAACAAAAAACAAAATGAATCCGAGCAACTGAATCTTGATACTTTGTATGAACATTTCAGTAACTCAAATCTAAATCGTCATTCTGAACGAGTATCCCTTGAAGAGTTGATTTCAGCTCATAACGTCCACCCAAATCCTTTATTAACCCTTTAACCGCCGGTGTCGCATATATTCGGGTTTTCATTTTTTATTAGCACATTAAGTACCACCTTTCAAACATGTTAAAGATAAAATGTGACATCAATCAGCAATATTTGAAAACATATGACCTCCATTTTGTCAAATTTGAATACTTTTCACTCACTTGAAGTTGTGGATCGCGTCAGCGAGACACAACTTCAAGTGGGTGAAAATTCAGGTTGAATAATTTGGCGGTTAAAGGGTTAAAGTACAAAAATCTATATCAAAACTACAAAAGAACAAAAGCTGCGGTACTTATCAAATTTTAAATGAATACCTGAAAAACCCAACATCAGACTATATAAAACTATACACGAAATTACCCGATGTTATTTGAAACACTGGTATAATAGAGTGCCAGAAAAGTGGGTAATCAGGTAATTGTGGTGTTGAAGCCAATCTATAAAGAGAAAGGTTCTAAGACAGTTCCCGACAATTACCGAGGTATCACTGTCTTGGGAAGCGATTCACATCAATATTAGAAAAGCGACAATTAGCTATAAGTTAATTATGGTCGATGGCCGGCCATCTACGTAGTTCAAAGCTCAAAAACGCTTAAAGGCACATCAACATCTCCTGGGGGATATGTGTGTGCAATATGAAAAAAATCCGCCCATCGGTTGCCGAGATGTTCTTCGGAAATGAAACGCTGCCAGATACCATGCATATAATAGCTAATTATGGCCTAATGTCGGCCAGTTTAGTAGGTCAAAGTTCATAAACCCCAAAAGATATTTGTGTTTTCAATATGAGAGAAACCCCTCATGGGTTTCAGAGATCTGGTCTGATAAAGAAACGCGGACAGCCGGACGGCTGGCAGGCCGGATATCTTAGGCGACGCCAATACCTATAAAAAAAATCCTAAATTACATTACAAATTACATATCTTTGCTCACAGTTGATGGGCCCACACTTGGCTGCAAACTGACTTGGGTTGAGGTCAAACTTTACAGGGGTACTACCCCAAGGACATGTCAAGGTCATGTCAAAGTCATTTGAAGATCAAAAAAGTTAAAATATTAAATAAGAAATCATTTTTTTCAATTTTTGGTTGCAAAGGAGTGTTCCACAAGGCTGCATCTGACATAATTGTGGCTGGGAAGCCTTCCAACACGCATCCTAGGAGGTACAGCGAATATTATGTGGCTTGGAGGGATAATACCCAAGTCTTATATCCCCCGTCCCCTTTTATATCACACCCTCTACCAACACTAAAATCAATGCAAAAAGGTCAATCGGAGTCTTGTGGAACATGGGCTTGAAGTCACAAAGCACCTGAGGCACCCACACCTGGGTACTAAAGGTGACATGGGTTGGGGTTGCCCTTTGCTGGGGCTCTACTGCAGGGTCAGGTTAAGGTCATGTCAAGGTTATTTCAAGGTCAAACCATCTATAATATTGAATAAAAACACATTTTTCACAGTTTCCATATGTTTGTTGTTGCAAATGAGTGTTCCACAAGACTGCAGTTGACATATTGTGGTTGGGAAGCCTTCCAACACGCATCCTAGAGAGTACAGTGACTATATGTGGTTGGAGGGGTGATACCCCACTCTTATTATCACCCGTCCCCTCTTATATCACACCCTCTACCAACACTAACATCAGTGCAAAATGGGGTCAATTGGAGTCTTGTAGAACATGGGCTTCATATCACAAAACACATGAGGCACCCACACCTGGGTAATAAAGGTGACATGGTTTGGGGTTGCCCTTTACTGAGGTTCTATTCCAGGGTCAGGACAAAGTCATATAAAGGTCATTTCAAGGGCAAAGCAGATAAATTAGTCAATAGAAACACTTTTTACAGTTTCTGTGTATTTTCTGGTTATTGGTGGCCATATTGTTTTGGACCTTCAGATGGTATTGAAAAGTAAAAATAACCATTCTACTGAATTCAGTGTATTCAAATTAGTCGAAAATGAGATATTACATAAAAATCTAGGGCCATTCTGTCTAACCGTAAAAAAATGCAAGATGGCCGTGATGTCATTCATCTTGGTTTTGACCTCTAGATGATCTTGAATCGTAAAATCGCCATGCCAATGAAATCAGTGTACTCAAATTATTAAAAAAATGAGATATGACATAAGATTCTAGGAATATTCGGTCAAAAGTTTAAAATTCAGGATGGCCGACGGTAGCCATGAAATTATGCAAATAAGCATATCAAAGAGGGAAAAAGTGTATCACGTGATCTCTGTGTGATCACGTGACCAATGCAGTGATCTTGTGACGCTAAACACGGAATCCCCGCGAATTCCCCACCCTCTTCTCCGAGGCAGACACAAATGAATTAGGTAGCCTACTCGTGCCAGGTGGGCTATGGGTAAATACTTGACAAACGACGACTTAAGTCGTCATTGCGGCACAGGGGAGCGACAAAAGTATGACGACTTGAGTCGTCATAGTGCACTCTAAGAGGTTAAAAAAATCAAAACGAAATGAAATACGAAAGAATAAAATACAACAGTACTGGAAACAGAGAATTATTTTCATACATTATATTTTGAAATGTAGGCTAATGCGTATGCTGACCTTTCTAATGGTACTTTTAATTGCTCGACCAAAAATTGGGCTAGTTTTGTGGCAATATCTCTCTTAGTTCCCTCTTTGATTTTATCATCAGTGTGGTGGACCTGAAACAAACAGATATACATTAGATCGCCAACTTTAGTACCTTACAATGTTACCCACTTGAATTTATATTGCAACTATGTGTGAATTACTCATATTTGTTTAATTTTGCGACCTAAGCTTGGCCATTCTTGCGAAGACGTGCTAAGCAGATATATATATGTATATATATATATTTAATATGTAGGCAATGTTCATATACCTCTGATCACAGAAGATAAGTACAAAAGGTCTCATGAGGTAGCCTATATTTCGTTACCAGAGAAATAAGGCTGCTCAATATAGTGTCAGATTAGAACCGAACCGACGATTCTTATATGACACTAATGGTCAATAAGTATGTTTTTATTTTAATTATTAACCATGCGCCAGCTGCCATTGATGAAAGAGTTAGAATCCACAAGTTTTGCCAATAACTAGATACTCGACAAAGCACAAAGAGGTACATCACAAATATAGGCGATCAGTGATCAATCCAGTGGGTATTGCAGCAGTTAACCAGTAGAACGCTGATTTTTCAATATAGAGGGCCTAAACCAGGAGACGAAATGTATTTTTTTTCAATTTGAAATCATTATAAATGTCTTAGATAGCTCTTTCCGCTTCCTTTGAATAACTAGGCCATATGTGATGGGTCTACGGTCATTAAAAATATTTTATTTCTTTCAGTGCGGGAATCGATTTAAGACGTCAGAATCTGACGTCTATAGACGTCAGATTCTGATGTCTAAAGTCGATCCCCACGCTGAAAGGGTTAATGTCACTGATACATCAAGCTGGAAAAGTGGAAGACCGCACTCCATACATAGGCCTATGAGGAATGGCAACATTAAAGGGACTGGCCCAGGCTAAAATCATAAAAAAATCGGTGATTTTATTTTGGCTTCTTAATATGACCACATATGATGTAAACATGTCCATAGACTAGAACTGCAAATTTTTTTAAATTTTTATGCTGCGCCTTCACCAGCTAGACTAGATATAGAGACGAAATTCACGTATTTCTAATTTTTGAAATGGTTGTCAATAAATAGAAATCAGGAATTTTGTCTCTATATCTAGCCTAACTGGTGAATGCGCAGTTAAGTACAAAAATTAAAAAACTTGTGCAGTTATAGTCTATGGACATGTTTACATCATATGGTCATATTAAGAAGACAAAATAAAATCACCGATTTTTTATAATTTCAGCCTTGATTGTGTGAAGACACCATTGACTACAGCTTGATTGTGTAAAATGCAGCCGGGGAAAATGCGTTATTACAGCAGTGAATGTACCCCTCACTATTATCATAGATCTAGAGAAAATGGATCGTCAACATCGCTCTAGGACGACTGAGCTTGCGTCCACTCGCACTCTTGAGAAGTGCTGGTTACTGACTTCCTCAGTCGTCCTAGAGCGATGTTGACGATCCATTTTCTCTAGATCTATGACTATTATAATGAATTAACAATATATCAGGCATTGTCGTATATTCAAACAAGATTTAACCCGATCATTTGAGCTACTATTTATGTGGAGTACACATTTAAAAGCTAGATTGTGACACAATAATACTGCCGTACAAACCCAAAAGGCAGTATCTGCTTACCTACAAGTAAGCAGATACTGCCTTTTGGCAGAACAGAATAGTAATAGCGTCCGTTTGCTCGCGAAATATGTTAATGAACTTCTTGAACACTACTGATAGTCCAGTCAATCGGCTGAAAAAATGGCCTTAACCTTGAAATAATTGCAACAAAATTTCTTTTAACTGTTTTGAACCTGGAAAATGCCACTAACTGTCATATGAAAAATCTTAAGAAATCGGAAGTGCAAAATCCAAGATGATGTCCAAGATGGCGTCTGCCAGATAGGCTACAAGTTTCAAGGTCAAATATGATTTTTTAACAAATAAAGGTAGGAACAAGTGTAATACCTCATTTTGACAGACAGACAGACAGACAGATAGCTTTATTCCACCAATATATAATACAATATGGTGAGGGAGACTCCTTTTAAGACATAAGCACATGTCGCTATCAAAGGAGCCACCCTACAACAATGATAAACAATGAATTACATTATATATAAAATATACATATCGGCCGGTAATGTGAGTAAGAAGGTTGCTTAACGTCACTTATTGAAAGGGACGGTCAGGGAATTGACTTTGTTATTCATTAAAAACAGTGCAAACTGTAGATGAGAAATGAATTATGTACAGATGATGAGATGAAGCTGAATATATATTATAGAAATACAATAAAAACGCGTGACATATTTGATACTAACATGTTCGAGAAAAGTGGTTCCATGGGTTAAAGTCATCAGATTCATATATATTTTATAGGGAAGAAACACATAGCGGTTCCCCAGCAAACACGAGACGACGAACCACTGTTGATCCGATGCCGGCCCATCGTCTCTCTCTGTGCCAACACCGGCCCAGCGTCCGGTGTTTGCCGGGAATACATCACTATATTTAACGTGTTTAGTATATTCATTCATACAAAAATATAATAAGATTAAATCAACATACATGTATGAAAAACAAAAATAATTAATTGCAGAGCAATATAAAAGTTATGACAGTCGACATTTATACAGTACATACAATTATATTATATAATTTGTATTGAATTAGTTTCGAAACATAGACAATATAACTTGTTCCTATATATATATATTAGATGCATCTATAAAAAGATTTATTTAACTAATCACCTATTATGACAAACGTAACAATTGTTTAGTCTGCACGATGACTCATATTGATCAATAGTTATTTTCTTAAAATAAGTCATAAAACCGTGTAGGCTATGTGTGTTTACTTTTTCGATAATATGGTATGAAGTATTTATTGCTGTTTCTATTGCACTGTATCGGATACATTTCCTTGCGAATTCGTGATTTGTACTGGGCAAGCGTAATTTATTTTTGTGGCGTGTAGGATATGGGTGAGTATCCAGGCCATGGTCGTTGGTCATGTTGCGGAAATATGACGGCAGCTGGTTATTTTTCAGTTGATGATAAAATTTAAGCTCTTGGAGTGTGTGTATATCTTTAATCTTTAGTAGTTGAAGTTTTTTAAACAATGGTTCTGAATGACAATTAAATTTACCAAGGCAAATTATTCTAACTGTTTTTTTCTGTAGCTTGTAGAGTCTATCAGTTTGATATCCCCAGGCTAAGATACCATAATTTAAATGACTGAGTACAAGAGAGTTATACAAAAGATATAGGGTATCTTGTGGTAGGCAACGTTTTAATTTGTTTAATATCCCAATAGATCTAGAAATTTTATTGGCAATTTTATTCACATGGTTTTTCCAAGTAAGATGTTCGTTTAGTTGAATGCCTAAGTAATTAAATTCTTGAACACGTTCAATTTCTGTCCCATTAATCTGTAGAAGAGGACATTCAACTTTTTTTTGAGGCTTGTGGAATATCATTAGTTTTGTTTTCATTGCATTTAGGGAAAGTTTATTGGCTCTTAGCCAGTCATTTATTTTGCTCAATTCTGTATTGATATTTTCGGAGAATTGCTCATTAAACTTAAAAACATTCAGGGTGCTATTAAGGGCCGTATCGTCGGCGTAGATTATGAAATTAAAAAGTTTGCTCGCTTCTGAAATATCATTAATGTATATTATAAACAATAGGGGACCTAATATTGAACCTTGTGGTACTCCGGTAATAATTCTGTTTTGTGTGGATGCAACATTTTTAAATTCTACGTATTGTTTTCAATCTGTCAAATAACTTTTCATTATGTTTAGCGCTGGACCATTGAAACCATAGTGATTCAATTTGTGTAGTAGAATTTTATGATATAATGTGTCAAATGCCTTTGATAGGTCAATAAATATATTTAATGGTGTATTACCTTTATCTAGTTCCTGTGAAATTCTATCCACTAATTCTAATGTTGCATGTTCGGTAGAGTGTTTTTTCCTAAACCCATACTGACTGTCGTTGTATAGATTATGAGAGGAGAAATATTCGTCAATTTGATCAAATAAAACACGTTCGAATATTTTTGAGATAGCTGGCAATATAGAAATGGGTCTGTAGTTGTCGATTTTAGTATCATCCCCCTTTTTATGTATCGGGATCACTTTAGCTAGTTTTAGCTTGTCAGGAAATGTTCCAGAAAGTATAGACTGGTTTATGATGAGGGTAATTGGTTGGCTTATTTCATTCTTGATCATTTTCAGCATTTTTGTTGATAGGCCATCTGAATCGCACGTATCTTTAGGTTGTAGACTATCAATAATTTTAAGTGTTGTCCCTTCCTCGATTGTTTTAAATTCAAAGTTGAATGGAGAGGGATGTTTTAGAAAATGTTTAAACGAGATATTGCTACTTTTAATTTCAGAAGATAGCTTAGTACTTATGTTTGTGAAAAAATCGTTAAAACTATCAGCCATTTTATTGCTCTCTGATACTTTTTGATCATTGATGTTTAGAAAATCTGGAAATTTATTATTTTTGTTTGGCTTATTTAATATATCTTTTATTGTAGACCATTGTTTCCTAATGTCGTGTCTACATTTATTGAAACATGAATGGTAATGGATTTTTTTCGCTTCGCGAATACGTTTGCTTAGTAGTGCATTGCAGGTTTTTAAATTACTTTTAAGTTTATTTTTCTCTTTTGAATTCAGTGAATTCCTTTTTAAGTTTGCATAAAGTCTGTCTCTAGATGCTATTGATCGGACAATTTCATTTGTAATCCATTTGGATTTTTTGTGTTTGTGCTTATTGAATTTTACAGATTTTTGAGGTAGACATTTATGAACGCTTTGACATATATGCTTTATGAGAGTATTGTAATTTAGTTCTGGATCAGCGTCTATCTTCTTATCAAGTTGTTCACTTATATTATTTCTTTGCAATTCGACTTGGAGATTATTTATGGCCGATATGCTTTTGTCCCTGATTGTTTTAAATGTGGGGCCTGGTTTTCTATTTACTGTTTGATTCAGGCTTATAAAGTATGGGAGATGGTCTGATATGTCACTTAATAGAACACCTGTTTTGGTATTTGAATAATATGGGGATAGTTTGCATAGAAAATTATCAATAAGTGTACCCGATTGGTTCGAGAGTCTTGTTGGCAAAGTTATTTTGGGGAAAAACCCAAATCCGAGAACAGAGTCAAAGTACTCATTAAACATGGGTTTCTCTTTAAGCCTTAATAGGTCTATGTTATAATCACCCGCAATTATAATCTCACTTTTTTGGTTGTGCAAATAATCTAGAGTTTCACTAAATTCATTTATGAAAGTATGATAGTTTTGATTTAGATCATTTGGTGGTGATTTTAACTGCCCAATCCATTTATGGTGATATTCTCATGATTCAAGGTCATCTTCAAGGTCAAAAATTCATTCAAAGGTAAAAAATAATAAAAATGTGTTTTTTGGCAAATATAAATAACATTTTTTGTGTGATTTTGACCGGATAATCAATTTCTGAAACAATTTTGCTGATTGAAGGTCATCTTCAAGGACAAGACATCAATGTTAGGGTTGAGTGAATGAAAATGTGATTTTTATTAATTAAACCTAAAAACAAAAATGATACCTCGTTATTGTATGAAAAGGGGTATCGAGCTGAGTTCGGGGTGGCTTTCGAGTCTATTTTACAAAATAGTATGCAAAATCGTAGGATTCCGCTTTTCCCATCGTCTTAAGGTTATCTGTAGGTCATTTTCAAAATGGCCGCCATTTTGATGGGTAATGACTAAATGACCATCATTAAATTGCAGTAGACTGTATCTAATGACCCACCTGTGTGATTTTCTAAATGTTTTCTGTCTAAAAATAGGATTTAAATGATCTGAAATCATTTGAAATTGGTGATGATTCAACACAAATTCCATTCTCGATAAATGCTATTTAATCTGCCGATGAAAATAATGAAAACGCAATTAGTCGTGGTAGCATCTGTTACTGCGCCATTACTGCAGGGGTGTGAAAGCTGCAAAAAGAAAATTCTGGCATGCCCAACAAGATGAACTATATCAGTTATGTTAGACAAATAGCCCAGATTTCTGGAAGGAGCTTGGTAAAACTGGTGTTGGTAATAGGAGAAATAAAGGTATCCCATGGCAGGTTGTGTGTGAAGATGGCACTGTATCTGATTATAATATTATAATGATGTTATGAATAAAGAGAAAGACTGCTACAATAACCTATTTAATGTGCGTAATAATGATGTCAACTAAAGCACATTCACACCGACACTATCTGCTGCCAGTAAATGTATAAATACTATGAATCAATCAATCACTGTCATGGAAATAATCGTGAAATGGCTAAAATTAAATCTGGTAAAGCTGTTGGTTATGATAATATGCCCATAGAGGTATTACGACATGCTATAGGCCCTATGTGTACGTTTTATGTTTAAATTACTCAACAAATGTTTTAATGGTGGCAATGTGCCGTCATCATGGCTGAAGGAAATCATTACACCGGTTCCTAAGGGCGGAGGTGATCCTAGAGATCCACTCTCTTATAGAGGGACAACCCTTACAACATGTATTTATAAAATATATTGTTCAATACTTAACAACAGAAAGAATGTATGGGCAGAAATGAACGGCCTGATTGCCGATGAGCAAAATGGGTTTCGCAACATGACTGGTAATATTCTAAATGCGATAGGCCTACGCCAATTATATAGCCATGTTGAGTGTGCAGTCCGCGTTAACGGACATGTTACACCTTGGTTTAAAGTAGACAGTGGTGTCAAACAGGGTTGTGTTCTGTCCCCCTTGCTCTTTAATTTGTTTGGCAAAGTGGCATGAGAAAGTGGCATGCCTTGCATATGCTGACGATATTGCACTATTAGCTGAGACAGAGCAGGATCTACAACATTTATTAGATATCAGTTTTGAGTGGTGCGAGACCAAAATTATGCATTTTAGACAAACATCTGCACGTGCTACGAATTTCATATTCAAAATTGATAATTGTCCGGTTCATATTGTGCCAACATATAAATATATCGGGCTAATGCTAAGTTACAACCTCGATTTTAAAGTTACTGCTGAATTAGCTGCAAAGTCTGCTCATCGTGCACTAGGTCTACTTATTGTAAAGTCGAAAGCGTACGGGGGTATGCCGTTTAATTGTTTCAAGAAATTATACGATTCATCAATTATGTACAACCAATCATCAATTATGGGGCTTCGATATGGGGTGCATCTGAGTTTTCGTGTATAAACTCTGTACAAAATAAAGCATGCAAATTTGCCCTAGGTATTGGTAAATACGAGCCAGATGCGGCTGCTCAGGGTGATATGGGTTGGAAAATGTCACTACATAGACAATGGGAGTGTGTTTTAAGGCTGAAGTTACGTTTAATGAAGTTGCCCGATATACGCATTAACAAACGGAATTACGTATGGTCAGAATCAATGACTTGTAAGAGGGTCAGTAATAGGAATTACAAAGTTACAGATATGTTAAACATCTTAGAAATGCATCGTTTTGTAGATCCAAATATACATATTAATATTTCGACAAAATTGTTTCAAATTAAATGTACCAAGTTTTTTTTACTGATAAATGAAACGAAGTTGTTAACAAAGAGTCCGCGAAAAGAGGTATTGGTGGTAATAAACTCCGCGCATATAAATTATTTAAACAAAGATATCAGACAGAATTATATGCGACAAACATATAAAATAAAGGTCATAGAAGTGCCTTCGGTAAATTTAAGAGTGGTACAGCACCTATTAGGTTAGATACCGGTAGATACGAAGGTTTAAGTATTGAAGAACGATTGTGTCAAGTATATGATATGCATGTGGTGGAAGATGATGTATGTGATATGCATGTGGTGGAAGATGAAAAACACGTATTACTTGAATGTCCATTATATACACCTACTAGATATATTTTATTTTAAAAAAATAAATGAACATAATGTTAATTTTAATTTATTGAATATTTCTGATGAAATGATTTGTATGTTTACCAGCAATGAATGTGTAAAAGTTTTATCCAAATCCTGCTATGATAAATTAAACCAGCGTCGAGCCCTATTTTTTAATGTTTTACCACAAGTACGATTATATACTATCTGTTTTAAAAATATATATATATTTATTTTATTACTACTTTAATTTGAGTAAAGTAATAACAATATGAGTCTCTCATAACTCCATGTATAGAGTGGCTCGGTATGTATACACACTGTGACGTACCTTTTATGAATACATGTATTATGTGTACGTATGTACTGAGGTGAGACATGAATAAATGAATAAACCCTTCAATTCAAATTTTCAGTCACTTGAAGTTGTGTCTCGCTACCGCGACACAACTTCAAGTGACTGAAAATATAAGTTATTTGTGAAATTTAAGTCCCAATATATATCAGTGTTTCAAGATTGAAGGCATATTATACTGTGAACAGCTCGTTATCAGGGGTTATACAGGTGCTAATAAAAACACAGAATGTCAACTGCAGTCGACATCAGTGCTCTCAGGGTTAACACCTTGCCTCCCAAACACACCCCATTGTTAGAACCACGGCTCAGCAGCTGTTTCTCATGCAAGGGATGCACTGAGCTGCTCTCTCTGAAAAGCCAACAGGCAGTATCTGTTTACTTGTATAGTGAGCACGTACTGCCTTTATAATAGTTGGTTTAACCCTGTGCTTTCCAGTGACGCATGTACGCAAAAAATACGAATTTTACGAATGTCCAACGAGTGAAAGCCGTCACGTGTACCATATCTGTATCTGTATCTGTATATTACGTGGCAGTACGCACTATAGTGTTATCGCGCCACGGTAGTAACTTAGCAAGGCCTGTTATCATTCATGATATAATTCATAGCCTTATGTGCATGCCAAGAACTTCACATTGTGTATTTTTCTGGGGTCTCGCCGGATGGAAACTGTGCCTACGTCAATTGAGGTTATTTTACGTCCAACTCAAAGTCAGTCAGACGAAGCATCTGATTTACGTGGTTCTCTGAGCCCCGCGACACGACATCGCTGCATTCGGCATCTGGCAGTCCCAGGCGGTCACTCATCCAATTATGCACCGGGCGCGACGTTGCTTAACTTCAGTGATCGAGCCGACACCGATGAGACAACGCCCTATTCCGCATGGAATACAATGTATTTGAAATCTGCTTTGTAATAGTCAAAAGCCTTGTCAACCAGTTTGTCAACCATAATTTATGCTAATGCTGAACAAATCTATCATGTACGTAGGCATATCGATTTTAACCCTTAGAACACTGACCTATTCGATTTAAATTTAAAGTCACTTGAAGTTGTGTCTCGCTACCGCGATCCACAACTTCAAGTGACTGGAAATTTGTGTTATTTGCGAAATTTAAGTCCCAATATAAGTAAGTGTTTCAAAATTGAAATCACATTTTACTTTTAACAACTGGTTATACGGGTGTCAATAAAAACCCAGAATGTCTACTGTAGTCGACATCAGTGTTCTAAGGGTTGAGAGTATCTAGACGCAGACAGTTGACCAACATTACGCCAACAGGGGATTAATGTGTCGTGGTTGCCGAGGAACACTTGGTCAACTTTTTTAACCAGTATAATATTCACAGAAGAGCTTTCACAAAGAATAAGATGATCTCCTGTCCAGCTTACTATGTTCTCAGTTTTACATGTTACTTATCAGATGGTTATGAACCCATGGAACCATTGACATATGACGTACGTTCGGGGTCGACCACATGCTTCATTCACTACAAGCCGCGAATTGCTGTCGCAATTCTCGACTTGTAGTGAATGAAGATGTGTTTTTTAGGATCGTCAGTAAAGATACGAAGTCGTATTTTTCAGTATGTTGACTATTATAATACTAGCCTGGACTTGTATCGGACATATTTAAAATAATTAATAGGCCTATTGTTTACGATGTAGGCCTAATGAATAATATTGTCATGTCGAGTGTTATTATCAATATATACTCCGTTGGTGCCCTTCCCCCTCCCGAGGGGGGGGGGGGGGGCGGGGTACTCGCTTAAGAAACGGGTAGGGGTGTGCCTCCGGCATTGCCAAAACCTGACCCTGTCGCAATTTACATCATGGCTCAAAAGACACCCTGTCCCAATTTTTAAATAAACACTGAATTTAATTGATTGGTTTATGGTGTAATTACTACCGACTTACTTCCGTCTTCAATGGTATTTTTTCAAGCTTTTTAATATTTTGTTCTGAAAAATTGAGGCTTTCTGTTGTAAGACTAGGAAATAGTGGTGGAACTCGGCTGAAAATAGCTTGAGAAATCAGAAAGAAACATGCCAAAGAGGGTGCTAAAGCTGGAAGCTCAAAAAGGCACCCTGTGCAAATTCTGGAAGCTCAAAAAAGACACACGACGCCAAAGCTGAAAGCTCAGAAAGTCCCCCTGTCCAGCAGCACATCCCCAGTACTCCCAAATATTGGAGTACCCCCCCCCCCCCCCCCCGGTTGCCTTACATGGTCAAGCTAGGCTATCTCTCCGAAATACCCAGCAAACACACTGCATTGACCTAATGCTGGCTTAATGTTGGGTCGCCGTTCCCGACGGAGGCCCAACATTAACCTAGCTTTGTACCGTGCTGCTGAGTAGGTATTCCTCAAAAACCCAGATTTCAAGAGGTCAACTACACGCAACAAAGGTCATTACTCTCATGATTTGTTTCTTTTTCACAACTAGACTCTATATTGTATTATGTTTTGTACAAGGGAAAGAACCGGGTAGGCTATGATACATTATTGTTTTCAAACCACTAACAAAACCAAGCTTGGTTGAATACAGACTTTCCACCAAATGGAAAGTCGATTTATTTGGCAAGAAATGTACATGTAATCGTAGGTCTGTCCAATCCCAAGTTATGAAATTCGTGGTTGGACTGGATTTCGTTTAAATTATAACAGCTTTTGTTCAGGCAGCTAAATGTGAAAGGACAGCCGAACAAAATCCATCCGATTTAAAAAAAAAATATATAGAATTTTAAATCTCTTAAGGAAATTACTTTATACATTTCTTCCCCTATTTTATCTGTCTGTTTTTTGTACGATAAATAATGTACCGATAAGCTATGAATATTTAGTGAATAATAATTCTGGAGTTATGCTACAGTTGGGGGTCCCGCTTGCTGAATCTAATTTATTCTGCATGTTAATAGAACATTTTGTTTATAGGGTTGAAATACATAACAGTTTTCGTGTACAACACAATTATGCAAATCAGGTGAAGAAGAACAATGCTTAATATCTAGGTCATCACCTGTTTAGTACTGTGTAAGCGACATACACTTATATACATGATCATTAAGAAAACAAAACAGATTTGGTCTATTTCAATTATAATTGAAATTGTACAATTTACACATAAAAAAAAAAAAAAAAACACACTGAAAATTGCACTTCAAAATGATTACATTACTTTTAAAAAACTTTTACTTGTTTAAACACAGTATTAGACTAGTTTAGCTAAGCATAAAAAGTTAGGAGTAAACAAAAATAAACAATACATGATATTAATTTAACCTTAATAATTTATTATGCTACAAGCTAACAGTTAATGAACATGATAAAATGAGGCCGAGTCATTACACCTGGCACCAGGTACTGCATTGTTGTCCAATCATCACGCCTATTGACATCTCTATAATAAGACAGGGCATTTTATTATAGTTTCCCGGGTATAGTATAATTATTATGGAGTATTAGCATGGTCATGGTACTTAGTCAAGGACTTTCTGAGAACGATTATTAACATATGGTGCTTTGGTAGCTTATTGTTCAGTTGGTCTGTCGATTTACTATTAATATTAATATTGTTAATTAGGTTTGTTAATTGTTTGCGATGTCAAGCTGAAATGTTGTCTCAAATGGCAAACCTACATTTTTCGATAAAAAAGTGGATTTGATCTAAACATGACCGCCTTTAGACATCATAATCTGACATTTAAAGTCGAACCCCGTACTGTTCAAAACGAATTAAAATATTTATACTGGCCGTAGACCCATAACATAGGTATTCAAACCATCTATGATGATTTTGAATTTAAAAAAAAATTGTCTGATTTTCAAAATTTAGGTTCCAACATATATTAGTGTTTCAAGATTGGAAGCATATTTTACTTTTAAAAACTGATTAAACAGGTGCCAATAAAAGGACAGAATGTCTACTGTAGTCGACATCAGTGTGCTAAGGGTCAACCCTTTAACCGCCAAATTATTCAATCTGAATTTTCACCCACTTGAAGTTGTGTCTTGCTGACGCGATCCACAACTTCAAGTGAGTGAAAATTATTCAGATTTGACAAAATAGAGGTCAACTGTTTTTAAATATTGCTGATTGATGTCTCATTTTATCTTTAACATGTTTAAAAGGTGGTACTTAATGTGCTAGTAAAAAAATGAAAACCCGAATATATGCGACACCGGCAGTTAAAGGGTTAAATTAGGGGGTAGAATACGAGTCTTGGGCCGAAATATTTCAGCATTGCAGGGTGAAAATGTGTATTGTCATCCCTATTGTTGGTCGGGAGAATCACCACCGTGATTATCTGATCTAAATATATTAGTCAGTGGGCAGAAAAAGCTATTTGCCATGCAAAGCTATAACAGGAACTGCTTACTTTAAAACTTTAACCGCCGGTGTCGCATATATTCAGGTTTACATTTTTTATCAGCACATTAAGTACCACCTTTTAAATATGTTAAAGACAAAATGTGACATCGATCACCAATATTTGAAAACAGTTGACCTCCATTTTGTTAAATCTGAATAATTTTCACTCACTTGAAGTTTTGGATCGCGTCAGCGAGACACAACTTCAAGTGGGTGAAAATTCAGATTAAATAATTTGGCGGTTAAAGGGTTAAAACTTTTTCGTTTGCCGACCACCATCAATCTATGTCGGGTCCGGGTGACACATAAAGGCACGACAATTTCGAATCCAAGTACTTTTGTATCTGGGAGTACTTTTAATTATATAGATATATCAACAAAAAAACATTTTTGGCTTAAATGGGTGATAATGACAATTATTTTAAATAGGTCCACTTTACACGACGTTTAGGCTACTATCCGAATATTCACGCAATAATGTGATTATAGGCCTACGTCTTGACATCACATTATCCTATTATAAACATCTGGTTATGAATAGACATACATTCTATTGTACACAATGGTATACAGTCGGTCACATGTGTATGTGCCTTACCGTCAGAACCTCATGGTTATGAGTAACACTGTTCCCATGTTGAACCATCGCTTGAGACGTTGTTTCAACATTGAAACAACGTCAATCTAATCAATTTTGGAAAATGTAGAGTGAAGTAAACAATGTTAACTGCTTATGTTATCACATTGTTTGACTAAACTCATTAGCAAAGAGGCCGTAATGATTTCCGTTTAAATTCAATTGTTATCGTAATTACATTGACCACCGTAAGTACAATGCAATAGTCTCCATATTGAATTGAATGTGGTAATTAGCCGCTGTGTGTAGGGCTATATAAAAGAGGGAGCTCAGTCAGTCACATTATCCTGATATATTATCCTGATATTTTTCTGAATAATTACGAGAAAAAAAGAAGTCTTGCAAGATGAAGTTTGCTTTAGTTATCATTGGATGCATGCTGTGTGAGTATCAGTTTAAAAGTAGCTACATTAAGTACCCGCAAGTATGTGAGGAGCGCGCAACGCTCTGGGCGCTGCGAAAAAAAATAACGTCGATACACTGGTCTCAACCTTAACTTGATAACGCAGCTATTGACGTGATCGCCTAGTTACATTGAGAAAGGAGAATCAATGCTGTTTCTCTGAAAACCCCATACGGGAACAGCGGGGTTCGAAACCGGGACGCATGCATGACTGACGAGGCAGTCAGGCGCTTTAGCCATTGTGCCACGTCCCCTTCTGTCCCGCATGTATCAATTCGCTTATTAGGTAAATAAATGGCTAGAAGACAAAAACATTGATGTAGTATTCACCAAAAGCCAAAATCCAAAATGGCCGCCATTGAAAAACGCCGACAAAAAAAATAAAAATGGTTGATAAGTAAAAATGATTCTAAAATCGAGTCAAAACCCCCTATTATCGACCAGCCAGACTCTGTGTTCCAACTGTCTAAACGCATTTCATGTTGCTTCAGAATTCAGCAACCAGATTTCTAGTTATTTTCAAAATAGTTTCATGAAAAATTTAGTTCTAAAACCCCCAGGTTTTAGGAAGTTATGCTGAAGTCATTTTTCAGAGATGCAAAATAGTGCTTCCTCAGTGTTTACTGGGTTGATTCGTGCATGCGGGCTTAAAGGATGAAAAGGTTAAATAGACCTTTACTTTTATTTGAATATGAAAAAGCAGCGCAAGACGACTAATGTATATTTGTTCCATAATCTGGTAATGCAAAGGCATCCGCCTGTAATCCAGTAAACACACGACGGCGAACCAATGCTGGGTTGGTGTTGGCTCAGCTTCGTAGACGATGGGACAACTTCAACCCATCATTGGTTCAACGTCTCGCATTTGCTGAGAACTCTCGATCATACGTTACCAGATTACCCCTTTCACTTCCAGGCCCAAGTGCATCCCAGGATCCAGGGATACTGGTGGAAATATAGTAAATTTAACGTCATGTGTGGTTACGTACATTGAAGTGAAGGGGTTAGGCCTATGGGTTCAGTCTAGCCTGTTTGTGCACAAGAGGTGGCCTTACACCCAGAATGCACAAAACATTTGAATAACATTTATACCACGTCGGCCCAACGTCTTCGACGTTGATCCAACATTGCATAAATTTCATACAAATACTTTGTATTTACTGGGGCAGCTTCATTCTTTCCATAAACAGTGGCGGATCCAGAGGGGGTCGCATCTGCCCCCCCCCCCCGTTCAGGGTCTCAAAAACAAAAAAACATGCTGTATTTCGGCCAAAATGTGCTTCAGAATGCGTCATTTTAGGCCTGTAGAGGATATAAGAGGCAGGCATTGACAGATGTGGTGAGTATAAATTCTTGAAAAAAATCGGCGTCAAAAAAAGTCAATCAGCGCCAAAAGTGTGTCAATTCCTGGAATCCCCACTGATAAAACCCACTCGCCCCTGAATGGTGGTCAGTATGTGGTTTGAGCATCTTCATCAAAGCCATGTCTGATTAGCTGTATCACGATGATCAAAAAATATGTTTTTTTTGTTTTTTTCTGTTATTCAGTGGCAGTAACAGTGCAGATACACGGTAGCCCTGCTTGTCATATGTGTGAATACGCCATGAATGAGATAGTGGCGGCAGCAGTAGGAGGCACTGATATGAGAAGCGCCTTAACCTCAGTATGTAACCAGCTGGACTCACCTTCTGAGGTAGGGAGTAATTATTAAATACATAAATTATATTAATTAGATACGACAAATTTTAGACAATTACAGTTAGAGTTACGGTTACAGCTGTTCAATCACTGATTGTTAATAAAATTTGTAATTGTTGCACTATATTCTATATTATTAATCCATTGTAAAAGTAATACAGTGCAACCTGTACAAACAGGACCCTGAACAATACGGAATCCTGTCTAAACGGTGATAATTATTTGGTCCGAACTAATTACACTCAAAACACTAATAATTAACCCTTTCCAAACCGTGACCTGTCTACTTTAAAAACTGGACTCACTATTTACCCCCAAAAGAAGACATTGTATTGCATTTCACATGTCCAAACCGAAACCTGAGAAATTAAAAAAATCGCATGTGTTGCAGTAAACGTTAAACTAACGGGCGACGAAGTGATGTAACATGCAATGGTAGTGGTGCGAAATGTTGTTAACACCATTTCAGCTTTGAAGCAATGTGAACACTCTATTTTGTGAATTTAAGCTATTTCAATACCATAATGGATTTATTTTTTAAAATGGTCAATAAAATATTTTTACAAAATCATTGATCAAAAGAAAATATTAAAAGTTCGAATCAGTTCGTAGACGTATCAGTGCATTAACACAAATTACACTAACAATTTAAGGATTTGACAAAAAGACAAATGCGCTCCGTGCATGAAATATGTGATGTACAAGTACAAAAATGTACAGTTATTTTAAGTTAGGCGCGCTTTAGTAATTATTATACTAAAACTGTAAATACATGTTTAAATCATCACGGACACAACATGTACCCGGTAGGCCTACTAGCTTAGTACTAGCTGTATTAATATATGTGATATATGAATCATCCATATAAAATAAATGTATTAATTGATTATGCTGATTATTTTATTATTATCAAACATCTTTGAGATATGATTCAATATCAATTTAATTTCCATACAGGCACCCATCATTCCGTAGGCCTACCTACGACGCACCCCGAATTATAACCTCATTTCATTTTTACAAGAAAAACCCTGTCTAAACCGGATCCTGTCAAAATATTAAGATCAAACATAATAAGATCAAACTTGTATTTGTTTTGATTGACAACAGCCTGGTGACTTGTTAGGCAATGCTTCAGAATAATTCAATTGAATCCGCATATTACGCACAATTATTTTAGTCTATTACATACCCACTATATTGTTTTGTTTTGGTAGTGTCTATCTGAACTAGAAAACTACGGGGATGCAATAAGAGACCATTTCGAGAATGGAGGGTCGAGTAAGGATGCATGCGAGGTAAATATTGGTATATAAAGTTAAAAAATAAAGATTATGCGATCTTTATCTGTTTATAGATCAGGATCAAATTGCTGATGTTGAACTATGAGAAACCTCTTATTAAACTGCATCACGCGTCATCAAACCACATCATACTAAACAAATCATACACAACATATTACATCACACTACACTACACACATCACATAACACTATACATATCACATCACATATAACATATTACACCAGAGTACACATATCATACCACATCACATTACACTACATATATAACACCACACTACATATCACACCACATCACATTTCAAATAACACATCACACCACACTACACAACCACACCACATCACATATAATGTAATGTGGTGTGATATGCACATCACATAACACTATACATATCACATCACATATAACATATTACACCAGAGTACACATATCATACCACATCACATTACACTACATATATAACACCACACTACATATCACACCACATCACATTACACTATATATATCACACCACACCACATTACATCACACATATCACATCAGATATAAAACGTAAAAGCACACTACACACATCAGATCACGTACAACACATTATATCAAACCATATATATAACTCACACATATCATACCACATCACATTACACTACATATATAACACCACACTACATATCACACCACATCACATTACACTATATATATCACACCACACCACATTACATCACACATATCACATCAGATATAAAACGTAAAAGCACACTACACACATCAGATCACGTACAACACATTATATCAAACCATATATATAACTCCATATTTAACACATCACACCACACCAGACATGTCAAATCACATTATATACATCACATAACACCACACAACACACATAACATCACACACAACACATTACTCCACACAAGACAGTCATGTCACATCAAATACAACAGATCACACAAAGCTACACATATCATATCACATACAACACAATACATCACACTACACATATGACATTACATACAACACCTTACACTACACTATACATATCACATCACATACAACACATTACACCACACTACACATATCACATCACATACAACACATCATACCCCACTACATATATATCACATCACATACAACACATTACACTACACTACACACATCACATAACACTATACATATCACATCGCATATAACATATTACACCAGAGTACACATATCATACCACATCACATTACACTACATATATAACACCACACTACATATCACACCACATCACATTACACAACACTACACATTTCACTTCACACACAACACATTACACTACACTACACGTGTCACACCACACCATCCCACACCACATCACACCACAACACACCACACTATACATATCACTTCACATACAACACATTACGCCACATTATACATATCACATACAACACATTACACCACACTATACATGTCACATCACATACAACATATAACACCACACTACACATATAACATACAAAACATTACACCACACTATACATATCACATCACATACATCATATTACACCACACTACACAGCTCACACAAGACCACACCACACCACACATACATGTACCACACAATACCACACTACACATATCACATCACATACAACACATCACACCACACTACACATGTCACACAAGACGACACCACACGACACAACACTGCACTGCACTGCACTGCACTGCACTGCACTGCACTGCACTGCACTGCACTGCACTGCACTGCACTGCACTGCACAATACAATACAATACAATACAATACAATACAATACAATACAATACAATACAATACAATGCAATACAATACAATACAATACAATACAATACAATACAATACAATACAATACGATACGATACGATACGATACGATGCGATGCGATGCGATGCGATGCGATGCGATGCGATGCGATGCGATGCGATGCAATGCAATGCAATGCAATGCAATGCAATGCAATGCAATGCAATGCAATGCAATGCAATGCAATGCAATGCAATGCAATGCAATGCAATGCAATGCAATGCAATGCAATGCAATGCAATACAATACAATACAATACAATACAATACAATACAATACAATACAATACAATACAATACAATACAACACAACACAACACAACACAACACAACACAACACAACACAACACAATACAATACAATACAATACAATACAATACAATACAATACAATACAATACAATACAATACAATACAATACAATACACTATGTATACAATACAATACACTATGTATAACGTATTGATAGAGTTTATATTATGTTGTAGATGGTGGATGCCTGCTGATATGTGATATGGGTGAGTTTGTTCAAACATATTGATTTAGAAGTGTTAAAATAATGCATAGAGCAAGAAAATAACACAAACTACAAAATAACAGCTTATGACACCTGCAAATAACAAGAGATAAAGTTTGTCAAAAAAGTAACCTATACTAGATATTGACGTTTTCTAGTCTAGTAACCTATAGGAAACACGAAAAATTTGTATAACATGTGTATAACAACGCCAGCCCAACGTCTTCGACACTGGTCCAACATTGTACAAATGTTATACAAAGGTTTTGTTGTTTACTGGGAAGAGAACACTAGAATATCACTATGATCACCGATTAGAATCTGTAGGCCTATGTGGGCCTACATGTATTCATAAGAGAACAATTAAGATACCTACTAGTGTCTCAGGTCCAAATATATATGACTTTGATTATTTAACCCTTTTAGCACCAAACTATTCTGTGCACAATTCTAACCTCAAAGTGAATAGATATGTCCCGATTCTTACAAATCCCCGAGATATAACATCTCGAATGAAAACTGAGGACCTCCTCATTTTTCAGTGGATGATTTCTTTATTTAAAGTATGCCATGCGGTGTAGGAGTGTGGTCCGGGAGCTTGAAGGGTTAACCCTTTTTAAACCTCAAAGCGATGAATTCATTTGTGAAAAACATCGCAACCAAAGGATTTTTTTCAATTTGAAATCATCATAGCTGTTTTAGTTAGCTATTTCCGATTCATTTGAATACCTATGTTATGGGTCTACGATCCTCGTAAAATTGTTCACTTTTACAGTGCGGGATCGACTTTAAACGTCAGAATCTGACAGACTTCAGACTCTGACGACTAAAGTCATTCCCCGCGTTGGAAGGGTTAATGTCTTCTCCTATGTAATATTTATCTCACCATGCTCAGGAGGTTCTTCTGGCCCAGTTTAGCCTATATGTGCACAAAGGTGGCCTGAAGCCCGATTCTTTTTTATTTCCTATGTAATACATACTACAATAGCGTTTTTTTGTGTTTTAGTGATACAGAATGGCAGATGTGATGCCAGCATCTTGACGACCGATCACACATACAGTATATCGGTTTTGTCTTCATCGTCACTGAGATCTATTTCTGTTAATTTAAATGACCTCTAAGGACAAGCTACACCTGAGTAAAATGGTAATGAATAAAATTTGTATTTGTGTAATATATAATATTATATACTATATCTCTGATACTTTGAAACTTCTTGTCCTGATCCTTAGGTCTTTATCAATTATATATAAAATTACAGATTGATGACAAACATCCATGATAGTCTGACGTTTCTAAACAAAGTGAATTATTTTTAGGGTTGAAATACATTTTTTAAATTGAGCTGGTTTCCATAGATATTGAGTGTAGATAACGTCTGTATTTCTTTTTCTGTACGATTATGCTGCGTTTTTGAATAAATGACCTGTATCAACATATTTGATTGTTTACTTTCATTCATACAAGCACTTTTTTAAAAAAATATATTCAGGCCCCCTAATATAATTCCATTACTATTGTGAATAGTAATTTACAAAGAGAAAATTAATGCACCATTCTTTTGTTGGATACCGTTCAGGGACCAAAAATAATGATTGTATAATTTTCAGATTTTGTAATGCTATCATCAGCCAGGGGCTCCGTACTCATGAAAGGGAAGCGATGATAATCATTTTATTTAATTAAATGGGCTTCACACTCATGATATTTTATTCAAAATATCATTTAATACAGAATGGCGTTTTATTTTTTTATTTTACTCATCCGGTTGCTGTATGATGATTTAAGTTTGATAATCGGTAAACATTGCTGCCCTACCAAAACAAAACTGATCACAGCGGTGTAAGAAACACTGTCTGTATAATCAGTACATTAAATGTATTAAGCGTCAGATAACGAACAACATTAAAACAGGATGGAACACGCTCAAACTTATTGCTATATTTGAAGTGATGATAGATACATTTCGCTGTATACAGTTTATTTTGTCATTTCATTTAGGCATAGCCTATCTATGAGTTACTGCTTTGTGTGATAAGGGTGAGACAAGCATATAATGTCATGTTTAATTTTGGAGCGGGTGCAAAGAATGTCACTCATTTGAAAAATGGGACTCTAGTCTTCGTATGGTGAATTTGAGAGTGGGCCAACATAAGAGCATTTGGCCTGACATTAAAACGCTCTGTCCTGACCACGTGGGACTGTAATAAGGAATTAGATGCAAATTAAGTGAAGTAAATCGTTTTTTTCGCTCTTTTAATTATAGTGATTTTCTTGAAAAAACATTTGCAGTTTTTTATTTGGTATTTCATGGGCATTTCAAAATTTAGCGAAATGTTACTAGACAATATCAGACTTTATGTAGTGATATAAATTGCGAAAAGCGGTAAAATGAAATAATATTTTAAAAAATCAGACCTTACTGTGACAAACTGGTAACTGATTTCCACAGGTGTCCTCTGACCTAGTCTCAGGACATCTACGACTCATTATGTAGGTGTTGTATCTCAGGTAACACGAGACATTGATCCAATGGTAGTCTAATGTTGGCCCAGTGTCTGCGGAACTGGCCCAACATTAGGCCAACTCGGTTCAACGTCTTGTGTTTGCTATTAGGGCGGTTTGATGTTGGCCAATGTAACATTATATTGGCCCATAATTTAACCACTATTAACAATTCGTACATACACCTATTCACTACTACAGATTTATTGATAATGTATTGCATGGTGAACTAATCCCGCTACATTCAGGGGAAGGGTGTCCAAAGGGGGCCACTTACCGTTTCTATTGTATTTAAGGAGAATATGCGAACTATTTTAAAATCAATGACTGTTCTATGTAGGCTACATACAATGTAGATACACATAGCAGACACACTTAGTATTTCAAGGATACCTTATTTTAGTTATAAGCCTAATAGATTTGCTATCAAAGTGGCCCCGTTTGCCCAATAGCTTGGGCAAAGGGGGCCAGCGCATTGGGTACTTTGGGTACTTTTTTTGTTTTGATACACAAGCGTGTACACCGAAGAGAGCTATGAAGAAAACCTATCCTTTGATGTATATGGTGACATGCTTTGTTGGACATAATTCTAAGTAATAGGCCTATACTAAATACTTTCGCTCACTGGGATTAGTTTGTGAAACATGCACCCATTGAAAGTTAGCGGGCAAAGGGGGCCATTATGTATGGTCTCTGTATTGGAATGGCCTGGCCCCCTTTGCCCTGTCCCCTTTGTCCAAGGGGTAGAGGTGGGAAACTAAATTTATGATCTCTCCCCAAAGTAATCTCCTGACTAGAGTAATGACTAGAAAACAAAGGCAATATAATGTACCACACAAAACAATGGATTTTCAGACGGAAATCACATAAATTAATCATTGTCTAATATTTTTATCTACGATATGTATGAGATGTCTATTTATGTTTCTTGTATACACATATTCACAATTCATAACTATGACATCATCAATATTTCATACAACACGTCATAATTAAAATATCATTGATGGCTCCCTTTGCCCGTCTCTCCCCTACCCAGTTTTCGCGCATTTAAAAGGCCTCTAAAAGAATATAAATGATTGTTTTGTACATTTGATGTTATTTCTGGCGAAATAATCAAAACAGTTATGTAACTTAAAACAACTGCGCACAACATTGATCACGAGACTCTATGCTACCAGTGGAAGCTCTAAGCTCTGTTAACCAGGGGGATGTTTTCACTTAACAACTTCAAAAAAATTGTATTTCAACCCCCAGAACGTAATATCAAGACTGTGAAGAACCTTTTAAAAGGTCAATGAAAAATAGCCCTGTTTAGCCGTTTCTGCACACCCTTCTTTCAGCATACCGAGGGGTACGTTGAAACTAGTTTCAGCTTACCGGGCGGAACGTCGAAACTAGTTTCAAATCACCCCCTGGTAAGCTAAAACTAAATAGGCCAGTTTCAAGTTACCTCCCCTAGTTTCAGATTACCCCCCGGGGGTACGTTGAAACTAGTTTCAGCGTACCGGGAGGTACGTTGAAATTAGGTTCAGCGTACCGGGGGTATGTTGAAACTAGTTTCAATGTACCCCCCGGTAATTTAAAACTATAAAAAATAAACTTTACCCCCCCCCCCCCTTTCTAGGGCCTACACGCCAAATATGATTATTGGTGACTTTTTAAGTACCGCTAGACCAAGAAGGAAGTGAACGATTCGCTGAGAACACATGGTCAACATTCACAAGAGTGGGGCGCCGCCATGTGTGCGTACAATTTTTTTATCCACCGGAAATGACTGGTATTGCGTTTGTTGTAAGCATGCGAGCAAGGTAGGCTCACCCTGTAGAGACTTCAGTTGTATTCGTTCTCACTCTACCCCTGAATGCGATGAGGCCTTTTCCACCTATTTGAGCACCCCTCTCCACGCGACTCCCAACTGGCGGCCCCTCCCCTAAATTTCAAACTCTGCCCAAAATTATGAAAGTGGTACATTTAGAACAAATATACCTTTTATTGCAATAAATATGTTACCCATACATTTCTAATTCAAGTATGTCATAGCATACATATTTTACCATAAATAGAGACACATATAACGTTCTGAATTATTTTCTTGACTTTATATGAGCACATTTAATCTCGAAATTACGTATTATTTTTCAAAATGAAACCACATATTTCGCATGCGTTTTCGTTCATAAGTAGATAATTAGGGGGATTATATCGACACAAAATCACAAGAATAAGATTTTAGCCACTGTTTAAACTGTTTTTGATTTATTAGCTGATGTAATCCCCCGTTTTAGGCTCAATTTGTAATCAGAGGTGGCAATATTTGACTGTATAATCCAGTTGTACACACTCTATAATTGCGTGAGAGGCTGTACAAATACCATTTCGCAGATGGCAAGGACACAGTGCTGCCTCAACGTTGGGCCATTATCATCGACGCTATCACAATGTTGGAACAGCGTTGGCCAAGTTCTCGCATCGCACAAAAAAACATTTTTGGTTTAAATGGGTGATAATGACAATTATTGTAAATAGGTCCACTTTACACGACGTTTAGGCTACTATCCGAATATTCACGCAATATTTTGATTATAGGCCTACATCTTGACATCACATTATCCTATTATAAACATCTGGTTATAAATAGACATACATTCTATTGTACACAATGGTATACAGTCGGTCACATGTGTATGTGCCTTACCGTCAGAACCTCATGGTTATGAGTAACGCTGTTCCCATGTTGAACCATCGCTTGAGACGTTGTTTCAACATTGAAACAACGTTATTCTAATCAATTTTGGAAAATGTCGAGTGAAGTAAACAATGTTAACTGCTTATGTTATCACATTGTTTGACTAAACTCATTAGCAAAGAGGCCGTAATGATTTCCGTTTAAATTCAATTGTTATCGTAATTACATTGACCACCGTAAGTACAATGCAATAGTCTCCATATTGAATTGAATGTGGTAATTAGCCGCTGTGTGTAGAGCTATATAAAAGAGGGAGCTCAGTCAGTCACATTATCCTGATATATTATCCTGATATTTTTCTGAATAATTACGTAAAAAAAAGAAGTCTTGCAAGATGAAGTTTGCTTTAGTTATCATTGGATGCATGCTGTGTGAGTATCAGTTTAAAAGTAGCTACATTAAGTACCCGCAAGTTTGTGAGGAGCGCGCAACGCTCTGGGCGCTGCGAAAAAAATTAACGTCGATACACTGGTCTCAACCTTAACTTGATAACGCAGCTATTGACGTGATCGCCTAGTTACATTGAGAAAGGAGAATCAATGCTGTTTCTCTGAAAACCCCATACGGGAACAGCGGGGTTCGAGACCGGGACGCATGCATGACTGACGAGGCAGTCAGGCGCTTTAGCCATTGTGCCACGTCTTCTTCTGTCCCGCATGTATCAATTCGCTTATTAGGTAAATATATGGCTAGAAGACAAAAACATTGGTGTAGTATTCGACAGTAGCCTGAATTTGAGAAAACACATATCCTACACATGTTTTTAACACACTGCCGTGCAAAGCCAAAAGGCAGTATCTCCTTACTTTACAAGCAAGCAGATACTCTTTTTTGGCCAAAGGCAGTAGGCCTATCTGCTCACTTTACAAGCAAGCAGATACTGTCTTTTGGCTTTAAGTATGCAGATACTGCCTTTTGGCTTTGCAGAGCAATACATCCGAGACCTGTGTCGAATTTGAAAAAAAGTCTGCCCTTAGCTCTTATCAAGCAAATTGCAGTGGCACTGGTCAGTAACCTGGGGGGCGTTTTTGGTACGTTATTTTCCAAATTTCTCGTGACCTAATTCATGCCGCTTACGAAAATGAAAAAAACTCGTTGACTTTCCTCGTTTGACTTACTCTTTAACATGTATAGGGAGGATACGAGCACTCTGACCCACTCGTTTAATCTCAACGATCCTCGTATGCAAATGAGCTATATCTGAGCAAGAAGGATAGTAAAATTGGGCCCTGGTAACAAGTTAGATTATTGTAACTCACTCTTTCACAACATGCCAGGAAAGGATATCGCGTTCAGAACTGTCTTGCTAGAGTGGTAACCAAGCCCCCATATTTTAGTCGTTCCTTTCCCATTCGAAAACAACTATATTGGCTTCACGTCAAGTTTCGCATTCATTTTGCAATGTGCATAAAAAAATTTCGAAACATAAAAGACAACCAATCTGTATATCTGGCTGACTTACGTGTTCGGCCAAAATGTTCAAAATATACACGCTCCACAAATTCAAATGGATGTGTAGCTCCCTGTATGAAAATCAAGACTAGTATGGGCCAAGAGCTTTCTCTATATCTGATCAAGCCTTATGGGCCTGTGCCTGTGCCCACACGTGATGCCCAAACAATTTGAGCATTATTTAAATTACTTAAGTCTCACCTATATTTGATCTGGCTTTCCCACCCCAACATATTTTGTATAAAAAAGACCAAAGGGTTTTTTTCAATTTGAAATCATCAATGTCTTAGTTGGTTATGCCCGCTTCATTTGAATACCTATATTATCTTTTGGTCATGGCTTCTACGGCCATCAGACGTAATTTAATTCATCCAACGCGGGGACCGTCTTTATACGTCAGAATACAGACGTCAGATTCTGAAGTAGAAAGACTATCAAAGAGGTAATGTAACCCCTTCAATCATAAATTTACCATTATAATCATCGTCCACTATATTCATCTTCCTGACAGCCAGGCTCGCTGCTCTCGAGGTCGCTGACCGAGCCTTGCTGAATCAGTGTTATCATCCACCTATTGGGGTAGGGAGGATGATTTAGATATTGAATATTCATTAATTTTTCAACCAAATGCCAACCTAATGTTGGCCCACTGTCTGCGACATTTGCTCAACATTAATCCAACCCTGCCGCATGTAACGTCTCGTGTCTGGTGAGATGTGGTGGGAGCTGTCTGTGATACTTCCTGTGACCAGACATTTGCTGCTTAATGCAGGGCCGGCGTCGTAGACAGTGGCCCTGCATTAAAACAGCACTCATGCCAGAGGTCAAACTTGGGTCAAACAGAAAAAATCTTTCTTGAAAGTCCCCACTCCAATAGATGGTTCTAACACTGATTCAGCAAGGCCTCGGTCTACGACCTCGGGAGAAGTGAGCCTTGTGTGGGAAGATGACTATATTAGGCAGAAAAGGAGTCAAATTTGGACCCAACTGGTTTAATTCCTATATATAAGCCGTTGTTCAGACAAAATCCAAAATGACCGCCAAAATCCAAAATGGCCGGCATTGAAAAACGCCGACAAAAAAATAGAAATGGTTGATAAGTAAAAATGATTCTAAAATCGAGTCAAAACCCCCATTATCGACCAGCCAGACTCTGTGTTCCAACTGTCTAAACGCATTTCATGTTGCTTCAGTATTCAGCAACCAGATTTCTAGTTATTTTTAAAATAGTTTCATGAAAAATTTCGTTCTAAAACCCCTAGGTTTTAGGAAGTTATGCTGAAGTCATTTTTCAGAGATGCAAAATAGTGCTTCCTCGGTGTTTACTGGGTTGATTCGTGCATGCGGGCTTAAAGGATGAAAAGGTTAAATAGACCTTTACTTTTATTTGAATATGAAAAAGCAGCGCAAGACGACTAATGTATGTTTGTTCCATAATCTGGTAATGCAAAGGCATCCGCCTGTAATCCAGTAAACACACGACGGCGAACCAATGCTGGGTTGGTGTTGGCTCAGCTTCGTAGACGATGGGACAACTTCAACCCATCATTGGTTCAACGTCTCGCATTTGCTGAGAACTCTCGATCATACGTTACCGGATTAACCCTTTCACTTCCAGGCCCAAGTGCATCCCAGGATCCAGGGATACTGGTGGAAATATAGTAAATTTAACGTCATGTGTGGTTACGTACATTGAAGTGAAGGGGTTAGGCCTATGGGTTCGGTCTAGCCTGTTTGTGCACAAGAGGTGGCCTTACACCCAGAATGCACAAAACATTTGAATAACATTTATACCACGTCGGCCCAACGTCTTCGACGTTGATCCAACATTGCATACATTTTATACAAATATTTTGTGTTTACTGGGGCAGCTTCATTCTTTCCATAAACAGTGGCGGATCCAGAGGGGGGCGCATCTGCCCCCCTCCCCCCGTTCCGGGTCTCAAAAATAAAAAAACATGCCGTATTTCAGCCAAAATGTGCTTCAGAATGCGTCATTTTAGGCCTGTAGAGGATATAAGAGGCAGGCATTGCCAGATGTGGTGAGTATAAATTCTTGAAAAAAATCGGCGTCGAAAAAAGTCAATCAGCGCCAAAAGTGTGTCAATTCCTGGAATCCCCACTGATAAAACCCACTCGCCCCTGAATGGTGGTCAGTATGTGGTTTGAGCATCTTCATCAAGCCATGCCTGATTAGCTGTATCACGATGATAAAAAAATATGTTTTTTTTGTTTTTTTTTCTGTTATTCAGTGGCAGTAACAGTGCAGATACACGGTAGCCCTGCTTGTCATATGTGTGAGTACGCCATGAATGAGATAGTGGCGGCAGCAGTAGGAGGCACTGATATGAGAAGCGCCTTAACCTCAGTATGTAACCAGCTGGACTCACCTTCTGAGGTAGGGAGTAATTATTAAATACATAAATTATATTAATTAGATACGATAAATTTTAGATAATTACAGTTAGAGTCACGGTTACAGCTGTTCAATCACTGATTGTTAATAAAATTTGTAATTGTTGCACTATATTCTATATTATTAATCCATTGTAAAAGTAATACAGTGCAACCTGTACAAACAAGACCCTGAACAAACCGGAATCCTGTCTAAACGGTGATAATTATTTGGTGCGAACTAATTACACCCAAAACAATAATAATTAACCCTTTCCAAACCGGGACCTGTCTACTTTAAAAACTGGACTCACTATTTACCCCCAAATGAAGACATTGTATTGCATTTCACATGTCCAAACCGATACCTGAGAAATTAAAAAAAAATCGCATGTGTTGCAGTAAAGGTTAAACTAACGGGCGACGAAGTGATGTAACATGCAATGGTAGTGGTGCGAAATGTTGTTAACACCATTTCAGCTTTGAAGCAATGTGAACACTCTATTTTGTGAATTTAAGCTATTTCAATACCATAATGGATTTATTTTTTAAAATGGTCAATAAAATATTTTTACAAAATCATTGATCAAAAGAAAATATTAAAAGTTCGAATCAGTTCGTAGACGTATCAGTGCATTAACACAAATTACACTAACAATTTAAGGATTTGACAAAAAGACAAATGCGCTCCGTGCGTGAAATATGTGATGTACAAGTACAAAAATGTACAGTTATTTTAAGTTAGGCGCGCTTTAGTAATTATTATACTAAAACTGTAAATAAATGTTTAAATCATCACGGACACAACATGTACCCGGTAGGCCTACTAGCTTAGTACTAGCTGTATTAATATATGTGATATATGAATCATCCATATAAAATAAATGTATTAATTGATTATGCTGATTATTTTATTATTATCAAACATCTTTGAGATATGATTCAATATCAATTTAATTTCCATACAGGCACCCATCATTCCGTAGGCCTACCTACGACGCACCCCGAATTATAACCTCATTTCATTTTTACAAGAAAAACCCTGTCTAAACCGGATCCTGTCAAAATATTAAGATCAAACATAATAAGATCAAACTTGTATTTGTTTTGATTGACAACAGCCTGGTGACTTGTTAGGCAATGCTTCAGAATAATTCAATTGAATCCGCATATTACGCACAATTATTTTAGTCTATTACATACCCACTATATTGTTTTGTTTTGGTAGTGTCTATCTGAACTAGAAAACTACGGGGATGCAATAAGAGACCATTTCGAGAATGGAGGGTCGAGTAAGGATGCATGCGAGGTAAATATTGGTATATAAAGTTAAAAAATAAAGATTATGCGATCTTTATAGATCAGGATCAAATTGCTGATGTTGAACTATGAGAAACCTCTTATTAAACTGCATCACGCGTCATCAAACCACATCATACTAAACAAATCATACACAACATATTACATCACACTACACTACACACATCACATAACACTATACATATCACATCACATATAACATATTACACCAGAGTACACATATCATACCACATCACATTACACTACATATATAACACCACACTACATATCACACCACATCACATTTCAAATAACACATCACACCACACTACACAACCACACCACATCACATATAATGTAATGTGGTGTGATATGTGTAGTGTGGTGTGATGTGTTATTTGAAATGTGATGTGGTGTGATATGTAGTGTGGAGTTATATGAGGGATTATATAAATATAGCACATAACACAACACTACAGATATCACACCACATCACATTACACTATATATATCACACCACACCACATTACATCACACATATCACATCAGATATAAAACGTAAAAGCACACTACACACATCAGGTCACGTACAACACATTATATCAAACCATATATATAACTCCATATTTAACACATCACACCACACCAGACATGTCAAATCACATTATATACATCACATAACACCACAAAACACACATAACATCACACACAACACATTACTCCACACAAGACAGTCATGTCACATCAAATACAACAGATCACACAAAGCTACACATATCATATCACATACAACACAATACATCACACTACACATATGACATTACATACAACACCTTACACTACACTATACATATCACATCACATACAACACATTACACCACACTACACATATCACATCACATACAACACATCATACCCCACTACATATATATCACATCACATACAACACATTACACTACACTACACACATCACATAACACTATACATATCACATCGCATATAACATATTACACCAGAGTACACATATCATACCACATCACATTACACTACATATATAACACCACACTACATATCACACCACATCACATTTCAAATAACACATCACACCACACTACACAACCACACCACATCACATATAATGTAATGTGGTGTGATATGTGTAGTGTGGTGTGATGTGTTATTTGAAATGTGATGTGGTGTGATATGTAGTGTGGAGTTATATGAGGGATTATATAAATATAGCACATAACACAACACTACAGATATCACACCACATCACATTACACAACACTACACATTTCACTTCACACACAACACATTACACTACACTACACGTGTCACACCACACCATCCCACACCACATCACACCACAACACACCACACTATACATATCACTTCACATACAACACATTACGCCACATTATACATATCACATACAACACATTACACCACACTATACATGTCACATCACATACAACATATAACACCACACTACACATATAACATACAACACATTACACCACACTATACATATCACATCACATACATCATATTACACCACACTACACAGCTCACACAAGACCACACCACACCACACATACATGTACCACACAATACCACACTACACATATCACATCACATACAACACATCACACCACACTACACATGTCACACAAGACGACACCACACTTAACACTGCACTGCACTGCACTGCACTGCACTGCACTGCACTGCACTGCACTGCACTGCACTGCACTGCACAATGCAATACAATACAATACAATACAATACAATACAATACAATACAATACAATACAATACAATACAATACAATGCAATGCGATGCGATGCGATGCGATGCGATGCGATGCGATGCGATGCGATGCGATGCGATGCGATGCGATGCGATGCGATGCGATGCGATGCGATGCAATGCGATGCGATGCGATGCAATGCAATGCAATGCAATGAAATGCAATGCAATGCAATGCAATGCAATGCAATGCAATGCAATGCAATGCAATGCAATGCAATGCAATGCAATACAATACAATACAATACAATACAATACAATACAATACAATACAATACAACACAACACAACACAACACAATACAATACAATACAATACAATACAACACAACACAACACAACACAACACAACACAACACAATACAATACAATACAATACAATACAATACAATACAATACAATGCAATACAATACAATACAATACAATACAATACAATACAATACAATACACTATGTATACAATACAATACACTATGTATAACGTATTGATAGAGTTTATATTATGTTGTAGATGGTGGATGCCTGCTGATATGTGATATGGGTGAGTTTGTTCAAACATATTGATTTAGAAGTGTTAAAATAATGCATAGAGCAAGAAAATAACACAAACTACAAAATAACAGCTTATGACACCTGCAAATAACAAGAGATAAAGTTTGTCAAAAAAGTAACCTATACTAGATATTGACGTTTTCTAGTCTAGTAACCTATAGGAAACACGAAATACAAAATTTGTATAACATGTGTATAACAACGCCAGCCCAACGTCTTCGACACTGGTCCAACATTGTACAAATGTTATACAAAGGTTTTGTTGTTTACTGGGAAGAGAACACTAGAATATCACTATGATCACCGATTAGAATCTGTAGGCCTATGTGGGCCTACATGTATTCATAAGAGAACAATTAAGATACCTACTAGTGTCTCAGGTCCAAATATATATGACTTTGATTATTTAACCCTTTTAGCACCAAACTATTCTGTGCACAATTCTAACCTCAAAGTGAATAGATATGTCCCGATTCTTACAAATCCCCGAAGTATAACATCTCGAATGAAAACTGAGGACCTCCTCATTTTTCAGTGGATGATTTCTTTATTTAAAGTATGCCATGCGGTGTAGGAGTGTGGTCCGGGAGCTTGAAGGGTTAACCCTTTTTAAACCTCAAAGCGATGAATTCATTTGTGAAAAACATCGCAACCAAAGGATTTTTTTCAATTTGAAATCATCATAGCTGTTTTAGTTAGCTATTTCCGATTCATTTGAATACCTATGTTATGGGTCTACGATCCTCGTAAAATTGTTCACTTTTACAGTGCGGGATCGACTTTAAACGTCAGAATCTGACAGACTTCAGACTCTGACGACTAAAGTCATTCCCCGCGTTGGAAGGGTTAATGTCTTCTCCTATGTAATATTCATCTCAACATCCTCAGGAGGTTGTCCTGGCCCAGTTTAGCCTATATGTGCACAAAGGTGGCTTAAAGCCCGCTTCTTTTTCATTTCCTATGTAATAAATACTACAATAGTGTTTTTTTTGTGTTTTAGTGATACAGAATAGCAGCATCTTGACGACCGATCACACATACAGTATATCGGTTTTGTCTTCGTCGTCGTTGAGATCTATTTATGTTAATGTAAATGACCTCTAAGGACAAGCTACACCTGAGTAAAATGTCAATGAATAAAATTCGTATTTTTGTTTTATATAATAATAAATACTAGATCTCTGATACTTTGAAATTTCTTTTCCTGATCCTTGTCTTTATCAATTATATATAAAATTACAGATTGATGACAAACATCCCTGATAGTCTGACGTTTCTAAACAAAGTGAATTATTTTTAGGGTTGAAATACATTATTTAAATTGAGCTGGTTTTCATAGATATTGAGTGTATATAACATTTGTATTTCTTTTGCTGTATGACTACGCTGCGTTTTTGAATAAATGACCTGTATCAACATATTTGATTGTTTACTTTCATTCATACAAGCGCTTTTTTTTCAAATATATTTAGGCCCCCTAATATAATTCCATTACTATTGTGAATAGTAAATTACAAAGAGAAAAGTAAAGCACCATTCTTTTCTTAGATACCGTTCATGGACCAAAAAAAAGTTATTGTATAATTTTCAGATTTTGTAATGCTATCATCTGCCAGGGGCTCCGTACTCATGAAAGGGAAGCGATGATAATCATGTTATTTAATTAAAGGGGCTTCACACTCTTGATATTTTACTCAAAATATTAATTAATCAAGAATGGCGTTTTATTTTTTTATTTTACTCATCAGGTTGCTGAGTTAATGATGATTTAAGTTTGATAATTGGTAAACATTGCTGCCCTACCAAAACAAACCTGATCACAGCGGAGTAAGAAACACTGTGTGTATAATCAGGACATTAAAAGTACTAAGCGTCAGATAACGAACAACATGCTCAAACTTATTGCTATATTTGAAGTGATGATAGATACATTTCGCTGTATACAGTTTATTTTGTCACTTCATTTAGGCAAATCTATGAGTCACTGCTTTGTGTGATATGGGTGAGGCAAGCATATAATGTCATGTTTAATTTCGGAGCGATGCGAAGAATGTCACTCATTTGAAAAATCGGACTCTATTCTTCGTATGGTGAATTTAAGTGAGGGCCAACATAAGAGCATTTGGCCTGACACTAAAACGCTCTGTCCTGACCACGTGGGACTGTAACAAGGAATTAGATACAAATTCAGTGACGTAAATTGTCTTCTTCGCTCATTAAATTATAGTTATTTTCTTGAAAAAACATTTGCAGTTTTTTATTCGGAATTTATGGGCATTTGAAAATTTAGCGAAATGCTACTAGACAATATCAGACTTTATGTAGTGATTTAAATCGCGAAAAGCGGTAAAATGAAATAATATTTTCAAAAATCAGACCTTACTGTGACAAACTGGTAACTGATTTCCACAGGTGTCCTCTGACCTAGTCATCTACGACTCGCTATGTAGGTGTTGTATCTCAGGTAACACGAGACATTGATCCAATGGTAGTCTAATGTTGGCCCATTGTCTGCGGTACTGGCCCAACAATAGGCCACTCGGTTCAATGTCTCATGTTTGCTATTAGGGCGGTTTGGTGTTGGCCAATGTAACATTATATTGGCCCATAATTTAACCACTATTTACAATTTGTACATACACCTATTCACTACTGCAGGTTTATTGATAGTGTATTGCATGGTGAACTAAATCCGCTACATTCAGGGGAAGGGCGGGCAAAGGGGGCCACTTAACGTTTTTATTGTATTTAAGGAGAATATGCGAACTATTTTAAAATCAATGACTGTTCCATGTAGGCTACATACAATGTAGATACACATGGCAGACATACTTGGTATTTTCAGGGATACCTTATTTTAGTTATAAGCCTAATAGATTTGCTATCAAAGTGGCCCCCTATTGGGCCTTTGCCCAATAGCTTGGGCAAAGGGGGCCAGCGAATTGGGCGAGGGGGCCATCCCCACTTTGGGTACTTTTTTTGTTTTGATACACAAGCGTGTACACCGAAGAGAGCTATGAAGAAACCCTATCCTTTGATGTATATGGTGACATGCTTTGTTGGACATAATTCTAAGTAATATACTAAATACTTTGGCTCACTGGGATTAGTTTGTGAAACATGCATCCATTGAAAGTTAACGGGCAAAAGGGGCCATGCTGTATGGTCTTTGTATTGAAATGATCTGGCCCCCTTTGCCCTGGCCCCCTTTGCTCAAGGGGTGAAGGCGGGGAACTAAATCTATTATCTCTCCCCAAAGTAATCTCCTGTCTAAAGTAATGACTAGAAAACAAAGGCAATATATTGTACCACACAAAACAATGGATTTTTCAGAAGAAATCACATAAATTAATCAAGAGATACATACAGATATATAAGGTTATATTTATAAGACTGTTGCTATAACCTCCCCCCCCCCCCCCGTCGTTTAACATTTTTATCTACGATATGTATGAGATGTCTATTTATGTTTCTTGTATACACATATTCACAATTCATAACTATGCCATCATCAATATTTCATACAACACGGCATAATTAAAATATCATTGATGGCCCTCTTTGCCCGCCGGCCCCCTTTGCCCGTCTCTCCCCTACCAGGTTTTCGCGCATTTAAAAGGCTACTAAAAGAATATGAATGATTGTTTTGTACATTTGATGTTATTTCTGGCGAAATAATCAAAACAATTATGTAACTTAAAACAGCTGCGCACAACATTGATCATGTGACTCTATGCTACCCGGTGGAAACACTAAGCTCTGTTTATCAAAGAACTACCGGTACCTAACCGGGGGGGGGGGGGGTGTTTTCAGTCAACAACTACAAAAAAATTGTATTTTAACCCCCAGAACGTAATATCAAGACTGTGAAAGAACCTTTTAAAAGGTCAATGAAAAATAGCCCGGTTTAGCCGTTTCAGCATACCCCCCTTTCGGCATACCGAGGGGTACGTCGAAACTAGTTTCAACTTACCCCCTGTTAAGCCGAAACTGAATAGGCCAGTTTCAAGTTACCTCCCCTAGTTTCAGATTACCCCTCGGGGGTACGTTAAAACTAGTTTCAGCGTACCGGGAGTATGTTTCAATGTACCCCCCGGTATCTTGAAACTATAAAAATAAACTTTTACCCCCCCCCCCCCTCCCTTTCCAGGGCCTACACGCCAAATATGATTATTGGTGACTTTTTAAGTACCGCTAGACCAAGAATGGAGTAAACGATTCGCTGAGAACACATGGTGGGCCATCCACATGCGCAACATGGTCAACATTCACAAGAGTGGGGCGCCGCCATGTGTGCGTACGATTTTTTTATCCACCGGAAATGACTGGTATTGCGTTTGTTGTAAGCATGCGAGCAAGGTAGGCTCCTATGCTTATGTCATCTGCATTCAACCCTTAAGCTCCCTTGTTATCTGGATTAACACCTCTTAAGCTCCCTGGTCCTCTGCATTGACCCCTTAAGCTCAATTTGTGGTTATTTAATCACTGAAAATAATTATAGTCATAGAAAATAGAAAGTTAGGCACCGTTCCTTAAAACGGTGGGAACATGGCCAACGTTACATCTGCTATGATAAATCGATAGATAATAACGAAAATGACAGCGCGAGATTTTTTTGTCAGTTGACCCCAGAGATCATAAGGTTATATAGAGATTATCCAGACATCGTGCTAAAAAAAATGTTTTTTTCACTAGTTGCCATAGAAATCAAATTGTTACATGGAGATATTAGTGTTTTATTTTTATAACACCTCGCGCAAGCAGTTTATTATGCTGGTTCCCATAGAATCAAAGGGTTATATGAAACTTAAAGTGTTTCGAGACCTCGCGCTAGCAATTTTTCTCGTTAGGTGACATAGAGATTAAATGGTTATATGAACATTAAAGGGATTTTAAACCTCTGGTTAACATATTATTTTTCGGTGGTTGCCCCAGAGATGAAAGAGTTATACCTATGGAGAATAAAGTGTCGCTAAAATAATGTCACAATGCCATGTGATAAAAATATAAAATATAATATATTGTCACTACTGAAAGTTAACCGGTAAAAGTGAGGGGGGTAATTTGAAACTTGAGGGGGTAAACCTAACATAAACTAGTTTCAGATTACCTCCGGAACAGGGGGGGGGGGGTAATCTGAAACTGTTACAGCGGCTTAACCAGGGCTGAAATAAGCTAACTTATCCTGGTACATATAATGTCCGAAGCGTCATTTCAAACGTTAAGTTTCAAATAGGGCACCACGACAATATATTAGGCCTAATGGCCGTGTCAACTGAACAAAAAAGTCCAGCATAAAACGCCAGTTTTAGCCAGAAATAGGCTTGATATGACCTTCATTTAAACTTGCAGTGACATATCTATTATGCAAAGTGTCGAATGATTTTCCCTCGCATGTCAATCTTGGGAAGGTATCTTTTAAATGACTCAGTTATGTTTTAATAAAACAAATCATATTCGTTCACTCCAAAATATTGATTACCGCAGCCGTAATAACAACAACAATAACAACAACAATATCAGCCAGATCGTAGGCATGTGATTGGTCGAGATGACAATAGGTAGATTCAATAAATTGCAAAATTGTCCAATAAAATTATGCTGAGCCTTTTTTATTCATGCTAAAAGAAATAACTATTTGACCATATTTCACAGTTTTCACTGAGCATGAAAAATGCTAGATCAAAATCTGAGCTAAATTATAAAAACGTCCAAAAGATGGCACCTCAATGTTGCAAATTGTTATGGGGGTAACAGAATCCAAAACATCCAGACACTTGAACTTTTTGAAGCAGCTGAAGATATCTACTGAGGTGATGTCGCTGTGCAGAGTTCTAGTTTTTAGATACACCAGGGCACCCAACGAGTGCCCCACAATACAGTAACAGTAGCAAATATGTGACGACCTCAATTGCAGATTAATCGCCGAACTCGAGCCAGAAGGAATCACTGATTGACGAGTTAAAGTCTTTCCGCCCGACTCACGCCACGTGTGGCCCCGCCGCACTCTGAACTGGACTCGCACAGAAGACAGACGTGAGATCGCGTCGTCTGCAACCCAGCCACAGGGCTAAGTAGTCAACTCCTGCCACATGGGACCTAGTAGCACGATTATCTGATAATGCCTGCATGATCATGACATGAATAAAGAATTAATAGAAGGAATTATCTGTTTTAACTGAATTTATACCACGAACCATTATTTGCTGACCGGGCAAAATTCCAACAAACAAGATTGAGCCTGAGGCGATGGTCGCGTCCGCTGACCTGCCACACGCCCAACTATGTCAATGATAACCCTCGCCCAAGTTCAACAAATATACCACATATGAGTAAGTCTTTATATAGGCGTATAAAAGTGTGACATGATACTCAAAATTTAGAACTCATTGTTTTCGTCTATTTTTTTAAACAAAGTTCTTTATTGTTTCGCCATCATTTCAGAAAGCTACAAGATAGTTTGATTTTTGTTTATTTTGTAAATCCAAATTTAAATTAAAAAAAATGCATAAACTTGTAACGCTCGTTACCTTGACATGAATAAAATGCAAATATATATAATGTACTTTGTCGTTTTTGGAATATTGCAAATATTAACTATGAATATTGGTTTCCACACATCTATAGCGATATGAAATTAAAATTAAACGAAAAAGATATTTCTGATATTTTTTTAGATGACCTCTCATCACTCACAAACTCTATGCGTTTTGTAAAATATATTGCTATCCCGAATTTTTAAATTGTCAGCTGATGTATTGCATGTTTATGATGAATGTTGGGGATAATATGTAAATTTTTGACTGTCAAAGAATGCGGATTTCACGTTAAAAATTATTTTTTATTGAAACATAACTCACGTTACATTGACATAACTCACGCATGTTACGTGGACATGGTAAATGTAACGTGCGTTATTCACTATATCATGATGATTATAACGCATATCACATGGATGAAATCCAAGTAACGTGCGTTATAATATAAATCTAGTCCATGTAACATGCGTTTTGACAAACGTGGTCAAAACTTTCAAATTGGGTGTATTATCTCTCACAAACGAGTATATAAGCGTTTCCATGTTAAATAATTCTTCAAAATCAACATAACTATAAATATAATTATATTCCATGACACACTATCACACAGAAAGATCGTCTTCATGATAACGAACGTTACATCATAACACACGTTACATATGTATATTTGTTTGACAGAATTTGCTCAGCACTCCATCACTCACCCACAAAACGCACCACGATGCACTGCATGTGACACGATCAACTAAAAGACACGATGAACAGATTGGAACAATTAATTCGAGAGTAGTGACGTTGTTTTGCTGCTAAACAGACCTGGAGAGGTAACGCACGTTACATAAAACTTTGACAGAATGTAAACCTGCTTGGTGAAAATCGTCTTTTAATATTGTACCGAGATCTTAAAAACACTCCTACTAACTCGCTTGACTATGAGCAAAGAAAAATAAATCTCCGTACGCTTAACGTTATCTTAAAAAGAAGTATTTTCATCGCGAAGAAAACTTATTACCATTCTCTCTTTACTAAATACGCATTTAACATTAAAAAAACATGGTCAGCTATAAAAAATATTTTAAGTACAAAAAAGACAATTTCGCCCGACAAAATGTTAATAGATAATAATATAACTAGTAAGACTCAAACCATTGTGAATCACTTCAATCAGTATTTTGTCAACATTGGTCACACTCTGGCTTCAAAACTAAACGATGTTGAACCAGATTCACATAAAAAATATTTGAAGAGCCCAACTTCCAAATTATTTTCATTTCAACTAGTTACCGAAGACGCCATATCCAAAATTTTTGATAATATTCCTCACAAAAACAGTACAGGTGTAGACGATATATCAACTTCCCTAATAAAATCTGTTAAATTCGATTTAATAAAAGCTGTGACAACAACAGTAAACCAATCACTAACCACAGGCATTTTCCCAGACAATCTTAAATTAGCAAAAGTCATTCCTCTTTTCAAAAAAGGTGATCCTACCTCTATAAATAATTATCGACCAATATCTCTTTTACCAGCACTGTCAAAGATATTTGAACGTGTAATTTACAACCAAATAAATAACTATTTTACATTAAACAATCTTTATTATGAAGGACAATACGGCTTTCGTAGTAAACATTCTACTGAATTGGCTGCCCTTGACATCATCGACACTATTACAAGTAGAATGGAAAAAGGCAATATACCGATAACCATATATTTGGACTTATCCAAAGCATTTGATACCCTAAACCATACAATTTTACTAGACAAACTTAAATTTTACGGTATCCAAGGTAGCTCACTAAACTTATTCGAAAATTACTTAAAAAATCGAAAACAATGCGTCGAAATAAATAATATTAGATCAGCCTTCACAAATATTTTAACTGGAGTCCCACAAGGATCGATTTTAGGTCCGCTTTTATTCATAATCTATATGAATGATATACCTTTTGCTAGCACTATTTTTAAAACTATTATTTACGCAGATGACACCACACTTTTAGCCAATTTAAGTGACTTCTATTTTAAAAATAACACAAAAGTAAACATAAAAATGTTGAATAACGAATTGGACAAAATTAGGCTATGGTTAAGGGCAAACAAACTTACTTTAAATACACAGAAATCTAAATTTATGTTATTTTATCAGCCCAAAAAACGCTTAGAAATTCCAAAGATAGAAATAAACAATGAAAAAATTGAGTGTGTTGAACAATTTGATTTTCTAGGACTAATTTTGCACAAACATCTAATTTGGAAAAGTCATGTGACCAAAGTAGCAAATAAAATTTCAAAAACTATAGGAATAATTAATAAATTAAAATACCAGCTCCCTCAAACAACACTCCTAACAATTTACAATTCTCTTATCCTCCCGCATCTTAATTATTGTTTACTGGCATGGGGACACGACTCTAAGCGTATCCACAAATTGCAAAAAAAGGCTATTCGAATAATAGACAAAAGTCATTTCTTTTCTCATACTGATCCCATATTTGAGAAGCTTAACGTATTAAAAATATATGACCTACATTATGTTCAACAGCTAAAATTTTATTTTAAATATACAAATAATTGTCTTCCTGTGTATTTTCAAAATTTTACTTTCCAAACTGGTTTAGAAACTCACAATTACAATACTAGAGGATGCACTAATTTGCGAAACCCCATAGTTAAACACGAATTCTCACGTAAATGCATTAGATATCAATTACCCATTGTCATTAACAATACACCTTTAATAATATTAAATAAAGCAACTACACACAGTATGACTGGTTTCACTGAATACATTAAAAAATTCTGTATTAGTAAATATAATACTGTATGTAATATAAATCACTGTTATATATGTAACATGTTGAATCAAAATTGATTTTAATGTTATTTAGCATGTTAAACCATATTTCATTTTACTCTTTCATAATTTCCTTTTTCGCTCTGATGGTACCAAAAAAGGGTCGGGTCTGCCGACATTTTGTTTCCATTGGAGCTGAGTAAAGTGCTTTGTTTCATTCTTCCTTGTTGAGCCAAAGGGCAGCATCCGCTTACTTTACAAGTGTGCAGTTGCTGCATTTTGGCTCTGCACAAGCTGTATTGACATAATATTATTTTATTATTATTATGATATCATGACAAGCTAGTTTACATTTTTGTTGGGACGACCGTCTCATTATCATTTTGCTATATATTTGAAATATATCTGTATAAATCAATCTACATTTTTGCATGTTTGTAGATATTTATTATGTAATCACTGGTACAATATCGTTTTCATTATAATCTTTGACCCTTTTGCAACTTGAATATCTTGAAATTATGTTTTCTTGTGTGAAAGGTGGCCATAGTGGTAGCGGCATTTTTTTGTCTTAACTATGGTCTCCTGACTTTTATTTGTTATTTGTACTTTTCACTTTATTTGTAATTAATTATGTTTTGGTCAAATGAATTTATTTTCTTTAGTAATACACATTTAAAGACAAGTAACATTAGATGTCCTGCAAATAAGGTTCATAACACTATAGGCAAGGCATCACGATATTTCATTGATTTACAATACACATTGTCTCCTTGCAATAAAATTGAAAACATAACTGTATACTTTGACAGAAAATTGTAACATGCGTTACACCCCTTAAAAAAGTCAAAAAAAATGTCTAATAGTGAAAATAATATTAAATTACGGCATATAAACATTTTCCCATGTAATATTGTTATATTAAATACAGCATAAATGATTTTTGGAATGGCATGTTTGTCAAATGTAAGGTACAGATATAGCAGTATTACCATGTCACAGTACAGAAGACCAAATTTGGACAAAATATGCACTAATTCATAAAAATAAAGTATTTAAACTTATCTGATTATTAAAATCTTGTTTATTCTATCTCTATGATATATCATTAATCGATTAATTACTTGAAGAAATGAAATAATATTAAAGAGGGGTCATGAACATGTTTCAAAAACGTGACCATTCATTATACGCCTATATAAAGACTTACTCATATGCACATAACAATCAGAAATTTGGCCATAGCCTCCGGCCTCCGTTTTTTTTCACGAGGGTGTCATGGAAGAAGAAAAAAATTGATGGATTCTCCTCCTTATAGCTATGAAACCATTTTTACCCTCGGTGCGCCCCACGAGGAAGTGCAGGGCAGACAAACAAAACTTCACCAGGTTTTACCCTGGGAAAACTAGTGCAGCCTTTCCCAGGTATCTCAAAAAGTGGCACATGTGTAAAAAATTATCAGAATGGGCCACAGCATGCCTGCTCCACTTACCTCTTCAAGCATTTTGAAGAAATAAGTGGATTTTTCGTAATTGCGAGAAATCTAATGATGGGAGTCCCCAGAAAAGGTGATTCAAAAGTGCCATTCAAAACAAATAACTCTTTTAATTCTACAATGATGGCTTCATTTCTACCAGTCTTAGTGAGCAAAAAGAACAAACAAACAAAGAAAAATATGTCTTTTATTGCAGTGTAGGCCTAATATCACAAATTCACATAAATCCTGAAAAAAAACATGAATAAAACAACAAAATGACTTCTTCGGATGTAGGTCCCTACCTACATACGATCTGGGTCAGAATCGGACCAAGTATAGTACTCTACTTCAACCACAGGCGTCACTTAATCATGTTACCTTGTAATAAAATAAAAGAATGGGCGTTGTCTGGAGTAGAGAAGGCCTACTATTCTTGGGCCACTAATTCCTAAAGTCGATCCCCGCACTGTAAGAGTTATAATATTTATAATGCTCACGTGGACCCATAAAATATAAAATTCAAATGAATCAGAAGCAGCTATCTGAGACATTTATGCTGATTTCAAATTTAAAAACCCTTAGTTCTCCATGGTTTATGCGGAAGTATTTCAGCGCTTTAACCCTTTAACCGCCAAATTATTCAATTTGAATTTTCACCCACTTGAAGTTGTGTCTCGCTGACGCGATCCACAACTTCAAGTGAGTGAAAAATTTTCAGATTTGACAACATGGAGGTCATCTGTTTTCAAATATTGCTGATTGATGTCACATTTTATCTTTAACATGTTTAAAAGGTGGTACTTAATGTGCTAATAAAAAATGAAAACCCGAATATATGCGGCACCGGCGGTTAAAGGGTTAAGGGTTAATCATGTAAACAGACCTCCATGGTGGCCATCGGCTCAGTGCTGCCTCCTCGCATCGATTTCAAACCAGCCTGCATCTCCACCATTGTCAACTGTAACACATGTAGGATAAAGAGGGGTATTAATTGGCTATTTTGGGCAAATAAATGAAGTGGAAAAATTCAAATTTGATTTGATCAAATGTTTGTACAATTATGTAGTGATTCATAATAATAAATAATTTAAATTAAATATAATATTTCAATAATTTTTTTTTTAAAATCCAGAATTTTGGAAACATGTTCATATTACCCATGCGTGTGGCCAAGGACTTAGCCAGGAAATGATAAAAGGGAGGTCAAATTTATTTATTGTTGGGCCAGGACGGGGCATGGGATCCTCCCACAATGCAATTTGGTAGAATCTGGCGATATTTCCCTACGTCCAGGCTGAAAATAGACCGTCCAAAAGACGGCTGCACGAGACTCTGACTAAGTCCTTGAGGCTAGTATGAGCATGTGTTATGGGGGAGTATGAGCATGGATGCGTAATTAATTACCATTTGACAGTGGGGTAATATGAGCACATTGCCATAGAAAAAGAGATGTTTATTTTATGAGTAGTCTACCAAATAGAAGTGGCACTCGTGTACCTTGATATGACTCAAATGCCATTAAAGCAGAGATAATCTGTAGTGGTGGGAATAGTTTCCTCTCTTTTTACTGGATTAATAAAATACGTTTAGGGTATTATGAGCATACTATTTTTTGCATAGATATCTTACAATGGAGATAATATGAGCACCATGCTCATAATAGATTGAAACAGGATGCTCATATTACCCCAGTAGAAGGGGGGTGGAAACAAGCCTAATGGGGTCCAGAAAATGCTAAATCTCTTTATTATCGTCCCTTCTCTTGCTAAGAACCGCGTGTTATGGGTAGCACTCACCCACATTACTTTTATGATATCTTGTGATTTGTAAACGTATGAACAAATCAAATGTAGGTTAAATGTATTTTTTTAATTAAACAATCCCAAAACTTTTTGTCATAATTGGGTTAGTTTTTTCAAAAAAACTTTCCAAAAACTGAACGAGTTTATGTCCGTTTCATGGCCATAATATTATTACAAACCAAATTTTACCCGATTCCCGTTGTTATTGAGAATATTACAGTCAGTGCTCATATTACCTACTATATATGCACATATTAACAAACAACACATGTTTTAAAAATTATCATAGGCCTACTTGGTACAAAAAGAAACGCAACAAATCAAAAATGCTCTTATTTCGTGTAATTCAGTCAAAACCGTTCGATTGATTTAAATAATGTTGGTGTGTATGGCCCCTATCTGCATTTTGTGTTTTGACCTCAATAACGGACAAATGACTTTCAAATTGAAGAAAGCCAACTTTCAAGGTCATGGGCCTGCTGACCATGATCCGAATATGCGGGTCATCTGAAATTAAGCAATTATACGGGCTGGGGTGGGGAAACAAAAAGTCCCTTTTCAGATTAGGTTTAATTTCATTTGCCTCAAAATGATGGGCTGATGAAAATTGCATCCTTTGACAATTGTACAGCCCGAGTCTGTTTCTCCATGTATTGCTATGGCCGAAGGTGGTCTAGCTACGGCCCAAATTTCCAGAAAACAGGTTAGCAATACTGGGATCAGATTTCAAGACACCGAATAACCTCTGATAGACAACGACAGAAAAAATGAGGATAAATAATGCACTGGAGATCCCTGTGTAGGCCTACGTGGTACAAAAAACGCGTGTTTCTGCACAGACACTAACGTACGTTACGCATTGGGCCAAACGGCCACAAGTGAGTGACATCAGTCAATGGGTGACTGGCCCACGTTAAAAAAAACTGGCAGATACGCATGCATCTCTGAGTGTATTTGGGTGAGTGAGTGAGTGAGTGAGTGAGTGAGTGAGTGAGTGAGTGAGTGAGTGAGTGAGTGAGTGAGTGAGTGAGTGAGTGAGTGAGTGAGTGAGTGAGTGAGTGAGTGAGTGAGTGAGTGAGTGAGTGAGTGAGTGAGTGAGTGAGTGAGCAACCATGGTCTACTCACCCTGTGATTACAGTCTAGAACACTGACTGTTTTCTCTGTCAAATCTTTCAAAAAATCTGCTTGAACATCTTTGTCGTTTACGTTAGTTCTTACAACAATTAAAGGCATTTTGTTTAATGTTAGTTTTATTTGAAACAGCGCGAGCGATACTTTATCATTTAAACAGATGTTGTTCTGTCATATCCTCAGCTGCAAGTATACAAAGTCATATTGTACCTTACTTTTCAGGAGGCGGATCGCATTATTCATGACGGTCTGTCATTGGTAATCCAAGCTGACTAACACCGCACTGAATCATAATTTTTTTCAGTACTGATCATCATCTCTCAATCTAATTTATCATTTTATTTAACCTGTGGAGAGAAGCGGACAGAAAGTTCGAAAAAAAAATTAAAAAATATTTCCAAACGACAAAATATAGGCTGCAAGTCAGTGTAAACTTAGAATAAGTGTCCGCTACATAAAATTCATGAACTATTAGCTGTGTATTGCAGAATGTAAACGGCTGAGGTGATGGCTTGCGAGGGGTGCACTGTTCAAATTCCTCTCGGCATTTGCATAGAATCCGTGTATCTGTGACTACATCACAATATTGTCTTACCAGAGATAGCAGTGGGTCATGGTGAACAATTCGGATATACTTTTGAAAGTAAAAAATTGTCATTATTTGACCATAATTATCATGAATCTGAAAGTCGACAAAATCCGGAATCCCGTGGATATCCCGAGAACTGTCATCTATAGGCCTATGGGTTGCTAGTTCTGCGGCATACGTAATATAACAGGTCGATCCAAATAAAAATATATTAGTAATTAAAACTCTTTGGACCATCACGATGCACTAAAACATAATTTTACATCCCTGAAAACAGATTATATTTTCCTACAACTAGGGGTTTTAGAACGAAAATGTCCATAAAAATGGTTTTCCAATACATGGCAATTTTCTTTAATTTTTCACCCACTTCAAATCATCTTCATCCACTACAAGTCTAGAATTGCGACAGCAATTCGCGGTTTGTAGATGACAATGTAAAGGCAGGCTTGAAAGGGTTAAACTTAAACTTCCTCATCAGGCCTAAATAGGTATGTTAAAATAATTATCATATTCAAAATCGACCGAGAACCATCCAGTGGAAGATGGCCTTGGGGGGACTAAACATAACTATTTTAACTTTATAAATCTGAACCAAGTATCGATATGAAAATCTAGAAATTTACCATAGTACATAAATTTTTCTATGTGATCTGAAATAAACAAAATACGATACGACAGGATAATAAACTTATGTGGTGCTCAAACTAGCAGTGGACTTAGCTCAGAATATAGACATCAGAAAGATTACCATATTGCAATTCCAGGTATAGTCCTTATTTCGGGACACCAGACGTGACGAAGGATCAATAGGTCAACATACATTATTGATTAAAACATAAAGGAAATGAAAAAAATGAATAATTAACATAAAAAACAAATAGGCCTACCTTAAAGTAATGTTTTATATATCATAAAATGACGCCCAAAACGATTATGTGGTGATTTAAATCGCTCCACATTTTGATCGCAAATAGACATAGGCCTACTATACAATTATTTGCAATATAACGAGCTTAAATGAAGCACACACAATGTCATGACAGAGGATTAATAAGAGCCTACTAAACATGTGGAAACGATCTAACAAGTTACTTGCGATATTGTGCTACTTGTGTCTTATGATTAAAGCTGCGCATTAGATATGATATTATTAGCTGTTCTTGTGGTGGAAGGATTAGCACCAATCTCTTTGGTAGTACAGGTAGCCTAGTTGTCTCCTGAAATACCGAATTAACTGACGAGGTTTTAGCTCACCAAGACATGTGTTCCCGCTAGATGGCTATATGGGCAAAGCCCGCCACTTCAAGATTTTTCCACAAGCTACATACCAAAAAATCAACTTCTCACTAGACCTCTTTTTGCAACTTTATTTTATAATATTGAAATAATTTTTTCATCTTAAAAAAAATTGAGATACCAAGACTAAAACATCAATTTTAATCATTTTTTCAAATGAACAATTAAAAGCACCAAAAACCACACACAGAATACGTTAAATTATTTTATAGTTTAAACCTTTCCCAAAAATTTGATATGTATTGAACATTTTTGTTCAAATACTATACAAAATAAAAACATGCACAGTGAAATATAATAATGCAATGTCAATGTTGCTAAGTGTGAATGGTCTTGATACATTGCAAATAAACCTAGGAAACAAAATAAATTGTGTGTGTTTTATTGTTACCAGACTTATTGTATCTGCTATTTCACTATACTTCACAAGGCACAAAATCATTATCGGAAATAAAAGTAGCGTATTCTGTATTTGTGTGTATAATGGGAGTTATTACCGATGCCACATTGAATAATCGAGGTGTTTTTGTCTAAGCACATTTTTTATTATTTCTATAACGATATATAGCGAATTTCTGTCATTTCGTGCCTGTTGGTTAATATTTCAAATAAAAATGCAAGATACGTTACTAAAATAGGTTACATAACTAACAAAAGTCATGTTATGAAAATGTAATGATATTAAATGTCACTTTATCGAGTAAATAGTTGTATTATACAAAGTGCGAGTGTTTTGTAGGCCTACTTTTGTTACGAAACAGAATGCACTATTACAACATTGTTCAGTGAAAAGCAAAATACGTTACCAAAATACGTTACAAAATGTAACGTATTTTGTGTGACGTATTCTGGATTTTTTTTTCTTTTTGCACAATTATGAAGCTGGGTTCAATTTTTACTTGCTGCTAAATTTTTACTTTCTGCTTGGTGACGTACCTAGTGAGTAACTAAAGGGCCACTTTTCATCATCAACATTTTTCGTTTTGAGTAGCGGGGTACATTATTTACAAGAACATCTAGCAGTAGCACGCACATTTCTGTATTGGAGATCCCAGTGTTAGTTTGACTACAGCCATGCATAGTGCCAGCGTAATTCTCGCAGTCAAATTATGTATTCATGGTTTTTATATTTCAAACCTTGATAGAAACGTTGAAACAAGAAACCACTCCTTGTCTCGTTATTCACACCCCCAAATCATGAACATGTATGTTTTTCTATTTATTTCCACTTAGTACAAAAGCAATCTCTCACAATATGTTCACTCTTCTAGAGGCGTGTGACCATCATTACGTCTCCACGCAGGCAATAATCGTTGTTTTCTGGTTCGTTACGCTCAATCAATCAATTATAAACTTGTAATTTATATAGCACCTCCTTAGCGGACCGAGCTCAGAGGCGCACACATCCTTGCCATGATCATGTGTCGTAGTCTAGGCCAAAGCAGGTTCGTCAGCAGGGAAACATACCACTGAGGAGCTAGGGTGGGAAAGCCAGATCAAATAGGTGATTTTCTGAATGTTAAAAATGGTCCGGCATTACGTACGGGCACAGGCAGGGCGTTCCATAAGGCTGGACCAAATATAGAGAAAGCTCTCCACCCAGTCTCAGTTTTTATACGAGGAACAACAAATACATTTGAATTTGTGGAGTGTAGATCTATTTTGAGCATTTCGACCGAACAAGTAAGTCAGCCAGATATGCCGGTTGGTTGTCTTTTAGAGTTCGGAAAGTTATTGCGCATATTTTGAAATGAATGCGAAACTTGATAGGAACAAATGTAATCGTTTTAAAATAGGAACGGAACAACTAAATCGTGAGGCCTTGGTTACCACTCTTGCGAGGCAGCTCTGAATGCGTTGTAATCTAGCATATCCTTTTCTGGCATATTGTGGAAAAGTGAGTTACAATAAACTAACTTGCTACTGACGAGTGCCACTGCAATTTGCTTGGCAAGATCTAAGGACAGACTTTTTCGAATTCGACGCAGGTCACAGATATGATAGAAGCTACCCTACGTGTTTAGGATATACTACACCAAGATTTTTGGCTGATGCAGATGGATTTGTGTTTTGACCTGGAATTAAGCATGTGAAATTATTCAATGTTTTTTCTCGCTGAAGTTTGGTCCCAATAAGAAGGAATTCTGTCTTGCTAGAATTTAGGACCTTGTCATCCAGGCCGACACACCAATTAAACAATGTTGCAACTATTCATACACAGTTACACACCACCGGTATATATGTATTAAGGCTACTTATTTCCTTATTAACACAAACCACCAAGTGAAAACAAAACACACATATTATGCTTGTCGTTTTATTCTACACTTTTCATGAACATTCATTGTTATCCACAATGTATTTGTTAATGAGCTATACAATCTAGTCATAACATACCAGATACGGTGGAAATGAGCAAAGGGCCACCTGAAATATTTGTCAATGTGACGACTACAGGTGCGCCAGTACTGTGTGCATAATATCAGAGAACGTGCAAGATATTTAGAAGATAATATTTGATTGACATGGAACTTAAATGGTCAATGTGTCGTCATCACTTGGACCCTTTAAGCTCCAACGAGTACCTTTATAAGGTAAAATTCTATAGTAAACTTTGGTAAAGCTATGTTTAAACAGCTAACCCTTAAAGCACTAAGTCAAAAAAGTTAAATTTTCACCCACTTCGAGTTATCTCGTTACTTCATGCGAGTAAAATTAATTAACTACATACAATTTGAATCAAAACATAACATGCAAATCTAGCAAATTTAATGCTAATTTCTCCTTCAAATTGTCTTTTTTGAAGGTTAACCCTTTAACCCTTAAAGCGCGGAATTATTTTTGTTTAAACCATGGAAATCAATGTGGTTTTTTCAACTTTAAATCATCATAAATGTCTTGAATAACTAGGCCTGTGTTATGGGTCTACGGCTATTATAAATCTGTTTACTCTTACAGTGCGGGGATTGATTTTAGTCATCAGAATCTCACGTCTACAGACGTCAGAATCTGTCGACTAAAGTCGGTGCCTGCGCTGAAAGGATTAACCGCTGGTCCCGAATCTATTCGTTTTTTCATTTTTTTATTGGCACATAGGGACCTTTTAAACACGTTGAAAATAAAATGCGACATCAATCAGCAAGATTCGAAAATAATTGACCTCTATTTTGTCAAATCTGAATAATTTTCACTCACTTGAAGTTGTGGATCGCACCAGCGAGCCACAACTTTAAATGGGTGAAAATTGCAATTGAATACTTTGGCGGTTAAAGGGTTAAATAGAAAAGGTTGGAGGGAGTATAAACGGCATTAGCACTTTAAGGGTTAACATTAACGGTTTTGTAGCAGACCTACCACTTCATAAAAAATCATCTGTCACTTTTTACTCCATATACATTAGATAATTAAACTATTCATCCTGTTCTATTATTCATCCTCTGTAACACAAACCATTTATTATCCAAAGTTTGGATAATAAATAGAAATAGAGACCAAGTAATGAATTTTGTTCATTAAACATATTCCACATTCTAATGTTCAGTAAACAGGCATAGACACAACGTAGCATTTTAACCCTTAAAAGTCTGAATTATTTTTGTTAAAACCATGGTGACTAAAGGGTTCATTTCAATTTGAAATCATCATAAATGTGTTAGTTAGCTCTTTTTACTTCAAACCTATGCTACGGCCATCATATATGTTTGAATTTAAATTCAGTGAGGGAATCGTCTTTATACGTGAGAATCTGACGTCTACAGCGTCAGAATGTGACGTCTACAGATGTCAGACAGTTGGTCCCCGCGCTGGAAGGGTCAAGGTTAAAGACAGACATTTTCTTTGTTCAATGTTTACAAAACTTTTTTTTTAAACCTTTAAGCTCCAATTCCACATAACCGCTTTAAATTGTGCTGCTTAGATCGTTTAAAAAAATTGCAGACTAAATAAAATACCACTAAAAATCGTGACATATCTTATGGTAGATGCTCAGTTAATCAAATAGGGCAATTTTAGTTTACTGATGTCTACTTTTTATAAATAATTATCTTTTTCATTCACTTGAAGCTAGGAGTTGTATTAGCAATTCCAGCTTTAAATGAATGAAAAAGACTCACAAACAATTCAGCAGTAGACAAGGGTTAAAGGTATTATGAAAATTGATAATAAGAGTGATGAAGCTTTGAGAGCTAAAATCCTTTTCATCTGGGTATATATAAGCACTTCGTAATGTTTTTTAAAGGATAGTGTGTCCCGTAACAAATGCAAACCGATATCACCTACTTAAAAGTTGAAGGTTCTGGTGTCAGACTTCATGATTTTTCAAGGTAGCGAGCACAACTTAAAATGGGTGGAAACTATTCAAGTTGGAACTTAAAGGGCTGGGATATTAGGACATACACTTTAACCATTGATTACTATGTGCTAATATGAACTGATAAATATGATAAATCAGTATCTCCAATCTCGCACCAGATTTTATATTTCATTGTTTGGTTACCCTATAACTTCAAAAAACACAACATATTAACACACAAGACAATCTAACATAATTATACTCTTATTTCAACAAATAAAGAACAGATAATAAATCGATCTGAATAACAATAGTTAAAGGTTGTGACCTTCATTTCATTGATTGACATTAACAATATATTTTGCAGAAACCCTGGTTTTAAGTTTTGTGCTAATCTAATGCCATAATAAATTTTACATTTCCTGTTACATATATGCAAATACAAATTACTAAAATGCCTAATTATCTCATATTTGTTTTCAGGATACAGTTGTTAACCCCTTACCGCCCCTAAGAGCTTAAACATATTTTCATTCACAGTGAGCTCTGAATCGCTATCAAAATACTAACCTCACAGTTAATCAAAATTACTCAATTTAAAAAAATATTAAAGTCTAATATCAAAATGAAAGCTAATTGCTTCTTTAATTTGATGGGCTATTTTCTATGCAAATAATTCCGTTGAAAATATGCCCCATGATGTGTCTCTAGCAGGTGAAGGGTTAATTAAAATTTGATGACGACCCGGCAAACACAAAACAGTTGAACCAGTGCTGGATTAATGTTGGCCGAACATAAAAGATGCTGGGCCACCCTCAATCCAGCACTGGTTCAACATGTTTGATGAAGATTTATGACAATACATAAAACAATACCCTGTCATAAAAAATTGTGTGGATAACAATATTGTTTACCTTGATACAGTACACAATGAAAATATGATTTACACCACTGAACACAGCTGCAGCTAATCTGGCAGCTGATTTGTGCAGGAAAAAACGTCAAGTAGTGCATTTTACAGTATACAAGTTAGGAGATATTTGACACTAAGGGATCTTTTGTTAAGCATATCAGTTTGATTACTTGAATGAATGAATATGAATGTTACATATATATCCATCACAATCTTAACTAGTGAGTACATATTGAAAATGTAGTTTAAGAGAATACAAATTATCTTAGGTGGATAGAAGGTTCAAGTTTAAGTGCTAAGTTATAAATATTTGAATTGTCAACAACTTGAAGTTGTGTCTCACCAATGCGAACAACAACTTCACGTGGGTAGAAATTATTGACATTTGTACAAGTTGAATGAAAACATATGTGAATAAAGCTAATTTAACCCTTAGAGCACTGATGTCGACTACAGTAGACATTCTGTGTTTTTATTAGCACCTGTAAAACCCCTGATAACGAGCTGTTCACAGTAAAATATGCCTTCAATCATGAAACACTACCATATATTGGAACTTACATTTCACAAGTAACACAAATTTTCAGTCACTTGAAGTTGTGGATCGCGGCAGCGAGACACAACTTCAAGTGACTGAAAATTTAAATTGAATAGGTCAGTGTTCCAGGGGTTAATGCTCCTCCCAATTTTCTTGTTTTAACCCTTATGTTGCCGGGACCGTATATATTCGTTTTCAAGCAAAAGTCGGACCAAATAAATTGAACTCTAATTGCTAACATATTTTGTTGTAGATGCTTAGTAAATCTAAAAATAAAACTTCAAATATGTTGATTTCTTCATTACTCAGCTGTGCTGCCGGAAACACACTGGGATTAAATAGCGCAAGTGCCACATTCCCGTTTTAGTTTGTTAAAATACTAAAAATTCAAGAGCAGATTTGACAATATTCCAGCTGTTTTGTACCAGGAGATTAGCATGACAGATTAAAATTTGAATTTTAGAACAATGCAGAAACAAAATATCTCTCATTTAACGGAGTAAGCATTTATGAAAACTGGCAACACAAAAATGTTGGAGATGAAACAACACATTGGTGCAGTTTTCCGCTGGGAATACAAGACATCGCTTGTTGTAAATTCTGCTGAAAATCTGTTGTTATTATAGTAAACACTCCATAGCTAGCATGAAAAATACAGTGAACTGATTACACATGACAGTACAGCATTGTTGATTATCGTTGTCATCTTCATCCAGTAAAAGCCGCGAATTGCTGTCGCAATTCTCGGCTTGTAGTGGATGAAGATGATTTGATGTGGTTTTAAAAATAAAATTGTCATGTATTGGTAAACCAGTTTCCTGGGAATTTTCGTTCTAAAACCCTATGTTGTAGGAAAATTAGGTCTGTTTGCAGGGATGTAAAATGATGCTTTAATGCATCTTGGGGGCTTAACCCTTTCACCACTGAATCCTATTTTTATGTGCTGAATGCCCTAGCATTCAGCACATAAAAACGGGCTTCAGTGGTGAAAGGGTTAAAGGGCTAAGGCCGTATCTGCCACTCAAATGAGGGGGGATACGACCCTTTAGCTCAGAGTGGACGATTTATATGCATAAGTTTAAGGATGTTTACATTTCTGTAATAATTACCAGAACAACATTTTTAACCCTTTAACTGAGTGGTTAGTTAGTTTTTAATTATTTCAGTTGCACTTACAGCACTTAGTCTTTAGCTACAATTATAACTAATATACATAAAAGAAAGATCAGAAGAAAAGCTAATTTTAGATTGAATAAAAGGTAAACAAGGCCCGGCGGTGACGAAAATAGGCTTCAGCCTCTAATCATCGTTTAAAATTGAAAAGCATTTGAAACAAGAGCACACTCGACAATAGCCCGCCGCTAATATTTAAATTGTCGGTTGGCCATTTTGAATTTGATCAAAGTTCATTTTTTAAGGTATATCCCTACCTGAAACTGCACATTTTGTTTAATGATAATGGTCTAGCTATCTGGTCCAGTTTTCCAGATATTATGCATATTAAAACAATAATGACCGATAATTAGCCATTTTGACCACCACGACCTAGTTTCCGTCCGAATCTCGCCCAATTTTGCACTCATCCTGGATATTAGTGGAATGGATATATGGTATACATTTTGGAGTAATACATAAAAAAATGTTGAGTGAATCTCGTTACTGAGAAAAATTGTCAATAGGGAGTGGCCGCAGGTCGGTCATTTTGAATTTGATCAAGTTGAATTTTTTCATGGTATATCCCTACCTGAAACTGCACATTTTGTTCTATAGTAATGGTCTAGCTATCTGGTCCGGTTTTCTAGATATTACACATATTAAAAAAATAATGGCCGATATTCAGCCATCTTGGCCACCGTGACCTAGTTTCTATCCGAATCTTGCCAAATTTCAAACTCATCCAAACTATTAGTGAAATGGCTATATGGTATAAATTTTGGAGCGAAATAGAAAAAAATGTTTAGTGAATTGCGTTAACGAGAAAATTTGTCGATCGGAATTTGAATTTTATCATGTTGAAATTTTTCATGGTATATCACTACCTGAAACTGCACATTTTGTTCTGCACATTTTGTTTTATAGTAATGGTCTAGCTATCTGGTCCGGTTTTCCAGATATTACACATATGTATTAAAATAATAATGGCTGATAATCGGCCATTTTGGCCGCCATGTCCTAGTTTCTGTCCGAATCTTGCCCAATTTCGAACTCATCCGAGCTTTTAGTGAAATGGAAATATGGTATAAATTTTGGAGCGATACATAAAAAAATGTTGAGTGAATAGCGTTAAGGAGAAATATTGTCGATCAGAAAAAATCAAGGTCATAGGGGTCAAAGAATGGTCAAATGTGAAATTAGTCAAGCATTAGTCATGATTAACCTGTATGTGAAGATTAATGTGCATTTCAGTTAAGCAGAACAAGTTATAGTGCTAGAAGTGGCGGACAGACAGACAGAGGGACGAACGGACGCGGCAGGTGATGACGATCGGCATCCGCCAAAATTTTGGCTGAGGCCTAAAAAGTGTTGCTTGTTATCACACGTGATATATTTCACATTATCACACTACTGATATGACTGATATGAAGAAAATATGCAAAGAAAATCTAAATACTCTGTCTAGATTTCTACAAATTATCTCACCTGGTACAGTTTATATTAGTGAATTAAATTCACAATTCTTTATAATTTATGTACAAATATGGTTCTGACAATAATGAATGACTTTGCAAACAAGGAGTCTTGGTATTAATTACACCATTTGCCTTCAGTATCCAATTACCAATGAAAATGATCAAAGTACACGATCACACAATGCCATCAGAATAATCAACATAATATGCGTCCTCTTTTCAGGTAGTAATAATTGGTTATCATGATTATACTACACCACAGATTAACTACCGGTATTCCTGTAAAATAAGTGAATTATTCACAAACATTATGCTTACACAAATCAGAATAAACACTGGAATAATTCTATAAGAAAACATATCCACTCCAAAGTACTATTCACAGAATCATGTGAATGACAAAATTTAACCCTTAGAACACTGAGCTATTCAATTTAAATATTCAGTCACTTGAAGTTGTGTCTCGCTACCGCGACCCACACCTTCAAGTGACTGAAAGTTATTTGCAAAATTTAATTCCCAATATATATCAGTGTTTCAAGATTGAAGGCATATTTTAATTTGAACAGTTAGTTATCAGGGGTTATACAGGTGCTAATAAAAACCCAGAATGTCTACTGCAGTCGACATCAGTGCTCTAAGGGTTAATAATGAATACAACCAGTAACTACCTTTTAAACCTTAAATCACCAAGTATAAGATTGGATTTTTTATCCACTTAAAGTTGTGTTTCACTTCCGCAATCCACAACTTCCAGTAGGTAAATATTATTTACATTTGTAGAAGTTGAATCTCAACATAATGCTTATCTAGCTAATTTAATGCTTAATTTTACTTAATTCACCCACCTAAAGTTGTGACTCGATATCGCAACCCAAAATTTAAAGTGGTTGAAAATCTTGATTTTTAAGCATACATTTCGTTCCCAATAACAGTGCTTTTTATCAGCTAATAAGATAGATTAACACTATAGTTGTGCTTGGCGGTGAAAGGGTCATGGGTTAACCCTTTAAGCCCGCACGATGCATTAAAGCATCGTTTTACATCCCTGAAAACACAATTGATTTCCCTACAACTAGGGGTTTTAGGAGGAAAATTACCATGAAACTGGTTTACCAATACATGGTAATTTTCTTTACTTTTTCACTCACATCAAATCATCTTTATCCACTACAAGTTGAGAATTGCGGCAGCAATTCGCGGCTTGTAGTGGATGAAGATGACTATGGTTAATTCAGGCTTGAAAGGGTTAAATAATCATTAAACCCTGTCCTAATAGGAAAGTATACATTATATCACAATATCAGTAAAATTGAGAAAATAGCTTCTGGTAAATTCTCAGTTAATCAGTTAACTCAATTGCAAAAATACAAACATTATTCATCATTTGAAGCTGGCAATTGTGTAAGCAATTCCAGCTTCAAATGAATGAAAAATACTAACTAAAAACTCAGGACAAGGGTTAAGGTGAATGTTACAGTGCAAAAAGTTCACTGTTTGAATACAATTGTAATCAATAAAGAGGCAGGTAAAATCAACAGATTTGTGAAATAGGGCAACACATATGTTAGTAGTGGCGATGTAAGACATTTCACCTTCTGAAGCAGCAGTTTGTTTATTTACAAAAAAGAGAGTCAATTATTAAAATGCTTAATGTCTTGGAATGTTAATAATAAAATTTGGCATGTGAATGCAATTCTAGAACAGAGGTACCAGTATAACTACATACAGGCCCAGTGAAATGACTAAAGAGGTGCGGACAGCAACCTATGTGACTATTTAAATGTCAATATATATATTGTAAAGTAATATGAGCCAAATAAATGGTCTTAATATTCATTTGTTTTGTCAGAATAAAAAATGGAAAAACAAATTTATCCAATTGTTTTGAATAAAATTGGTTATCAAACTTTGTGAAGGAATCAATTTAGAATGACTTTTGAAGGTGAACCTCCCTTCTATGTAAATACACTTTCGTATTTATGGGTTAAACAAAATATACTGCAAGTATGAAAGGTGAAATATGTGATACATCAGGAGGATTTAGGAATATTTGTATCCCTAATTTACACTATTTCACCTGCTTGAAGTTGACTTTTAGTAAGATAATATTCACATGGGAGAACAATTCCATTTCCCACATTAGCATTTAGAAGACTACTATATATGAAGCAAATCATTCAATGTCTAATGCATAGATGTCGCAGGCAAAGGGTTATAATATAGCGGTATATAGGTAAATTAGAATCATAGTGAATACTTGTGGTGCTCCTGTCTGCCCAATGTCTACTTGGTATCGAAATGAAATGATGTGATCACTCAGTGGTTTACACTAGAGCAAATAAACCAGGAGGTCATTGCTTAGTGTAAATAAATCTGCACAAGCAACATATTATCTAATGATAAAGATCAAATATGTTCAATATCACTCAAAACGTCAATTAATAGCTGTCAATTGATGTATGTATTATCAGCACAAATCAATTGACTCTGGTAAACTTACTTTGTTTCATTACCCTTATCAAAAGCAGAGAGGAAATATTGAGCTGTAAAATCTTCCCTCAGCAAAATTGACACGATTAATGCTGGGTGATTGTTTTTAAACAAAAGAAGATGCAAAGCTTTTGATGCAATATTCCTTTACTATAATGCTACTATATAACATATTGTTTATGATTCTGTGCAGTCAACAGGGATAATGAATCAAAACTAAGTTTTAATACATCAGAACTATAAGATTAGCTGTGATGTTAGTTAACTTATGAAAAAAGGTCTTCTCATGGTAGATAGTGTTTAGTTGATTGGGAAGCAATTCTGTGTATATTTAGAAAGGAACACTAATTCAGTGTCAACCCTTGTGCCGCTGGAAACGTATATATACTGTTTTATCGATAGATGAAATAGTGTTTGGTAGATGCTCAGTTAACCCTTGTCCTGCTACGCCCGGATATATACGGGGTTAAGGATGCTTTAGACCAATAAAAATATCACTTAATTTTGATAAAATAGTTTTTAGTAGATGCTTATAGCTGATCCAATAATTTAATTTTAGACCTGTCTTTTTTTCATAAATAGTAATATTTTTTGTCATTTGAAGCTGGAAATTGCGTTAGCAATTCCAGCTTCAAATGACGAAAAATACAATTGAAGCAATTCAGCAGGACAAGGGTTAATATAATAATTCAATATTGGAAATATCTGTTTTTCACAAAAAGAAATATTTTTCGTCATTTGAAGCTGGAAATTGCATTAGCAATTCCAGCTTCAAATGAATGAAAAATACAAAAAAAACAATTCAGCAGAACAAGGGTTAAAAGATCTTGACATTGCATGATGCGTGTCCATCTTTCCGTGTTATGATCAAGAATCGATATAAAGGAAAACTATTCAGAAAAGACCTGTTTTTGATAAGCTACATCAAACGTTTAAGATATATATAAGCACGTCAGTCAGTCATTCTAACATAAAAACTAAAGGTAAAAATAGATTAAAACAGACCACCATCAACTCTAAAACACACTGCCAAATTTAGAGCCGTGGAACATTAAAGTGTTGAATATGTTTACGGCCATTTTTTAAATAGATAACTTTAGATACATTACAGAGTCCAATTTACAGCTTTAAGTGCATATGATTATTTTTGAATATTTCTGCAAAAATTAAATCTATTTTACCAACTTGAAATTGTCAGCTGTGCTTGTGAGACAAATATCATGTGGGTAAAAAAGCATACAAAATTTACCACTCAAAATGTAAATTCTTAAATTCTATATTCTCAGATAAAAAAATTATCCACATGAATTTGTACATCACCATCGCAAAATGTATATGATTGAAAATATGTGACCAAACACACAAAAAGGCATAGAAGATCATTTGTTTTCAAAATTTATATTTTTATCAAATATGATAGCTGTTTCCTTCATGTTTCTGCAACAGAAAGAATTTTAAATAGATCTTTTTTTATGAGATTTTAAAGTTTTAAATTTGAGTTGCTCCACCATTTGAATGATGACATAACTAATAGTAACAATGTCGCCTAGAGGTTCCTTTTTGCATGGCGGGTGACATATGTATTTATCTGTGAAATATGAGTAAAGTAGTGACCTTGGTATTAAAGGGTCAAATCTGCACTTATTAAAGTGGCAGAGACGACCCTTTATCACCAAGGTGACAAAATATACAGCCGACTTAGTGACCATGTTCTGTGACACAAATTTTGTAATCGAGTACCGGTAACCTTAGCCAATTTTCGTATTATTAATTGTTGTTTAACTAAGTTTTTTTACTGAAATCAGTCACAGATCATGTGTAAGTTAGACAGTTTTAAAATCTAAAACCATGAGCTGAAAAGTGGCTCACACTATAAGTACTTTAAGTTTACATATAGAATATGTTATTGCTGAGTGAAATGAGGTCAGAAACAAATATTTAACATAAATGAGTCAGCAAACAACCAAGCCATCAGTCATTATTACCCGGTACAGAAATATACTGTAAAGATGTCACAGCATTCATGTCAGCATTAGAAATACCATTAACAGCCTTTCATACAACCATACAAATTTCTCTTTGTCAATATTCATGTTATTAAAAATTCTCTTCCAGCAGTATCAAGAAATTTAACGAGACCCGATCTATCATGCAATCATACAATCCAAAACAGAATCAACATAGAATTATAAAGGTTTAGGAGAGAGCAAATGGAGAGTCAAGTCAAGCACCATAAATGAATATAAAGAAATGATTTGAACAGTTATATTGCGTTACAGTATCATTAACTACTTAAATAAGCAGAATGTACACCCCATTAATTATTTTCTCATAATAGATTTACTCAACTGAGATATATAAATAGTTATGTATATAGTTTGTTTGCTATTTTTTTCTGCTTCATTCAACATAAAGAATAGACATAATATATAATAGCTCCTTTGAAGTAAGGTATATACCTAACCTTGGACATACCGGCCATTAAACCTGAAGGATCAAAGTAATAAGCACTCAATCAGAAGCAGTCTTTCAGCAGTCAGTCATCATACACAAAATCAGGAAAAAAATGATCTCAAAATAACTGAGGGGTTCTTTGCTGGAGGTTTTTCCCAGTCAAACAGCGTGAAGTGCAGCAAGTATTTTTTATCCATTCAATGCCTGGTACTAAACATTCTACACCGGGACAATGTGGATAAAGTTACGGTGATCAAAAACATGATCAGGGGTTTGGGATTGCATGTGATAATCAGTGACTGTTCACTGCAGCATATTCATGATGAAATGAAGAATATCATGAATATGTAGGTACATAAACTCTGACAAAATAGTCAAAGAACTACAAGCATTATATGAGTGAAAATGCAAAAATCCAATCTAAACACTGTATGTGCAATTACAAAATGCAAAATGAGCTATATTTCAAAAAAATCCACAAAAGGTGGACTTCAAGAGTGTGCTATTCTGCTCTTAAAATCCTACTTTTGTGTGGTATAAATACATCATCCTTGAATATAAGGTTTGGTAGTATCTCTTTATATAGTGCTAACAAACATCCTTTCGTCCCAAAGATGATGAAATGCTCCCATTGTTGATTTCAATATATCAATTAAACTCCAACTGCACATATCACGAGTGTTTAGACACACAGTTTTCACATTTCCCAGTCGAGTGAGGGGTGAAAGACTAGAAAAACCAGTGGCAGTATATTTCGATACCAGTACTATTGGATGCCTCCCCCCATCCTTTGCATCTGTGGCATGCTGACTAGTTATTTTCTGTGTAAAGCTAAAAGGCAGTATCTGCCCAGTTACTGCCCTTTGGCTCTGCACGGCAGTTCTCTGAACATTTCTGTTGATGTGAGATGTGAATAAGTTCAACCCTTTAAATCCCGACATAATTTTGAAATATATATCATAACTTGACACTTTGGTGAAAAATGCTGTCATGAAAGAGTCAAGTTAATTAATAAAACTTGAAATGAATAATTATCAAAATATACTATCAGGGCTCAAAGGGTTAAGCATCATTTTGTATGAGATGACAACAATAGAGAGGAAAACAAACTAACAAAGGACACAGTGAGTGAGATAACAAATAATACAACTATAACAGGATAATCAGTCCTGTTTTAACATAAAGTTGGTCAATCATTATAATTTTGGCATGCAAGACCACATTAAAATCATATAACAATATATAATGTATATACCATCGTGGTTTGAAAACAGACCACTGACAAAACTCATTGGAAAGTAAAAAAAGTAATACCCAAGTAAAATAGGCATAAAATAAATGTGTTCAACAGATTTATAATAATCTTATAAATAAGAATGGATGTCTGCTTAGATAATAACTAAATATTTTTTGAGGAAAAAGGTCAGGAATTATTATTAAAAAAGTTTTTTTATCTAATTCAGTGAGTACATGTATTGGTAAATAAATGAACAATGTGTACATATTCCAGTTGTGTAACATAAGAATGGCATGCAAAATTTACAACTTCACAGTCGCCAAAGTGTTTGAATGAGGTGGACAAATAAGTATAATTCCAGAAAAAAATAATTATAAGTAATGTATAAACCAATACAACCAGTCCCAATGAACATTAACATAATAAAAAATAAACATGTAATCGTAAACATGACACCATTCTATGGTAGTAAAAATATTATTGCACAGTTCCAAAGAAATTCTACAAATTCATTTTTGACAGCCACTGCAGCTGATAATTGCTGTACTAAATAATAATTTCAAAGCACCAGATATTTTACTTGAAAATAATGAACAGATCTGTTCCAATAGATCTTCTACTGTTGGCTGTGAAACTTTGGTAACTTTAAATATTTTATGGTAGGGTTTGGGGAAATAATTTCCAGCCCTGTGGAATCTCTCATACAACATTTCAGTAAAATCTCTGTTCTGCCTTCAGCTTGTTAATATTCCCAGTCTTTAGAGCCTGAGCAAATAAGTGAAAATAACCAAGTGAAGTGTTAGCAATTACAGATTCAGAAGAGGAATAAATACTAATGATCCAGCATGATACTGGTTAAATAGCAGTATGTGCTCAATCAACAAAAAATAAAAAAATTGTTCTCAAATGATCAAATCCAATTTACACTTGCTGATTTGAAAGGTTGTCAATCATCTAACTGAGGTTTTAGAACTTTTAAAGCTGAGGATAGACATGAAATTTGACTTCCAGTTGATGAGATTTTGGTCAGTCACTGTAAGATTTGTAAAGGATAGACATGCGATTCACAGCACTACAAGTAAATGGATACATCCTTATCGACATAAACCACCGTATCCCAACCAGGGAGTAAAAGAACATATTTATCACAGAAAAACCCATCTTTCTACTTTCAAAATTGGCAAATTTATCATATTTTCAGGTATTTTAAAAATTGCCATACCAACATTGAATACATATAAATAGGATACACCCATGCATATAAAAAGGTATACATACAACAGATAACATGGAGCACAAAGTGTCTTTAATATCGTTATGTTCTTATGACCCTTTGTGTACCATATCACCTTAACCATTCAAGCACCCAGCTGTTTCATTCCCATTCACATTAAACTGAAAATTGCTGCTGCAAATCCCATTTCAACGTGAATAGAAATTACCTATTAATGTTGGTTTAATGTTGGCCTATCATCTGCGACGCTGGCCCAACATTAAACCAGCATTGTGATAAAATACTCAAGTCAAGTGAGCTATGAAAACTCAAGACATTATTTCAATGGATTATATTCCCAGCAAACACGACACATTGAAACAATGTTGGTTTAATGTTGGGCCAGAGCTGCAGACGGTGGGCCAACATTAAACCAACATTGATTTAATGTGTCGTGTTTGCTGGGTTGCTCTCTCAGGAATGAACCCTTTTGAAACAATGTCATATTGTGTATATATGCAAAATGGCTGCTTAAAGGGTTACTGATAACAGGAAACAAACAGGCATAGTGTCTGATAATTATGTTGTTCGTTGCTTGGGTTTATGTAATCATGTGTGTGTATGATAATTCATTGAGTCCAGTTTCTAGTCGTAGCTGCTGAAGCTGCCAAAGCTGCCAACAGATCCATCACTGAATGCAGAACCCCAGGACGCAGAACCCCAACTGCCAATTCCCCAGCCCCAGCCACGAACCCCACCGAAGGATTTACTTGCTCCGTAACCAAGTGCGGCTCCTGAAATAATACCTGTCAACATATACCACCAAGGATTAACCACAAAATATAATCAATGCCAAGAACAAACACACCATTCAGTCACCACACCATTTGAAAGCACAGACATACGTTTGTCATGTGCACTCAAAACAAAATACACATATAAAAAAGGCAGCTAGCACCCATTCAAATGCAATGTTTTAGGAATAAAGCCAGTATATTCCACTCCAAGGTATCATAGTAAATTCATCAATATAAGTGATGATTATTTGACGAGATAAAACAGTCCTTTACATAGTTCATCAACACTTCTAGTGCTGCTTTGGTCGTTTATAGTTCTCTTTCAATCTAGAATAGATCATTTCTAGCTTTAAATGAATATGGTTTGTTTTCAGTTGAAGCTAGATATACCAGTAATTCAATTGTTTTGCTTCATTACCGAGTTTATTTTGATTAAGGTGTGGTATATATCTATACGGTCCCACACCCATAAGGATTAAATAGTTCATTAATCAAAGCTGCCCACACTGCCGAAACTGCCAAAACTGGCATCACTGAAAGAATCCCCCCAACTGGCCGAACCCCAACTTCCAATACCCCACCCCCAGCCCTGTGGGCCGCTGAACTTGCTGCTAGCCCCCGGTGCAGGGCCTTGATGCCCCCCGCCAATAGAGCTGCCAAGCACACCTGAAGAACAAAAACATAACAATGACAAGTAATTATTAGCAATTACAGCAAAATCCATGATGGAGAACTCCAATTTTATCTTTTAAAGTGGCAACCTATCCAATTAAAGCTTAATTCACTAAAAATAGACAATTCTTACACCTCAAATGGATGGTAGATGTGAAGACAGTGTCTATGAAATTTGTGGTAAAAAAATTGATTGCAGATTTAAAATATTATACTTTCAGAAGATCTGTTTTGAAGACAATAAAAATGCATGAAAAACAGATGAAAACACAATTACATTTGTCCTACAGCTGAAAAACAGTGTCTTTAATTAAATAAATATTGTATTCACATTCTGCTCTGAACACTAACTTAAAAATAATAACACACATCAAATATATTAAATGAAGTCAAAGCTTGAAGGGATCGCTTTAAATTTTTTTAAAATATGTAAGAGGTTTTGTGTTTTTATCAGAGAAATAACACAAATAATACATAGAGTTACATGTATTGCTTTTTATATATCAGAAAACATAATATTACTGTGGCGGAGGTTTGTGTGAAGTTGTACCCAGCTAACATGACGCATTGACCCAATGTTGTTTTAATGTTGTGCCGACGTCGAAGATGGCGGGCCAACATTAAAACAACATTGGGTCATTGCGTCCTGCTTGCTGGGTAGCTCCACTAATTTATCTACAAATTTCTACTGTCCTTAGCATTTCAGCTACTTAGATTTTAGTATGTTATAAAGTACTTGAATTACCACCAACATATTACCGGTATTCAAAACAATGCAATTGGACTTCATTAAACATCATAGGACAATGAACTGTATTAGATTGAACAACAATCACATATTTGAAGATATCTCAAATGAAGAATCACTTTCACTTTTAGTTTCACATCACCTGTTCACATGACTGCAAATATTTATTTCTTTGTTGAGCATAAAACAGGCAGAAGAAAGAGATATCAGGTAAGTTTATCATGCAATCATAAGTGGCCAAGTTGGGATCAAAGGGACATGTAGTTTTACCATTATTCTAAATGAAAAATATATCCCTTTAACTTGAACCATAGAGTAATGTATTGCTAGTGTATTTATTACTTATGCTTAAATGACTTTTACAACAATTTTCACTAGAGCAGCAATAATAAACCATGTATGTAATGAGCACTTACTTCCTCCCATTTTCCCCTCCTTTGATTTCTTGCCCTTGCCTTGTTGACCAGGTTGGCCCAGCATTGCATGAGGTGGAGCCCCGGGATAGAGAGGCTCGTGTGGCTTAGCGTGGTAATCATGAGCTGAACAATAATAATAAACATTTCAGATGCATTTTAAGGTTAATCCTTTAACCGCAAAAATTATTCAACTTAAATTTTCACCCACTTGGAGTTGTGTCTCGCCGACGCGATCCACAACTTCAAGTGAGTGAAAATTATTCAGATTTGACCAATTGGAGGTCAACTTTTTTCAAATCTTGCTGATTGGTGTCACTTTTATTTTCAACATGTTTAAAAGCTGATAGACAATGTGCTAATAAAAAATGTTAAAAACGAATATATTCGGTAACAGCGTTTTAAGGGTTGATAAAACAGCGATATTACAGAATTAAAATATTGTACCCACATTGATTTGTGTCTCGCTATCGCGACCCGGAACTTAAAACGGGTAAAAATTGCTTGCATAGTACAATTCGTATAAGAACATATATCAATCTCATAAACTTAATGCTCAATGTTCAAATGTTCTTGTTTGAAGGCCAAATAAACGGGCAATAAACGGCTGTAGATGTGATTAGCACTTTTGGCATTCTGCGTTTTTATTGGCACCTGTATAACCAGTTGTTCAAAGTAAAATGTGCTTTCAATTTTAAAACACTGATATATGTTGGGACCTAAATTTCCCAAGTAACACAAATTTTCAGTCACTTGAAGTTGTGTGTCGCGGCAGCGAGACACAACTTCAAGTGACTGAAAATTGAAATTGAATAGGTCAGTGTTCTAAGGGTTAACTCTTACAACACAAATCACAACAATAGTCATTTTTAATCCGTTCTATCATCCGATCAAATCACTGTTATTGGGAAAGAAATGAGTGCTTCGACATCAAGATCTGGAAATGTTTGGTCTCAAATTAAAAAAAAAAAAGAGTAATTGTCACCCACTTGGAAGTTGTGGGTCACGGTAGACATGAGACACAACTTCAAGTGGATGAAAATTAAAATTATTAAATTCAGCGCTTTTTAAGGTTTAAGGGATTGCATTTAACCCTACCAGGATTCATGTTTTCAAAGTTTTATTAAATATTGTTATTATGTCGGTGATGGTCGAAACTGGCAATCTTGCATACTTTGACACGCTTCTGCTTCATTACATAAATGTATTCACTGAAACGGTGTGCGTTAACAAACAGTGCAGTTAACCCTTAGAACACTGAGATAAAAAAATTAAATTTTCACCCACTTGAAGTTGTGTCTCGCTACCGCGATCCACAACTTCAAGTGACTGAAAATTTGTGTTTCAAAATTTGTGTTTGTATAAAATTGTAAAATTTAAGTCGCAACATATATCAGTGTTTCAAGATTGGAAGCATATTTAATTTTCAACAACTGGTCATACAGGTTTTAACAAAAACACAGAACGTCTACCATAGTCGACATCAGTGTTCTAAGGGTTAAGAAAAGCTAAACAATTTGGGCAGACAACCTACAATTTGGGCTGACCATTTTTAAATTCTGAACTGTGTGCTGCACAATCTCATTTTTGGCATTTAATTTGCATCCTGAGATCCAATGCTGCTCCAATATCAAATCAAGATAGGGCCCATGACTCGAGTTTGCTGTAAACAAGAACATTATTAACCCTTACAATGCTGAAATATTTCTGTTTAAGCCATGGAGACCAAAGAGTTTTTTCAATTTGAAATAATCATAAATGACTAAGTTAGTTCTTTCCGCTTCATTTGAATACCTATATGTTATGAGTCTATGATCATTATAAATATTTGAATTCTTTCAGTGCGGGGATCGTTTTTATACATCAGAATCCGACGTACAAAGACGGTCCGCGCGCTGAAAGGGTTAGGTGAAGAGATCACTGACCACCACATGGTTGTTGAGGGTATGGTTGCTGCTGGCCGTACGTGTGGAGATACTGCTGCGTGCCGTAGTGCTGCTGTACCACGGGAAATCCCGGCTGCTTGTTCCCGTTATTCCCCTGAGGATAGGTTGGTACAGGAGGATAGCCTGTAGGGTAGGGTACCGGAGCCTGCGGGGGAGGCGGCTGAAACCCCATCCCAGGTGGCTGAGCCGGGTAGTTACCTAGATAAGGTGGTGGTCCTCCGACACTGTCTGTAAAAATATGACATGAGCAAATATAAAGTGCTGGTTATACAACACATTCTGTGAAAAAAAATACTGTATCTCCCTGCGTATAGTGCGACGCCATGTATAATACGAGCTAAGATTTGAGGCCTAGGGTGAGGAGAAAAACGTCTACCACTCTGTATAATGCGACCTCATATTTTGAATATCAGCAGTGTGCACGGCCCATCCAAATGTGATATTACCTTGTTCTACTAATAGCGCCGTGACACAGGACAGACACCTATATACACGATACTCAATGGCAGGAACACCGGAAACAGTACAGCTCTGCAAGACCAAACGGCAGTATCTGCTTACTTGTAAAGTGAACAAATACTGTATTTTTATTTTCCAGTGCAGAGTGGATGTCATCGGGACTGTCTCGTTTTTTGGCAGACATTCTTTAAAATATTTCTATTTCGCCAACACATTTATGTTATTTTTATTCATCAATTACAAAGATCATATTTTGATATCGTCGTGCTCAAATAAGAACATTCCAAGATGAAATGTAAATTATTTGCAGACTAGCCGCATTGTCTAGACACAAGAGGTATGTGGCTGTATAAGGTGTCAGGTTGTAATAACGCACATGCTACACAGCGGCGATAAGCGTTAATGTTATCCCAGCAATATGGACATTCTGAGGCCTACACTTATAGAATTTGCGACAGGAAATATAATCAGTGATATCTTGTTATATTTCGAGAACGCATTTCTCTCATTCCAATTTATCTTAATAAAATATCATGTTCAGATAGGCCTACCATTGTACACAATAGAACACTCCCATATGAAGGGCGATCTTAGATTAAATTATTATTAATATAAATGAACAGAGGAGTGTGAATTGGTTGCAGACTAACTGTGTCATTTATCTGCCCCTGGTTGTCGAAGGTGCCGCGAGCAACCTTGTCTTTTGGTGGGACATGGGACGGGGGCTCCCAGCAAACACAACACGTTCACCCAATGCTGCAACAATGTTGTGTCAGCGTAACAGACGGTGGCCTCACATTGTACCACGACTCACTGTCCAATGCTGCATAAATGTTGGGCCAGCATTGTTGACAGTGTCCTAACTCTGACCCAGCATTACGTTGGTGTATCGTGCTCACTGTGTGCATTATCACAATCGTCGCGAGGCCTACTTACCAAACACGCTGACTGGCCTACGTTTACAGATACGTTTTACACACACTGAACTTACAGCTAGAGCACTAAAAAATTGTCTTAAATTCTACATCTATGTATAATATGAGTTGCCTTTTAGTGACGAGAATAGCTAAGAAAAAACATGGCATTATACACGGGGATATACGGTACCGGGTAGTTATTACCAGAAACCTTATCCTGCTGAATTGATTGCTTCGAATGATGAAATATTTATATTTATGAAAAATAGACATTTCCAATATCTGAATATTGAGTTACTGGATTAACTAAACATACATGTAGATCTGTCAAAAACTATTTTTTCCATTTTTCCTATTGATCTAAAATATACAGGCCAAGCAGGACAAGGATTAATCATAAGTGGTGGTTATTTAACACAGTTTTAAAAAATATGACATAAATAACCAATTGTATGACATAAATAACCAACCATGCCAATCTGACTATAATCGTTTTTAATTATTTTATTAGCGTATCAAAAAAACATTTCATAAGAGTGAGATTTGTGTTTAATAAGCAAGCATTGCAAATGTTTGCTTACAAACTTAAATTATTAAAAACTATTTACTCATTCAAATGTTGTGGGTTACCAGGTTACTGCAATTCAAAACTTAATCCCAAAAGCACTAATCACGTCCAGGGTCATTTTTTGGCTTAGTGTTTGTCTCTGAAAAGATAATCTAATGCAGAGAAATTAGCTTTACAAATGTTGAATTTACATTTTTTTTATTCAAATGGTGTACATGTAATTTTTTTTGCTCACTTGAAGTTGTGGGTTGCGGCAGCGAGTCACCATCTTCAAGCGAGTGATTTAGCATTTTAAGGGTCAAAATTACATAGATTAGTGAAAATTATATGAAAAGGTATATCAGGCTCACAGACTTAAAGACATATTCCACTTCCAATTACAACACAGAAAGGTTACTGTATAAGCAGTGTTCTACACAGACAAGAAATAGGTGGGGACATTTGTCTCACTACCCTGGACAAAAAAAAGAGACATTTAACCTCTTAGGTTTGCAATTGATGCCCAATGTTCAGGACAGACAAGAAATAGGTGGGGACATTTGTCTTACACTAGAAAAAAAAGAAACATCTGACTTCTAAGTGCGTGATTGACGCGATATCGCTGCCAGTGCTGAACACCATATAAGACATCAGTGTTATAGGGATTAAGGGGAACATAATAGTTCACAGTTTTTTTAAACCATGTGCTGTTGGATTGTTTGTGAATATTTTTCATTCATTTGAAGCTGGAATTGCTATCGTCTTACTATGAAACATAGACATCTCCAATATTGAATTATTGGATAAACTAAGCATCTACCAACAACTGTTTTATCAAATTTGGTGATAATTCTATTGATCAGGAATGTGCTTGAAACCGTATATTTAGGGTCCTAGTAGCACAAGGGTTAATAGTAATACATGTACTTGCAAACACTGATCTTACCTGGGGATTTCTTTCCTTCATCAGCTGCTTGCAAAGGATAACAAACATATCAAATTCATAGTAAACAAATAATTACACTGCTAGAAGAAATAACACATTATTACTGTAGAGCAAACAAAATAATAAATTACTTGAAACGTTGTCAAATCCGATGGCGCTGCATGTGCTGGATGGAGCTCCGACGCCCGGAGCCCAGGACACCATGGCTGGAGCTGTGGGTGTCTCTTCTGGGTATGGTGGTGCGGGTACCGTCGGTAGAGGGCCAGGTTGACTAGGAGGTATCTGTGGATTCACTAGAGGCGGTATGTTGCCATTCCCTCCTGGTAAAATCATCGGTGACTCTTTGGGTGGAGGAAGCTGAAAAAAATGTATTTAAGATTCATAAGTATACACAATTGTAATTCAGTCTAGATTCAGGGCACTATTTCGCAAATCAGTACTTTTTTTAAAGACTGACAGCAATTTACAAATTGTTAAAACAATAATCCCAAAACAAAAATGCTTCAGAGCACTTTTCAAAAAATCAGTTTAATAAAAGGTATACAGTATGGTAAAAATAAAAATGATAACCTCATACACAGTGACAAAAGTCGATAGATTGAAACTGTTTTTTTTATAATTACATGATTGGGTGGCTGGCAGCCTGCACTTAATGGCGAGCAGTGAAACATTAATTTCATTTCCTGAACATGCTCAATAATATAATGATAATTAACACAAATTTAACATAAAAGTTTATTATTTTAACTGAAATATAATTTTTCAACATCTTGAGTCAGGGATGATTTTTTAGTCTGATGTAATTTAAAATACTTACTGTACTAATAATAGCTTGCATCCAGTCACTACAAAAAAAAAATATTAAAAAAATTAGACTTCATACATAATTTCCATTTGATATTTTTGTCACTGATATATAGATATCAGCTGATCAATATAAACAGGATATTTTAGATGCCTACATATATTTGCCTACAATATTTTAAAAATATGCACTGATACAAATCGCAGTATAGAAATCATTCATGATCTAATTTGAATACAAATTACATGAATTAAGACTACAATTTAAATTTACCAACATACCTGAAATGGTCTTCATCGTCACAAACAAAGAAATGAATTTTGCTTTTTTTACTTGGCTCTTGGGGAAAGGCGATGACATGGTCCAGCTTTGATTTTGGTGGCGGATCTGGGTTATTTGGTATAGACCTGACATAGGCTCCAACAGTCAGATATTTACAGATATTCTGAAAAACACATGAATTGGTCAGGATAATCCGGTTATTTACGAAGTCAGTTCAACATTTCAATCAAAATAATTGACTTTTGATAAACATGATGAAGATTCAAATGTTACTGAAAGTTAGTTACTTCACCAAATGTCACATTTATTAACCTAGCAAACATGAGCGATTGACGCATTGTTGATTCAATGTTGGCTCACCGTCAGGTGTCTAGTACGCTAGTCCAACATTAACCCAGCACTAGATCAACAGCTTTTTCTTGTTATTAGGGCCAATGATTTTCCGTTTCAAAAAAATTGATTTTCCGTTTCATGTTTTGGTGAATTCCGTTTCATTCCGTTTCAGCGCAATTTTTACAGATTGTTGACTAAAATACAGTGACTGAGTGTGCTACAAGTAACTCAGCTCTATAATTGAATAACAACACAATTGTTGATTGCCAAAATCATCAACAGAACGAAACAAGAAAAAACACTTTTTTTTGTATAATTATAACTGCATATATTAGTATCTTACCAATGCCAAGCAATAATAAAAAATTGACTAGTATAATAATCGCCGATGGAAAAAGTGCTGACCCATCCAGCCCCTCATCAACCCACACGCGGCGGTCATGGCAGTATTGATTGTATTCTCATTTCCTAGCCACCTTAGCCAACGTAGACCCAACATTAAGTCATACCACTCATGCTGTGATTCGGGAGTCCTCGGCCGATTTCGGCAAGCTCCGGCTCATTTACATAATGTTTGCGTATGCGTCGTGTACCGGAACCGGGAATAATTGTCTAAAATAAAAATGGCTAAAAATAGTCAAGCTGAGTGACGTCATTGCAATGGATTTCGAAAATGGAAAAATGCCGCGATCACATGTAGACACGGCATATGCCGCAATCAGCACTGTCAAAGTCGCGGCAAATGCCGCGATCAACAGGATAAGGGTTGAAGTCAATGAAAAACAGTGTGAAATAAGTGGATTTAGACTCATAAAATGACGTTTCCGTTTGAACTTTGAAATATGCAATTCCGTTTCACAGGGTATATTCCGCGAATTCCGTCCGTTTTCCGCGATCGCGGAAAATCATTGGCCCTATGTTATTTCCAGAGAACATGTATCCATAATCTATCAATAATCATTTTCATGTTGATTTAATTAAGGCAATTTACCCCTTGTCACAAATTGAAATATTATCAACAAAAACTAATCAAACCAAGGACTCTCTAGCAGTTTCCACCTCAGCCTAAATTGAAACAGAATCTTTGTTTCTTGTAGGACAACTGAATTTTGTTGTCATCTAACCATCAACCCTCTCCTTACAGAAACAAAAATTAATCATGCTCCAAAAAACACTTTTGACATTTTATGCATAAGCTTTCACTGCAATAATTGTGTAATCTTGTAAGATAATTTGCATGTTCTTTCAAATTTTGTAAGAGTTTATATATTTTGTTATATATTTGAAAAAAAACATACCGTACTCTACTATTAGTTACCCGCGATTCAAAGGGACGAGGTTAACCATTGAACATGTTGAATGGCTCAATTAAACAAATAACACTTTTCCTGCTGATCAATAGCCGTTTTTAATATGTTTTATTAGCCAATTAAATCAGTTATTAGGAGTAAAATGATTGTATAAATATCAAGATTGGTAAATATCTGGTCTCAAATTAAACAAATATGAGTAATTTTCAACCACTTGAATTGTTGTTGGTCGCAGTAGAGAGCCACAACCTCAAGTGCTTGAAAATTTAAATAAATTCACAGGATAAGGGTTAAATGTTCACTGATCAATACTAAGGTTTATCTGGCTACTGCCATGCATAGAGCTCTCCAAGTGGGCATAAATTTCTCACCTATGTTCAATTTTAATCAGAACATACCAACCAAACAAATTTAATTTCACAATTGCTCCTTTAAATTTATTGTGTGAAAGACAAAAAAACTAAAAGGAGCTGGCAATAGACCTTCAAAATGTTAACTCATACAGACAGTGGTACAGTAGATCCTGTCATCAACAACCCTGCCATCAACGACCTTTTGTCTCCAACGACTATATTTTTCTTGCACGGAACATTTTTCTATAGTTAACAAAAATTTCATGAGCAAACCACTGCATGTCAGATCTGACTGTGTGGATATCATGGTTAGCAGAGAGGTATAAGGCTGGAAGATCAGGCTGTTGTCGCAAGAGGTCTATCTACCTCAGACCGTCAATGTTACTGCACAGCAATATCACCTCGCGCCGGTAGAAAATCATCCAACCCTTCATGTCCAATGATCAACTAAAGATATGCCCTATGAATCAATTTAATGCTCGCATTAGTCGAAAAGTATATAAAATTGTTTATTTGGCATAGCGCTAGTTAATTGTTTTAAAATACAATCGTATTAAATTGTTCAGGGAATGCAATGAGAAGAAACACCATGATTATTCATATAAATAATATTGTCTATAGCACACTAAATGTCAAGTGCTATTCAGTTGTGTGTTGGCTGCTAGACAGAGGGGCGCCGTCATAATTACGCTATACACAGCCTGTCAGTCAACAGTACACCCCTCTTCAGACATGAGACGCGCTGTCACTGACCAGCAAGCACAAGACGTTAACCCATCGTTGTTTTAACATTGGCCCACCGTCTTTGAAGTCGGCCCGCATTAAAACAACATTGGGTCAATGGCTCATGTTTAGTGGGTGATTACACAGCTGGCACGAGACGTTAATGCAGGGTTGGCCAACATTAGAACAAAATCGTGTCGGGATATAACTAATCCCTCAGTCACTTTAATACAATACACTGCCTTAATGAGCCGTCCATGCGTGTTTATTCACACCCAGCGAACGTCCTATATGAGCGTGGTCCGGCCACATATGTACGGGGACGGTACAAACGTCCCAGTGTGGGCATAATGCTCCTGTTAGTGTAAACACACATGTGTATTATTCATAAGTAATGAATAACGGTTCCCTTTTTGTTTCACCAGTTATTTTTTTGTTTCACCAGGGCTACATCATCTGTCCTATAGTGACACATTTAATGTGAATATACAACGCCTCATGCCTGTAAAGGGTCAGAAGCTACCTGGGCTTATATAACGTGTGCTCTGTTAGCGTGATTAGCGTAGCTAGCGGCCATCCTGAAAAACACTGTCATAATCAGTGATATTAGAACAGGCAATGAAAAGTTGCCGCAACCGCGTGCTTTGATCCACAATGACTACCAGTCAATGGTGGGTGAATGTCGCCGTCATTAGTCCGACATTAAACCAGCCGCCGCGCCCGCATATTTTACAGCAAAAACTCATTCCTGTGACCAGCGACTTTCTGTCACAAACAACTTTTTTTGTCTGGCAGAAGCAAGGTCGTTGGTGACAGGATCTACTGTATGTGTTGTGAAAAAAAATAAAGTATGAACCTCACCTCCATAACCACATTGCCTTTCGATGTAGTTTCTTTGATATTTTTGAAGAAGAAAATAGAGCTATCTCGGTACAAGCGCACATACACCTTTTTCCACTTGTTCCCTAGCATCCCCTCTGAAAGAAATGATACATGTGTACATATCACAAAGGCAAGGTTTATTTCTAAACTAAGATTTTAATTGCTATTATTCTAAAAAAACATAGATTCAGATAATTTATTCAAATATATAATACATGCAAAACTAGATGTAAGTGTTTACCATGTAAACACCTAAGAAGGCTCCCCCTCGCACTTTTTAAATAAGAGTTATCTACATTAACTAAAAAGAGTTGTTCGGAAACGAACACGAAAGGAGCCCTCCGTTATCGCTCGACCACTATTTTAAAATTATGGTATATGATGGCTATGTGAAGTATGAGAAAGCAGAAATTCATAGATCAGCTATCATGCAAGATTTCCAAAATAGTATGAAAAAAAAATCAAAAAAAAAATGGCCGATAGGCAGCCATTTTGGACTTTTTAGTGGGAAATTTGTCATGGGTTATCCTTGTGCGAGACATTACATGTTGTTTTATATTCATGGTCCAGTCATTTTGCATTGCTTGGGTTAAGTAAATATTACAAAATTCAAAATGGCTGCTAAGCGGCCTTTTGAAATTGTTTGATCCCAAAAGTTAATCAGGTCATTGGCTGACATAGCTGAACATATTTGACAAATTAAAAGACGATCTGATGGCAACTTTTTCCTGAAATGCGCTAATGAGAATTTGTTTGTTAGTGGCCTATTGAAAAAGTTAATGATATGGGGATCAAAATGTCACCAAAACAATACCCCGGTGGTATGTGATTGCTATGTGAAGTATGAGGAAGCAGAAGTTGATAGATTAGTAGCTATCTTAAAAACAAATAACTACGGCGGCGGCGGACCGTGTGGAATACAGTAAGCAGCCTGCCTCAGCAAGGGCTGCTTATAATTTTATCAGATAATCAGTAATTATCAAGTAATATTATGAGGCAGAGGCTAGCAGCTATGTTAGGTGTTCTTTTGACCCCAAAAGATGACCCGGATATTTTCCCAAACTTTCTGAAAAATTGCTGCAGTCTAGGAATTAATATTAGAATCAGCTATGCAGTACGTTGAAAATTGTGTGTATCGAATAAGCAGCTTTGAAGTTATCAGGGTGACAATTAAGGTTCTAATTTGACCAAAAAAGATTAAAGATGGCCGCCATGATCCAGATATTTTCCCGAACTTTCTGAAAAATTGATTCAGTCTAAGAAATAATACTACTATGCAGTATGTTTAATATTGTGTATATCGGATAATTGGCTTTAAAGTTATCAGGGTGAAAAAGTCCTAGTTTGACGAAAAAAGATTAAAGATGAAAGTGAATCAAAAAAGCGGTTTTGTAGATATCAGGGTGACAGGAGAAGGCGCGGCCGCCCCCACCGTACGAAACTGTACAAAAACAAAAAGCCACCCTGCTAGATAGCAATATTTAAATGTATTTACTCACTGCTGTACTTCATAATATAACCTTCCTTCAAAATAGGGCTTTCCATCTGTAAAAAAAAAGTCATGCATATTCTTCAAATTTAATGTTAAACATGTTAAAATACATAACAGTTCACAAAGTTGTGACTCACCAGAATGGACAAATCACAAAATACCTTTTTTTTTAAATAAATTACTATCCCCCCCCCCCTTCCTTTCGCACATTTGGTCTCAAAGAAAATCCCAAATTGTATTTTCCTCCCCCCACCCCCTAAAAATATCAGTTTTCAGCACTAAAAATGGGTTATTTTAACTTATATTAGACTGATTTAGAAAAAAAATGATTTTCTTTGCCAAGAAGTGGTAATAACTGGGGGGGGGCAACAAACCTGAAAATTTTAAGAAATTCCAGTGAGAATTTCTAAAGTTAGACCATTTGACATGTAACATAATTGGTATAATAAACTGAAATGAAGGTAAGGGTTTCTGCCAGGGGAGGTCCGGGGGGTCCAGACCCCCCCCCCCCACTCAGCACCACAGGGGGGATATCCCCCCTTGTTTGCAAGAAAAATAAAAATATATTCCATATTTTACTGTTTACTCTCATTTCAGTTAAAATAGGCCATTATAAGCAACAAAATTTAAACTTCTCCTGGGGGAGGACCCCCAGACTCCCCAACCCTTTTGAGCCCCCCCCCCCCCCCCCCCGCCCCTCTCAAATATCTCTGGCGGAAACCCTAAGTTAATAGGGTTTATAATTATAGAAATTATAGAAATTTACTACATGTCAACTCATCTAACTTTTTACATATAAATACAATATTTTTTACGACATTTCCAGATGCCAAATGACTAGACAAAAAAGTCATAACAGACAATCCCCCACCATGGATTGGACTATAATCATGATAGTTGCTTACATGTGAGAAGTACATTGTATTATTTGGTCAAATTTCGCTGCTTTCACTTAGCAAGAAAATTGTTCCTTCAGATAAAGTTTCGAAAATAAAACACATCAGCATGATCAGCGTGTCCTACATAATTGGCAGTGGCTAAGCATACGTGATTTTTTATAATATAACTCTATGGGCAGCCTCGTTTACAAAATCACGGGTGCCCACTGACTCTCATGATAATTTTGCGGTAAAATAAATAGCCACTCCGTATTTCAAACCAGGCCAGAAGGACTCGTATGCACCGGTCTCCCCTACCAACAATATCAGTATACATGTAGGCTATTAGGTTGACTTCTATTGATGTTGGTAGAGGTGCTAATGATCTGCGCATGGGAGGACTCGACTCTGGACTGCATACTACTCGGGCCTTTGTGTACCACACAGACAATAGTACACTGTGCTTTGAATTCAAATAAGTATCGTAACAGACCACTCAACTGCATGACTAGACCGTTAATTGAATTTTTGCTTTTTTAATGAGCGATTGCAGGGGTCTACTTTAGGCATCTCAGGCACTTGCCCATGGGGCAAGTTTGGTAAAAAAATACTTACCAATATTCGAAAATAACTTGCCCGAACTTTGTCTGTGGCGCAACATGATTATAATCACATTTATAACACAATGTCATGTAAACAAGAAAAAAATCCAGTTTTGCTGCTTGTTAGATATCCTAATGGAATATCATATGTTGACAACGCCAGTCCCAGATCACACCACCGTTAATCTAATCTCTCATCTTTCAACATGATCAGTGATGATTGTCCTTTTCTTTGGATTTTTTCCCATGAACTGTTGTCACAATGAGGTTTTAAAGACAGTGCTATTCTTTCTCATTTCAACATGTTCAAGTTACCGCGAAATACAACATGTATCTAAACTTTTATTATTTTCCATCCAAAGGGCCGTCACAAAAGCTTGCGATGTTCCTTCTTATTGGTGGGTGGGTGGTAAAGATCGTATTGACTGAAGTTTTACAGGTTTTTTTAAGTGCATTAAAAAAAAATGTTTTCTGTTAATTGCAGAGTGTTTTTTTCCTGTATTCATTGATTCAACTAATTTAACTTCCACTGTTTATATTAGACAAAGTCAACAAATTCACATTTTTAACATTTACAAATAATAATTATTATAACTTGTAAACTCCTATATTTGTCTGGACAGTAAATAACGTTATGCTACAACATGTACAAGCTATTATAGTGTCCAGTGTCATTTATTTATAATACCACATCCCGTGTATCTCCAGTCATATCGACCTTGTGGTATTAGATAAAATCAGGCCATTTCATATACTCTAAAGTGCCGAATAATCATACCTACCGGAATAGAAATACCTATCTGAAAGATCTTCCAAATTCAAAAAAGTACCTACCGGAATAAAAGTACCTACCGGACAACTTGTATGACAAAAGAATGCATATTTTCACAAAATTGAGACTATTATTTGGTGTTATTACTATAACAGTATTACATGTAAAAGGAAATTTGATAGCTTTATGTCGAAAACAGCTAACCCAGTGTTCAATACAGAATAAAAAAAGAGAGAGCCATGTTGCCCATACTGTGTCGAAAAAAGGGGCCAACATATAAAATTATAGACCAATACTAAAATAACCCCCCCCCCCCCAGGGCTCATCAAATGATTAAAATAAATAGTAGCCCGGTAGCTACCAGTATTGAAATTGTAGTAGCCACCATTTTACACACTCAGCCCTAATATGCACTTGGGCGCTAGACACACACCAGGCCTACTGGGGAAGCCGGTTGAGGGAGAAATTATTCCTTCTCATTTTTATGAAATTCCAAAGCTGTGAGAATTTTTTTTGTTGCAGAAGAGGAATATCAGTTATTATTATAAAGAGTTGAGATGTGTTTCGAAGATTTACTAAGCGGTCAGGGTTTCCGCCAGAAAAATGAGAAAGCATCATGGTAACTGGCGTTTTACGTTTAGCGCGGCGCCCGTAGTCTGGGGTCAGGAGGAGTACCCCCCTTGTATCAGATCATCTCTTCACATCAATTTCACCAGCTTAGCTATTATATCCCCCATTTCAAACAAGAATTATGTAAGCTTCACGTACGTGACACTGAAAGCACCAGGCTCAAAAAAAGCACCTCCTGAGCTCCACATCGAGTGAATTGACTTGCAGCTTCTCAGCAGCAACATGAGCAAACTACAGATATTGTACTATCAGGAAATGCAAAAAAAAATAATATATAATGTGCTTTAATTTTGTCTCATCATGTAACACTTTTGGTCTAGTTTAGTGTGACCAGACCCATATGTGGTATATTTGCTACAGACAGTACTGTTAGTGTATTGAGGGGCACTCATTTGGTGCCTTTATGTACCGGGGTATCTAAAAACTAAAACTCTCATTTATCTTTCATCTGGAGCAGTACTTTTCTTCAGCAGCTTTAACAAGTGTCGGGTGATTTTTTGGATTGTGTATCCTTTGGGCAATTTGAAACATTGAGGTCACAACTATTTGTTTTAGACGCCTTTATAATTCAGCCAAGATTTTTATCCAGCACAGGATTTTTCTTGCTTTAAAATGTGAAAACAATGAAATGTGGTCAAATATATTTGTATACTAGTCTTAGCATGTCGGCAGTTAAAAAACAGGGTCAGCACTTTTGCCATAATGATTTTTATGATGTAGGCCTAGGCTACCTAACTGACTTTGAGATTGAGTTTGTCAAGTCGCTGAGACTATCTGAGACTCTCAACAGGAGTCAGTAGGCTACTGAGTCAAAGTCAGTGAGTGAGTCTGAGACTCACTGAGAGTGAGACTCTCACACTCACGTCACAGTGTCACACTCACACTGTGAGTTTGATACTCAGACTCTGAACTGAAGACATCAAGAGTGTATGACTGCAGTCTGTCTGATGGTGGAGGATGGTCCAAAATGAAAGTTAGCTTTTTGGTATCCAGTCAGTCAATTCTCAGGTGATTTTCATGAAATTTTTTAAACCCTGGCTTATAGTAAAAATCACATTAAATCTGTCACTTTTGCGTTGCATGCTTTTCGCTGATTACTCACACAATTTTCATCCGATTGTCATGAAATTTGGCAAGCATTATTTTCTAGTCTAACGGCAACTTCCCTGAAAATTTCAAGAAAAAATATTATGTAGTTTAAAAGTTAGACCATTTGACATGTAGTTTTTGCGAATTATGACGCTCCTCTATAAACCCATTCAACGCTATCAGCCTCAATCACGAAATTCCACTACATGTCAAATGGTCTAACTTTTTAAATACTCATTCAAATTTTACGAAATTTTCAGGGTAGGCGCCGGAATACTTGAAAAGATAGCTTGCAAAATTTCATGGAAATTGATTTAGAATTGACTGAAAAATCGGCGAAAAACACCCAACGCTGGTGGAAGTTGACTGCAACTATAGTCATTTGGCATCGATGTTGCCGAATGATTATCTGGATAATAATGGTTGCAAAACTTCGTGACAATCGCTTGAGAATACCCCGAGAGACGCAACAATAACGTGAGTGTTGCGTCTCTTGGCCCCCTGGGGTAGCTTGAGAATTGACTGACTGGATACCAAAATTCACAAAGCTAACTTTCATTTTGCCAAAATCTTTGGACTATCCTGCTACGTCCATGCGCATGGCATACGTCGGACAGACATAGATAGTGCCAGTGTGGTCTGTAGACTGTAGCCTGTGTAGTGTGTAGCCTGTAGGCCTACGCTACACTCCTACTACTAGTCCTACAGTCTACAGACTACACTACACTCTACACTACAGTACAGTGTACTGACTGTATTCTACAACAACTCAGCCACATACGTAAGTGTTACGTCTCCTGGGGCTAGATCTATCTAACGTTAACGTTAGCCTAGTGCCTGAACTTGCTGAAGACAGTGTCACTGTCACTGTCAGTGTGACTGTCAGTGACTGTGAAGTCTTGAAGACTGAGTGAAGAATTCAAGAATGGTTGGTGGCTCGTTTCGATTTGCAATCAAGAACGGTCTACTCTAATTTTAGCTCTACCTTTTATAGTTTACGCAAGTTCACTAACAGTAGAATAAGTTTTCATATAAAAATATACGGAATGCATGAGTAAATGCAATTAAATTAATCGTTTTATCTTCCAACCAAGCCTATCATCATGACAACTGTCATTTTTTTATTGACAAAATTCAAAGGGTGAAGGCCGAATGAATATTTTCTTTCACGTTTTATTCACCAGATGTCACTGTAGCCCAATTAAACACTGTTTTTCATGTGTTGTGAAGACTCCAATGATAAGAAAACTGGAAAAGAGAGACAATTTCAATTTAAAAAAAAAAAAAAAAAATGACGGGATTTAAAATGAATTCTTAATTAAAAAATACTATATTTTTATAGTAGTAGCTCATATGGTCTAAAATATTTATTACTCACCAGGTGGCTACCAATAAATTCCACACAGAGACAGTTCGCGGTTAACCACGGGTCTGGCCGGACGATTGGTTGCTAATATTTTGAGCCTGAGATCGCTTCTTGAACCCGGGCCCAAGTGGCTTCGTCTCTCTGCATAGTACGAATCGTCAGCATGTATTCGTACGGAAGCTCATTAAAGTAAGTTCACGGGATAGGCTATATTGGCGGCCATCGTGGACGCCATCATGAATAATTAAAAATGCCAATAAATTGACCAAAAAGCTTTATAATATATCATAATCATAGTAGACCTACTATTACAGTAGTCTACTAATACCAATCGAAATACCAATCTACCAATAATAACAATAGTAGGTCTACTATGATTATGATATATTATCCCCATCTCAACGAAAATGCCTTCAAAGCTGCAGTTGCTAAATATGTCTGCAGTTTCCCCTCACAATCTTTTTAACTTGAACTGTTTTTAACATGCACCTTGTTGGCAAGCTACTCTTTCCCCTTTGTTTATTTTTGTTAGTAGCTCTGCCCATAAACCGTTTATGCACCAGTACTCACACCAGACAAACTATCTACAACCAAGCCTATGGGTACCAAACTTTTAAGCAAAATTTAAAAGCGCACGCTAACACCCAGAGTAGGGCCTAACCGGCATTCTAACTGGAAGTTATACTCTATCACGCAAAGAAGAAGAAGAATATCAAAATATTTTTCATTAATAATAAAAGTATGTCCCATTTGACAATACATATGTGTGCTCGCCAAGAAGGCTCTTGGCCTAAGAGATTCACGCTTTGTTTAGGAACAGTTTTAATGGATTCGCTGTCGATCAAACTATTTGAAATGTGTCACAAGTTATTACAAAAGAAGATTCAGCTGAAATTAATCAAAATAAACAGCTTAAAAATATGACTCTGCGCTGGCAGCCATCTTAATTAGACGTCATCTTGTATTTCTTAGCATCTCTAAATTACTACCAACCAGATTGCATCCTCGGCACTGAATCTTGGCTTGACAAGGATACCACTACCTGTGAAATTTTTCCTCCTGAATACCAAATTTTGCGTAAAGATCGAAATTCAAAAGCCCGGGGAGGAGGAGTCTTTATTGCTGTCAGAAAACATTATGACATGACCCTCCTCCCTGATAGAAACCAACTGTGAAATTTTATGGGCTAAAGTTCAGATATCGGCATCAAAATCCGTAACCCTCGGGTGTTTTTATGGACCTCCTAATACCAAAATTAGTACTTCAGAAGAGCTTGTGAAATCTTTAGACCTGATGACAAAAAATTCAAATCAGACCATTGTCCTGGGAGGTGATTTCAACCTGCCTGGTATTGACTGGGACAATGGGGTGGTAAATCCTAAAGCAGCAAACAAATCACAATGCGAGCTGCTTTTGTCAAGCCTAGATACACATGCCTTGGCCCAAATTCATGAAGAACCAACTAGAGAAGAAAATATTTTGGACCTCCTGATCACAAATAAACCCGGTTTGATAAAATCTTCGCATAGTGTACCTGGAATCTCGAATCTCTGTGCTGTTGTGACCGAACTGGATATTGACCCACCCTACCGTCGTACAAAACCCCGTCCAGTGAGTCAGTTCAAAAAGGCTAATTGGAAATCTATCAGGCAACAAATTAGGAGCTGCTGGACCTCCTTTTCAGAAAACAGTCCCAGCCGTTCTGTTAATGAAAATTGGTTGAAACTTAAATCCATCCTAAATCAATGCCTGGACAAATTTATACCAACTAAAATGACTTCCCCTCGGGAAAATCCACCTTGGCTATCCAAATCACTCCTTGCATCTATTCGGAAAAAAACATCTTTATATAGCAAAGCCAAGCGTACGAATAAAGCTGACCTTTGGGCAAAATATAAATTATGTAAAGGGCAGACCCAGCGTGTCATCAGGTCTGCCAGGTGGTCTTTTTTAAAAAACAAACTTTCTAAATCTTTTGAACAAAAAAATCAAAACCACTCTGGCGTTATATTAAATCTAAACATCAGGATGGAAATGGTGTCTCTCCCTTGAAGGAAAACGGCCAGCTGCATTCAGATAGCAGACGTAAGGCGTTGTTTTTATATGGTTAATTCAGCAGGCGATCTGTTATTATTTAGCCGCGGCCTAGAACTTGTCTTGAAAAATCTTATGGCCCACTAAAATTAACTTGTTGCGTCAAAAACATTGAGTAAAGTGTGGCGCACAGATAAAATGATGTCGGGCCAGTTTTAATTTTTGTGGGAATCCCGCAAGTACTCTTTATAAGTCAGGCACTGCGTATTATTTACATAAAATTAAGTAGCTAAGTGTGTGTTTTGACAGAGTGTTCAATGCTCAAAAGATGGTGTCGGTCAGAGATCATTAGGACACGAAATCGTCATGCATTCACTAAAAATGCCTGGTTGTAAAACTATAATATGATGATATAGCCCAGGAACGTTAAATTAATGACAATTATATTTTTTTTAAATGTATATTTCACCATACTTTGTCCTTTTTCATGACAGATGGTCGTAATGAAAGGGTTAACTTAACTACATGAACGGGCATTGCAATAAAAGTTGTTATTCAGTCATATTTCAGGCCAGAAGTGTATAAATTATATCAATTTCCATTGCCTTCAATCGCTAAGTCCAAAAATCTAATTATAATAATACGAAATTTGTTATTTTTGGAGATAAATATCTTAGCCAAGGCCTAATTGCTATATTGCGTAAGATAACACATGTCAGGTGACTGCAGCTGAGAGAGAGGTGGGAGAGCGGGGGGGGGGGGCTAGCACCCCCCCCGCCACAGAGTGACACCCGCGAGAAAATTTATCACAGCAAATACGAAGCATTGACCTAATGTTGTTCTACTGTTGGCCCGACATCTTCGACGTCGGCACGACATAAAAACAACATTGGGTCATTGCCCCGAGTTAACTGGGCTTGGTCACAGCCAATCAGCAAACTCCAGACGCTGACACAATGTTAGCCTAATATTGGCCCGCTTTTTACAACACTGGGCCAGCATTATCCCAGCATTGGTCTACCAATATATAGGCCTTAACGCGATAAACATTCATCCAATGCTAGCTTAATGCTGGCCCATTGTCTACGGCAATGGCTCAGCAGTTAAACAGCATTGGCTAAAAGTCTCGTTTTGTAGAGCCACCAGCAACTCGATACACTGACACAATGTTGGTCCAATGTTGGAACAGTGTCATAAATGATGGCACAACATTTAACCAACATTGGATCATTTTGACTGCCTAGAACCAGCATGACATAGAACACTTCTGCTCACAGCAAACCCAAGTATCTTTTTATTTCACAAGTGTGCAGATACTGTCTATTGAAAGTGCTGTTACAAACAAGAAGGAGGCAGTGACTCGGCGTAAAGGAAGTATATACTTGCTTTACAAGTGAGCAAATACGGTCTTTTGGCAGCGCTATGGCAGGAAGAGCCAGTTAAAAAGCAGTAAATGCCTAGTTTACCAGGGAGCCGATAATGCCTTTTGACTTTGCACAGGTAGAACAGATGGTAAACGGAAGTTAATGACAGACGTTTGCTCTGAAAGTCAGCCTAATCGATCCCCTTTTCAACTTGGAGACTCTGTCTCCAAGTTGAAAAGGGGATCGGCACTCTCCGGCAAATTACAGGCCGATATCCCTCACATGTGTTCGTGCCAAATTACTCGAACACATCATTTGTAAACAAATTATGTCCCATTTTTCGGAAAACAAAATTTTAACACCTGTACAGCATGGCTTTCGATCAAAACATTCATGCGAGAGCCAGCTTTTGATTACAACTGATGAATTTATTCAAAATTTTTAAAGGAAGACACAAACAGATGTTGTTGTCTTGGATTTATTAAGGTCTTTGACGTTGTCCCCCATCAACTCCTCTTGCACAAACTTGACCCCTACTCTTTTTTGACCTATAATAATGACTTCCCTTCCACGGTCTCCTCTCAGGTTCGTCTCTTTGCAGATGACTGCCTCCTGTATCGCCCGATAAAATGTGGGACTTGTTCCAACCCCTCGAAATGCTCGGTCCTGAGGGTGTCCAGGCCGAAATAAAAAAACCTGGAATTTGAGTACACCCTAAAGGCCAAACATTAACGAACGTTTCATCAACACCATATCTTGGTGTTTGCCTTAGCGAGACCCTGGAATGGGAAGCCCACATTAACAAAATTACAAGAAAGCAAATTCCACTGTGGGCTTCCGTTTAATTCGAGAGGACAGAAGAACACGTGGTGGGCACAATCAGGCCTATAAACATCTTAGAGCTAACACCACACTTGGACAAAATTCTTTTTGGCATCGAGCTATCCCTGATTAGAATTCTCTTCCGGCAGCTCCCATAAAATCAAAAACTGTGGCAGCGTTCAAGAGTCAGCTGGTGGACTAAATCCACCAGCCCTTACCCCCCTCCCGCCTGATACTCCAAATGGGAGGTGCTGCTGGATAACATTTCAAAGTTTCAAAGCTGTATAATCATGATGATAATAGGCACACTCGATGATGCCATATACATGTATTGCACTGCTTCAGAATCTGATCAGAATCTGATCATATTACATTTTTCCCTACCAGAATCAGTGATAACCTCGTTCTATTAAAACTATGCATATTTGGCAGCTGGACTATTTTATATAAATTGAACTGAAATGTAGTTTTATCCTAATATTTAAAGGGTCCTTAAGTATATTTTGTACAGACTTTAAAAAATGTCACTTGAGAATTGCTGATTCTGAAGCACGCTATATCTGAGAGTAATATGGCATCGAAGAAGCTTGATAACACTTTGGCTATGTTCTTATATCAGGTGATACCTGCACAACAATTAACATGTATGCTTAATAATCTATGGTAATAACTTTTTTTCAAATTAAATTGACTCTACTGTCGATCATTCATTGAACTTTAATTACTCACAAGATATATAAGGCTCCAGATTAGAAACAAAACACATATATGTAGCCTATGATATTTCTTTATGTAGCATAAAAAAGGAACCCCTTGTATGCTGAGCTCTTGACTAAAGGGCGACATGGAGGCTTTAAAAGGCAATAGGGTCGATTCCCTAAAGAATAAGGAAACGGTGCTAAAGTGCGGCAATGATCATTTTTAAATATGAACAATCCTCAAAGTGTCACGTCAGTGAGTCGGCCACCACAGTGGTCCTATATCAGCGGGTGTCTCACTACCACACTATACCCTTATGATTTGTCACTCTCTCATTCATACAATGAATCCACCATGTACAATATTGATCCAGCATTGGCCCATATATAGCTACAAGCCATAAGGTAGTATCTGCTTACTTGTAAATAAGCAGATACTGCCTTTTGGCTTTGTAAGGATAGAAAATCCTTGAAAATCATGAATAAATCCGGAATGACATGATGGATAACTTAGAAGAGTTATAGCAACCCAAGTTGCAGTCGAACCAACATTCCTGTGAAGTTTCTAGGTGATAACTAAAAAACTGCAGGAGAAATAGGCCCGCAAAGAATCTGTAGAAAAATGATAATAATAATAAATAGACAGTCTTCTGAGTTAGAGGAATAATTTGGGCCTTCGCCCAAATTAATTAGTAGACAGTCTTCTGAGTTAGAGGAATAATTTGGGCCTTCACTCAAATTAACTAGAGGTACCTGTAGCTGAAGCGACAGGGAATTTGGGCGAATAATTGGGTGTTGATTTGAAAGTAAATTCAATCGGAAAATAAAGTTTTGATACTAACCTATGTTTGAAATTGCGTGAAATTTGTGGTGACAGTTTTAAATGATGACTAAGATGTATGCTTTCTTTATAATCATATTATCTTTTCTGATTATTGTTGTAAATATATTTGTCATAATACATCATCACAATTCACAGCTGTTTTTAAATCTAACATTGTGAGTAAAATCAACGGACTGTCGTAATCATAATAATCTTTCACAACATTCCTAATTGAGAAGTATTTTTTGAAAAGGCTAGATTGATATCTGAACTTAAAAAAAAAATTAGGCCCTATCGAGGGGTTAAGGGCGACAGAATGGCTGAAAAAAAGTAGAAGCAAAAAAAATAAATTAATCTGTCATAATAAAAAATAACCCAACACAATTGGCTAGTACAAATTAATGAAATGTTCTTCATTTGCTCTAGTCCTAATTTAATTCTTAAAATAAATGTGCAAAATATCCAAAGTTGACCTGCCAATGAGCGACCATTAATTATGTGAAAAAATCGCTCCCACACATGATATATGTGGTCGGTGGCTCAGTGATCAGATTAGGCTTAACTGATATCCCAGCAAACACAACACATTTGTATAACATTTATATAGGCCTAATGTTGGACCAACGTCGAAGACGTTGGGCCGACAGACGTTGGGCCGACGTTGTATAAATGTTATGTTTTGTGTTTGCTGGAATGTCTCTATAACTGTCATAACTGCACTGCTTTTCGTGACGGTCGCCGAAATAATGTGCAGTTTCGTTTGCTCCACTTCTATTTAATTCTTACAATAAATGTGCAAAATATCCAAAATTGACCTGCCAAGCAGCGATCATCAACAAAAAATTGTTCCCACATTTACAACACGGACATCAACAAAAATAATTTCGGCGATCAAATGAAATGATAACATGAAAATCATATTATATATGGGTAAATACTTGGTACCAGCCCGTAACTAATTTTATCTCATAATCGTTATATATTTAGCACGTATTTAGAGTTCAAACAACGTGTATTCAATTGTGGCCCACCGTCTGCAACGCTAAACTAACATTGTGTCAACCCTGGTTGAACGGCTGTGTTTGCTGGCGATACCGCCCCGCGGACGCAATAGGTATGTTGAAACACCTGCAATGGACACCTTTTACAGCCAAGAGCTACTGCAGAGCCCGAGAGGAGTCTGTACATTTATTTTTATTTATCATATATCGGATGGAAGCGGTCATTCCTATTGAGCGTGTAATAGTCATATTTAGTGGAAGACGCGTTTTTGCAGGCAAAATTATTATAACTTTGTCATACAATGCCGCATATATTGTGTGTTTGTAGATCAATTATGACAATAGCAGGCAAATTGCACCGATAAGTCTGCATATTCATATAATTATTTTAGGCCTAGTCAGATTATATTTCTCCATTTTTTAATTGAGGTCTACTATATTACAATCTTATCCGAAGATCATATTATCAAAATATATAAATAGGTGAAACAATATTTCAGAATGAGATTATTGTGGCTACCGTCTGCAACGCTGACGGTTGGCCACAATAATTCAAATAACACACAATATAAAATGCAAACATACGTGCACCAACGATTACCTCTAATTCAATATATACTCTTTAGCCTATAATTAAATTGATCAGAATTTAATTGGACAACCCCTCCCCTGATGCAGCAAATTTTCCTCACCGACACCTCCCGGATAACCAGAACCGCTGGCCATGTGCCCAACAAACACGATGTTGGAGCTGTTAGTTTCTTAAGGATGGGCCAATGACGGCGACGCTGGCCCAACATTAAAACAGCATTGGTTGAATGTCTTGTGTCAGTGTTTGCTTGGCCCTAGCAAAAAAATATATCCCCCATGAACTGATTGTTGCGCTTTTCACGTAGACAGGGATCGGAGGCAGAATATTATAAAGACATAATAAAATGACTGTATGTGCATAGATACAGATACATTTTCTACCTCGTGTTTCCTAGGCAGGTGGGAAGACTACATTGTATTTCTACAGATCTGTAGAAGTATCATGCAGTCCTCCCACCTCCCAGCAAACGCGAGGCATTCACCCAATACTGTTTCAATGTTGGGCCAACGACAGCGACGCTGGCCCAATATTGAAGCAGCATTGGTTAAATGCATTGTATAACCTAAATATTTTTTGGGCGGTGTCACTGCGTTGAGGCCTATGCGCGTGACGTGTATACAAGCACACTGATTGTTGTTCAATGCCAGCTACGGCTCAGATCGCGAAACCCGGGTCATGCGTGACGTCACCGAACTGACCTTATTTATCAACTGGACAGAGAAGGACTGCTTGACCCAGTGAACTGTATATAGCTCAGTGGGTTGACATGTACGCTGTTTACTGGGCCACGCGTCTTCTCTGATGGCTGACATTGTATCACAGAATAAACAGATATTTACCTGCGTTTATCTGAGCATCTGAATAGAAATCTCAAAACTTGCGTTCATAGTGCAATGAAAAAAGTGTTAGATATGTTTTCAGTTCAACAAATTTTACGTTATTGCCGTGAAATCAATCGACAATAAAATATATTAATCCCAGCCTATCCTAACAGTAGAGCAAAGCTCTACTGAAAATCACATCAAAAATATGTATTAAAGTTGCTCTCTATTTTTATTTGTGGAAAATGTGTTTTGGATATGAGACTTTGGAACTCCTCATTTTCTAGTCAAAATCAAATTAAAACAAAGTATTACATTGGTTGGTATTAGTATTTGTTAAAAATATTTCTTCGCTCATTTGACATTGAAATTGACATTTTGACTTTAAAGTTGAAGCTGAATCACTAAAATAAAATCGAGATGGATTATCAGGTGGGTTAGGTTATGTCGGCTACCTTTTTTACATAAAAAAAGAGGTATTACACTTGTTCTTAGCCTTACTTTAAAAGAATCTTATGTTGGTCACTGGACTTTAAAATTTACGTTTTGAAAGTCAAGATGACTTTTATTCATCAAAAAGTTACATTTCTTAAATTTTAAACTTGGAATTTACTTTTTTCATCTTGAAAATGTCCTTGAATCATATAAAGAAAGTTATGTCTTACACTTATCTGCTACTTGTATTTGTTTAAAATGATATTTTTAGAAATTTTACTTTCAAATTGATCTTTTGACCTTGAATTACAGACATAAGGTCAGCTTGAATTACAGACATAATACCATAAATGGTATACCAAATGAGGTATTAGGCCTACACATTCATGATCCTAGCTTTGTTTAAAAAAAAAATCGATTACTCGACTTTGAAATTGACATTTTGCCATTGAAGACAACCTTAAATCATCAAAATAATATAAGAAGTGGATATTTCAGTCAAAGGCCGGCCCCGATGGCTCATTCGTATCGACTGGGGCTTGTAACCTGGGGGTACCAGGTTCGAATCCCGGTCGGGACGGAAATTTGTCATCGTGGTTGTGCATATACAGTGCTCCAAACTGTTCAAAGGCATGGAGTGTACAGTGCTGCCTATGGTACTGTGCACTATAAAGAACCCTTGAAGTCATTCGAAATAAGAGTAGGGCATAGTCCCGGCTTCGGGCTTCCTTCTGTCGCGATATTGCCATGATTGTGCAGAAAGCGACGTAAAGCAATATTCATTCATATTATTTCAGTCAAAATTACACAACAAAAGAGGTACTACACTAACTTGTTCCTACATTATAATTTTACCAATTGAGACCTTAAAACATTGTTCTTATATGAATTACATATACTATAGGCTCACGGTTTTCACATATTTAAAAAATGATTAAAAATATTATTTTCGTGTTGAAATATTGTCGAAATTGAATTCTTCACCCCCAGAAACGTACATTTAGATTCATTAATTACATTTCTATGATGATTTTAGCCAATGATATAAAAAAATTGAAATCGGCGGCCATCGTGGACGCTATCTTGAATTTCTCAAAGGCTCAGGGTAGATTCTTGGGCATTTTTAGTATGTTGTAAATTTTCAGCTTGTTATGAATTTTTTCAGATTTGATGAATCAGCTATCATGCAATATTTCTGAGATAATGAGAAAAAAAATAAAAATGTCCGACTGGCGGCCATTTTGGATTTTCTTAGTGCGAGAATAAACATGGGTTATCCTTGTGTGAGACATTACATTTTGTTTTATATTCATGGTCCAGCTATTGCACTTTTTTGAGTTACATAAATATCACAAATTACTCGAATTTAAAATGACCACTAAACGGCTATTTTGAAATTGTTTGCTCCCAAGAATTAGTCAGGTCATTGGCTGACATAGCTGATCATATTTGCCACATTCAAAGAAGATCTGATGGAACCTTTTTCTTGAAAAGCGCTAACGAGCATTTTTTCGTTATTGGCCGTAGTAATTAAAGGGTTGATAATAAGGGGATCAAAATGTCACCAAAACAATTCCCCAATGGTATGTGATGGCTGTGTGAAATAAGATGAAGCAGAAGCTGATAGATTAGTAGCTATTTTGAAAACAAATAACTGCGGCAGAGGCCGACTGTGTGAAATACAGTAAGCAGACCACCTCGATGATGGCTGCCTAATTTGAAACGATAAACAACCACAAACAATATTCAAATTGAAATTAAAAAACTGTTCATTGTATTTGTGATCAAGCAAGGCGATTTCTTAATGCCAATAGTGTCATTTTTGTTGAATTTAAAGTATGCTAATGTGACGTTTTTGTTGACACTAAGTTAATGTCACGTTAGCAACAGTGTTACTAGAAGCCACTTTGCTGACTAGAATTTTTCTGCACCCACGAAAAAATAAGTGTTTGTATTGTTGGTTTTAAATTATTGCATTGTAGAATGGATAAAATAACTTTATTTCGATGGTTTGCAATAAATAGCAACATCTAACTTGACAAAAGTCAAGACACTTGATAATCTGATCATTGTCAATGATACAAAGTATCATACTAATAAAGAAATATAATTAAAATTAAAATATGTCGGACAACGAAGCAGCTTCAAGTGAAAATTAAAAGACGGAAGATTATATTTCTGATCAAACAAGTATATATTTTGCAGCTAAGTGTGTTTTTCGTTGCATTCAAGTCATGCCAACGTGACGTTAATTTTGACATGTTGCTAGTTTCACGTCGCATCCTTGGCCAGAATTTATATGTACACAGCTAGAAATATTTACTTGAATGGTTGGTTTCGGATTGTTGCATTGTAGATTGTTGCATTTTATTTTTGCTGTTTGGAATAAACATCAGGTGCTAACGTGGCAGATGCCAATGACACTTCTCAAAGTATTCTGTTGTTGAAGAACATTTTCCAACCACTGATGTAATACTGGATATGTAAACACAATTGGACTAAACACAAATCTTTGGATTTCACATTTGGACACGTTATTTTTGATGGATGAGAAGAAGGACCTCACTTACCCTATAAATGACACTGTCACGTTGACAGTCCCAGTGTCACACAAAGTGTCACGTTAATATATAAAGGGTCAAAGAGCATGTCACGATGTCCAGTATATTGTCACATTAACAGCAAAGGTGTCCAAAGTTAACTCATGTCAGCACATTTTTTAACACTGCTGTGGCTCATATACAAATGCAGCCTATGTTCAGTGAGTTGTCTGAATGGACAATGCATATTAATATGCACAGCATCATAGCGTTTTAATATTTAATTGCACACCTAATATTCTGATTACAAACCGGGAAATTTCAACTAACCTGCGACTTTAATTTGTCCATTACCCATATTTTCCGGCACTTCGCCATAATTGTAGGTAGTCAGAAAAGAATAAGCTTGTTCATATATCAAAACATTTATGAGACCTGAACGAATTTTGGGACTTGACATATTCCACAACTATATATAAAAAGATGGCATTTTTATATCAAATTATGATACACTTTCAGACACACTGGGAACGTTTATTATGTGTATATATCTGAGTTTTACCTTAGTGCTAACCTGACGAAATTGATTGACACTCAAATGTAACTTTATTGTTGTTTTTTGTACACCTTTGAAAAGTTGGAACGAAAGTTCTTATTGGGATTTTGACATGCATATTTCAAACAAAGATCTTGCAATGCCTTCGTGCAGTAGAATTAATTTTTTAATCACATGTGGTAAATTTGGGATATTTCAGAACTGCAATTAGACACTTTTTTGTTTCTTTTTTCCAAACCAAATCCGATTTGAGTGTCGCATGAACACAAAACTAGGCCTACTATGTCTCCGTACATCACTGAATGGATGAAACGTAACACACATTATAGGCCGAGAGCCAGATCTAGCCCTCGTATCACAAAAGCTAAGAAATTTTCACTACGATTTTTACTTAGCTTGACCTTCGGGACATATCAAGTTTTGGTTCTTTTTTGCCAAACAGGACGCTTTAAGCCCTGGGGCTTATTTTACCGTTTTTTAGAAGGACACTAACATAAAATTGACAACAATTCGAAAAATTGTTCAAATTAGTAGTAGTTTTATTTATTTTCACTATTGTTTTAGTCATAGCCCTCGGCCATATACACATGTAGGCCTAGGTCACTAGGTTTCTGCCTCCAGTAGGATATTATAATTAGGTTAACTCGACGTGCTATGGTTATTTATGATTATATTTATTATACATGAATCTCATATTGGTGTTTGTTTACATTTTTACGGAAAACTAAATAGGCCTAATATATAAAGTGACACTTTGAATGCTAAGGCTGATATTTTGTTTCTAAAATACTATATCTACTATGGCTATATATTATTATAATTTACATGATTATTTCATGTTAATATCATATTGATGCTTATGTTTACATGTTGTATGGAAAATTATATACATAATGACACTTTGAATGCCAAGGCTGGGTTTTAAAAATAAATGTAAAATAATGTAAAACAAGGCACAATGTTTGAGTAGGTTGTATCTCTTGATCATTATGGCATTATCCTAATATCCCCGAAGATTATAACAATAAACAGAAATTGCTGTCAATAAACAGAAGATAAATATATTATATTTATGCTAATAAATGATCATACGTACAAGGTGAAATTAACATTCATTGTTTTCATACAGCTAGATGTATAAAATTAATTCCAATATACTGATATTTCCTGATCAGATAATTAAATAAATTAGTCATGTAACATAATTTCATTCAAATGATAATATACGTTTAAGTTACCCACCTCATCACACAAACACTTTTAGTAGAGAATATATATATTTATTCTTAAATATAAAATAAATATATTCAACATTAATTTTAGCGAAAATATAGATATACCATAAAACAAGCAAACAAATAAATTACCGCTTAATTCTTAAATTTGGAATATTGTTTAGCTCCAAAAAGACTGCTTATGGAATTGTGTTACATGCTGTTTCATTCAACAGATTTACTTCAAACATCATGATGTATAGCATGTAATGCTTCGTTGAATTGGCATGTATCATAACCAGCTGCCGGACCAACGCTATGCAAAAATACGGGCTTAAAAATTTATTAGGGTTTATAAATAAAAACGCTGATGTATAAATACATCAGCGTTTTTATTTATGAACCCTAATAAATTTCAAAAATTAACCCACCAAAAATGTCGGTGGCTTATGTCAAGTGCTTTAAGAGCAAACACACCATGGAGCTGAAACACTTCTCAGAAATGATGCAATTGGTGCTGCACGATTCTCAATTTCATGAAATCATGACAGGACAATAAACTATAATGGGACATGCAAATTCGTCTTCCGGTCCAGGTCCAGACCGCCGGGTTAAATAGAATCACAGCAAATCTTAAGTCTATCAAATCAGTCAAAGCAACTCATGAACTAGTTGATTATGTGATGGCCGCTCATAAAATGGGTGGTAGGCCATAATTTTATGTGGATAAAGATGAGTAGCAAAGACACAGGTGAAACGTAGTGAAACGTGGTGAGATTCCTATCATAACCATCCATCTCCATGGTCACTGTAGATTTCAATCGCTTCACAAATCCTTTTAAAAGTGATAATGAAAAACGTTTGATACATGACTCTCCTCAGGTGTACATGTTTATAAAGCTGATTTTCGAAAGATGAATTGCAAACGACGACAATTTTGCTCTACCGCCGACTTAATGTTAGTTTAATGTTGGGCCAGCAGTGCAGACGGTGGACTAGCATTAAACCAGGGATAACTGGATATTTAGTATATTGTTGGGCCACCCTCTACATCGTTTACCCAGCATTAAAGGAACATCATTTATTATTAATATTACTATTTGTAAATTAAATTACAAATAAAGTTATGTCTTTGGTACCACACATTTTAGTAACTTCTAATTAGACCCCTATTAGCGTGATATTTAGGCCTATATTACAATGTGATGTTGAATATCAGCTTCCATCGATAGGGTCTATAATACAAGAACATAAATGAGGCCTACTATTTGTGTTTTTAGCATAGACTTTAAAGGTTGAAATCTACGTTCAGTTTAACTTGAATATAGCTCTTTTAATATAGCCCAAACATAGGGACGCAGACGGTCAATATACGGCAATATAAATGGTTAAAACTATATGTATGAGATTGGTACTATTACATATTCAGTGCCCCCGATTTATAAATTGAAAAAAGGGGGCTAAGGGGCCCATGATATTTTTCGGAGGGGGGAGGGGCATTGTTCTTAGACGATGGGGCATGTGGCCCATTATTATTTCAAAAGGGGGGGCATTTTCCCAACAACAAATAAAACACTCAAGGTACATTCATATCACCTCATGTTCCATAATAAACATTCATCAGGTGTTCATGCTGATAGAAATAGCAAAGATTCAATTTATTGGCACACAAGAAGTAAAATCATTCAATAAACCATGTGGACATGAACCATATTGGCGGTTATGCTATTATTAAAACCCGAAGAAGCGTTTGCAAGTAGGTTACAAGTGTCATCACGTCACCACGCACTGTCACTTGTGTCAATCAATTGCGTCAACAATATCGAGTGTTATTGGAGTCGATCACATAGCTTGAGTGCTACTCTTGTCTTCCTCGGGTCCTCTCGGAGCTCTTCTTGGGGCAGTGCCATCAACTTCCTCTTCTTGCCGCTAGGCCTACACCTAAATCAAATTAAACCGCTAAGCGCGACTGTAGTCGCTTTAATCCGATTATTTAGTCATTTAAACATCAAGATTTGTAAATTGCTTTGTCTTAAATTACCAATTAAAACGAGTTGTTTTCCCTCACTTCAAGTTGTGGGTCAAGGTAGTGAGACACAATTTAAATTATTTAATTCAGCGGTTTAAGGGTTATTATGTTACTACTATTAGTCACAATGAACAAATTTACTACAATATTTGCTGTACAAAATAAATTTGAAGGCGTATTATTATTCGTTATATATTGGTCCATTTTTTGAGAATTTTTTTGCTTTAGATTTTATTGGCACATATAGTCCAAGTCTATATAGACATCTACACCACGTTCAAGGTAGAGCTTAACCTTTGAAAATACATTGATAAATGCGGATACAACAGGTGTGGCGAAGTTGTGGCGAGGTTACTTAGCCCCATGTGGCGAGGTTACCAAAACTGTGGCGAGGTTACTCAGCCTTCTGTGGCGAGGTTACCAAATCTGTGGCGAGATCACCTGTTGCAAGGTTACCTTGTGGCGAGGTTACAGTCATGTTACAGTCCAATATTTCGTTGGAATCAGCAACATTTCAACTACATTTTGGTTTCAGTAGCTCGTTTTCTGCCATACTTCATTTACATTTTATTGGTAAGCATATAGGCCTATGTTTTTGATCATGGGATGCCGAGCCTTGACTCTATTCTAACAACGCTGAATACTAATACTGAAACTAATACAGCGATACACAGCTCACAATTTGACAGTGTGGGCCGTAATGGGCATTTATTGGCGGCACTACAATGTCAAAAATAAGAAATACGGGAATTTTGTCTCTATATCTAGCCTAACTGATAAATGCACAGCAAAAAAATTAAAAAAAACTTTTGCAGTTCTATTCTATGGTCATGTTTACATCATATGGTCATATTAATAAGCCAAAATAGAATCACTGTTTTTTTATGCTTTTAGCCTGAGCCAGTCCCTTTAATTCAGCAGGCAGGGCCTAGAACTTATCTCGAAAAATCCTATGGCCCACTAAAATTAACTTGTTGCGTCAAAAACAAAGATATTGCTAAAAGTGTGGCGCAGCGATAAAATGATGTCAAAATGATTTCGGGCCAGTTTTATTTTTGTGTGGATCCCGCAGTTAGGTCCTATTCTGTATAAGTCAGGCACTGAGTATTCTTTACATCAGGCGCCAGAAACACCAGATAACACGATACATTGGCCCAATGCTGACGTAATGCTGGGCCACTGTCTGCGACGCTTGGCCAATATTATTCCAATCAAAACCCTTTAATCATGAACATATATTTTATCTGAACACTTTTTTAAAGACGAAAGTAGGCCTACCTAACCTAGGGATCCCAAACGTTATATTGGACATATTCATAAGGACTGGTGCATAGAAATGTCAACTGTTTCTCACACACAGCACCCATATTTCCCCTAAATAGGACACAAACTCAGGCAAAATAAACTTAATAAATAAAAATGTATATTTCACCATACTTTGTCCCTTTTTAATGTCAGATGGTCGTAATGAAAGGGTTAACTTACCACATGATCGGGCATTGCAATAAATTACATTATTCGGTCATATTTCACACCAGAATTGTATAAATTATATCAATGTGCAATGCCTTTTACTGCCGAGTCCAAAAATCTATTTTTAATAATACAAAATTTGCTATTTTTGGAGATAAATATCTTAGCCAAGACCTAGTTGTTATATTGCGTAACATAACACAGTTGTGACAAGTGAGGCAGAGAGGGGTGGGAGAAGGTGGCGAGCCCTCCCGCGACAGACTGCTGTCGTTCACAAACATTGACCCATTGTTGTATTAAAGTTGTGCGGACGTCAAAGACAGCGCGCCAGCATTAGAACAACATTGGGTCAATGCCTCGTGTGGGTTGCGGTCACAGCTGATCAGAAAACTCGAGTCATTGACACAATGTTAGCCTGATGGTGGCCCACCGTTTACAACACTGGGCCGACATTAGCCCAGCATTGGCATACCAGTATATAGGCCTTAACAAGATAAACGTTCACCCAATGCTAGCTTACTGCTGGCCCATCGTCTATGACCATGGCTCAGCTGTAAAACAGCATTGGCTAAAGGTCTCATTTTTGCAGGGAACACAGGCAACTCGATACCCTGACACAATGTTGGTTCAATGTTGGAAGAGTGTCATAGATGATGGCACAGCATTTAACCAACACTGGATCAGTGCAAGCCAAAAGGAGGCAGTGACATCAGCAAAAAGGAAGTATATACTTGATTTACAAGTGAGCAAATACGGCCTTTTGGCAGCGCTGTGGCACGAAGAGACGGGACGCCAGTTAAAAAGCAGTAAATGCCTAGTATACCAGGGAGCAGATATTGCCTTCTGACATTGCACAGACAGAAAAAATAGTAATGGAAGTTAACGACAGACGTTTGCGTGGAAAGTCAACCTAAAAGTTTGTCGAGTCGACAAACAAAAAACACCGTGGTTTCTAGATTACATAATTCTACAGCAATTAGTGGACATTTTAACGCAGCAGGTGTCATCTCCAGACAATTGAATATATTACGCAAATATTTCACAGTCTGACGAAGATGACAATACAGCTGACGAAGATTATTTGCTCAATTAACTTGTTGGTGACATCGTTTTCTCATATTATCTTTGCATAATCAAAGCAAATCGACATATATTTCAGATACACATCTATTAATTAAATCTTGTCTGAATTATGTCTGGACAATATGGACATACATAACGTACATACACCCTAATACCATGTGAGGAAAGATTAATTATATGGACATAATACCCCCTCCTTGGTGAATATGCCCACTCCACTGTCAGTTTCTGTTATTTTTGTTTTTACAATAATTTTAGATCGACGCTTAGTAAAGTTGGTAGAATGGTTTTGACATTTATTAGCACCAGATTTGCATCTGTCCTGGTGATTTGTATTGATACACCCATGTTTGTTTGCTTCGGCGCATACCATTAAATGTTAACCCCAACTCGTTCTTCTAGTCACTTCTTAAATATAATATATTTATCTTGTGTTTTTTTTTATAATTTGTAGGAATACTCGGATTGATGACAAAATGCTCAATATGAAATGAAATGAATGGGGTTTTAGGCCACAGAGGTTCTCCACAATATTGAATCATTACGAGTGAGCGGGGAAGAAACATTTTGTTTCTTTGAAACTGGGAGGCCAGAGTGGGGTTAGAACCCGCAATCTCCGACTTTCCAAGTAGGCAGCTTTAACCACGGCACCAAGGCGCCCGCCCATAATGCTAAATATCAACATATTAAATCTCAAGCATTGTTCCCTTATATTAAAATTAAAACTAAATAGCCTGAGCATTTAAAGTGTATTTATATATATTACTGTTGTTCTCCATAAAGAATTAAACATCAATATGCGAATAACATAAAATATGTATACTAATCATAATAATAGCCAGATTATTTATAGTTTTTACAAGCAACAAATCTGCCCTAGCATTCAAACTGTATAAAACAATTAAATTGTACCTTGTTCTTCCAGTCAGTTATTAAATATAATATATTTATCCTGTGCTTATTGTTATATTCTTTATGGATATCTGGATAACGCCACATTGGTCAACATGCAAATCTTAAGCATTGTGCTTTATTATACATTATTTTAGATTTTTTTTTTTAAACTCAGCCTTGGCATTCGAAGTGTCATTATACATATTATTTGGTTTTCCATCAAACATTTAAACATATACATCAATATGAGACTAATAATAAATACTTATATTGCATACAATATTAAATATCCACAGTATACACTGTAAGCAAAAAAATAGTCTTAGCATTCAAAGTGTCATTTTATATATTTTTTCTTCATAAACATGTAAACATAAACATCAATATGAGATTCACATAAAATATTCATAATAAATATAATGATAAATATCCAGAGCATGAGTTATTTTTATCATAATAGCCTATTGGACGCAAAGATATCAGCACATTTGAATATTACCGCAAATTAGAGTTAGCGATAATGACGCGCGTATCCTAAATATGTAGTTATAAAATAAAATTGGCTCTAGATTTTTAAACTTTTTAACTTCCAGTCCCCTGTGGATATAATGGGGACACTTTTTGCGAATTATCTTGCATCTAAGTACCACTCAACAAAAATAACAGATTTCCAAACTTGACACATATTTTATAATGTTTGTATTTTTTTAGGCGCCCGTATTGATAAAAGAGTTGAAAAAAATATTCAAAATGAAATCTGGGAACAAATACTTTTTAGTGACCTACATATGTATATGGCCGAGGGCTATGACACTAACAATAGTGAAAATAAATAAAACTACTACTATTTTGAACAATTTTTCGAATTGCTGTCAATTTTATTTTTGTCTTTCTAAAAAATGGTAAAATAGGCCCTAGTACTTAAAGCGTCCTGTTTGGCAAAAAAGAACCAAAACTCGCTATGTCCCGATGGTCAAGCTAAATAAACAAGAGGCCCAGGGGCCTTGACGTTTGTCAACAGCATTGCAAAAAATCAGCTATAAATGTGTCAGGGAATGTATATCTATACTCTAAGATGCATTATCATGAAAAGATGTATACCCTTTATATCGATCATTGGCATTTATATTATTATGTTCGTTTCCCATAATACATTTTGCTGATTTTACACACGTTCTGAAGCACTGCACCTAATGAAATATGCTTGACAAAGAATCATTTCACAGGACTACAATGTTAATATTACAAAAGTGCAATTATTACTTCTTCTTGGACTTTTATGATGCCCCAGTTGGCCAGGAATTTTCACGAAATATGTAATTTTCAATTTTAATTCTTCTGTCTAAAATAGGCCTAACAAAGTTGTAAATTATCAGCTTTTAATGTTTCTTACTCAGCCATGAAATATACAGTAGCCCTAATCCATCATTATCACATGTGGACGTAATGCACTTTCACTGCACCCTCTTACGTAATGCCAATTATGGATATCACAATACACACAGTAGACCTAAGGATAAAGACCCATGATTTCCCAGCTCACACGATCTTTGCTGAAATGTTGCTGTAATGTTGTCAGGCCAACGTTGAGTCAGGTGTTAGTTGGCTGTATCAAATGCTATGAAATGAAAGAAATGGGGTTCTACACCACATTTGTACACATATAGGCTTAACTGGGTAAGGAGAACCTGAGGATGGTGAGATGAATGAGGTGTCACTGCCCTCCAGACACAGGATTCGAAATTGAGCCCTGTTGGTCTACGGCCGAGCACACTAACTCTCGGTCACGGAGGCTGCCCACAATATTCAATATTTACAATTGAACAGGGAGGAAACATTTTGTTTCTTTGATACTTAAATGCCAGAGCAGGAGACGAATCCGCGATCTCTGACATTCCTAGCAGGCACCAGGAACGACCTCCTCCGCCCTTCGGTATTGTTATTACATATATACAAACACATTGCCTGTGGATTTAATATTGGTTCACCGTCGAGGGCGCTGCCCAACATTTTTCATATTTTATTCTGCACAACATATTAAAAGTGCATAATATATATTGGTCATGTCATTGCTATCCCTTACCTGTTATAATTGACAGGTATGTTTTTACTCTGGTTCTGCCATAATAGTGTTCCCTGTTCCACTTTGATTTTCATTTATTGCAAAAATGAAAAATATATATTTTAAAGTTTTATAATCCACATGCACGGCTGGTCCTCGTCTTCATCATTGACGGTTGGCCAGTAATTGGTAGAAAACAATCAACAAATGGGAAAGTGTGAATTCAACTATGATGCTGTGTCATTAAAAAAACACTATTGGCCCAGCTGCTTTATAGACACTTTATAGCCCTACATATTATTACTTCGAGGCATGTTTTTAATATACATATATCTACTTCTAAAGTATGCATACTTTTAGGTGCATCCCAGCAAATACGATACGGCGAACAGTGGATCAACACTCAAAGGTTTCGAATTTCAGAAGTTTAGCCAGACCAAATATAGAGTTAAAGAATCATTCAGCTTCAAAACGCGCATGCCTGGGACGGTCAAGTGTAGGCCAAAAGTAGCCTATTGAGTACAGATTGACGGCATTATTATAGCCACTGAACTGATTACAAGATACTACTCAAACGAGACATTGAGCCAATGCTGTTTTAATGTTAGGCCAACGTCTGCGGCGCTGGCCCAACATTGAACCAACATTAGATAAATGTACAATGTTTGAGAGAAAGTCCTCCTGCCCAGCAAACGCAAGACATTTGTATGACATTTATGCAATGTCGGCCCAACGTCTTTGACGTTGGTCCAACATTGCATAAAGTCATACAAATGTTTTGTGTTTACTGGGTGACAATACAAACTTGGGGGTCAAGCAGTTTCCAAATCCCCGCAGTAATACAGTCAGTTTGTTTGCAAGTAGGCGACCAAGTAGGGGCAAAAGACAAGGGCTTTGAATTATTACCTCATAGATGTCGCTCAAGTATATATGAACTTGCTGTGATTTGAGAACTTGCTCTTAATGAGGCTTTGGGTATGAAACGCATATTTAGTATTATTATGGAATAGGGCCTTGGCTTACCCACGGGCACTATTGCCTTCTGGGGGACCCTTGTCCCGCGAATTTAGACAGTTGACTACACCTTTAACTCTATGGCAAGACACGTGTGATTGTACTCCAGCGGTATTGCCTCATTGTAGTAGTCAACACGATGCGTACAAAGCATAATCTCATAATATATTACACTGGCTATATACGCTTAATGCTAGTTTAATGTTGGGCCAGCAGTGCAGACGGTGGACTAGCATTAAACCAGGGATAACTGGATATTTAGTTTATTGTTGTGCCGCCCTCTACATCGTTTACCCAGCATTAAAGGAACATCATTTATTAATAATATTACTATTTGTAAATTCAATTCAAAATAAAGCTATGGCTTTGGTACCACACTTTTTAGTAACTTCTAATTAGATCCCTATTAGCGTGATATCTAGGCCTTTATTACAATGTGATGTTGAATATCAGCTTCCATCGATAGGGTCCATAATACAAGAACATAAATTAGGCCTACTATTTGTGTTTTTAGCATAGACTTAGGTTAAAATCTACGTTCAGTTTACCTTGAATATAGCCCAAACATAGGGATTGGTACTATTACATATTCAGTGCCCGATTTATAAATTGGAAAAAGGGGGCCAAGGGGCCCATGGTATTTTTCGGAGGGGGGGGGGGGCATTGGCCTTAGACGATCGGGCATGTGACCCATTATTATTTCAAAAGGGGGGCATTTTCCCAACAACAAATAAACACTTAAGGGTCATTCATATCACCTCATATTCCATATTAAACGTTCATCAGGTGTTCATGCTGATAGAGATATCAAAGATTCATATTGGCGGTTATGCTATTATTAAAACCGGAAGAAGAAAAAATGGTTTAACATTCAGCGTTTGCAAGTAGGCCCAATCGACTTCACGTCACCACGCACTCACATGATTTAATATCACTTGTGTCAATCAATTGCGTCAACAATATCGAGTGTTATTGGAGTCGATCACATAGCTTGAGTGTACTCATTATCTTCCTCGGGTTCTGTCGGATCTCTTCTTGGGGCAGTGTCATCAACTTCCTCTGTTGTTGCCGCTAGGCCTACACCTATTCACCTTAAACCGCTAAGCGCGACTGTAGTCGCTTTAATCCATTTTATTAGCCATTCAAACATCAAGATTTGTAAATTACATTACTTAGTCTTACATTACAAATTAATCAAATACGAGTTGTTCTCTCTCACTTAAAGTTGTGGGTCAAAGTAGTGAGACACAACTCCAAGTGTGTGAAAATTTAAATTATTCAATTCAGCGGTTTAAGGGTTATTATATTATTATTATTAGTCACAATGAACAAATTTTCTACAATATTTGCTGTACAAAATAAATTTGTAGGCCTATTATTATTCGTTATATATTGGTCCTATATAGACATCTACACCACGTTCAAGGTAGAGATTTTCCTTTGAAAATACATTGATAAATGCGGATACAACAGGTGTGGCGAAGTTTTGGCGAGGTTACTTAGCCCCATGTGGCGAGGTTACCAAAGCTGTGGCGAGGTTACTCAGCCTTCTGTGGCGAGGCTACCAAATCTGTGGCGAGATTACCTGTGGCTAGGTTACCTTGTGGCGAGGTTACAGTCAGGTTACAGGTGACAGTCCAATATTTCGTCGGAATCAGCAACATTTCAACTACATTTTGGTTTCAGTAGCTCGTTTTCTGCCATACTTCATTTAAATTGTATTGGTAAGCATATAGGCCTATGTTTTGGATCATGGGATGCCGAACCTTGACTCTGTTCTAACAACGCTGAATACTAATACTGAAACTAATACAGCGATACACAGCTCACAATTTGACAGTGTGCGCCGTAATAGGCATTTATTGGCGGCACTACCATGTCAAAAATGCGTCTCTATATTTCGTCTCTATATCTAGCCTAACTGGTAAATGCACAGCACAAAAATTAAAAAAAATTTTGCAGTTCTATTCTATGGACATGTTTACATTATATGGTCATATTAATAAGCCAAAATAGAATCACTGATTTTTTTATGCTTTTAGCCTGAGCCAGTCCCTTTAATTCAGCAGGCAGGGCCTTATCTTCAAAAATCCTATGGCCCACTAAAATTAACTTGTTGCGTCAAAAACAAAGATATTGCTCAAAGTGTGGCGCAGCGATAGAATGATGTTGGGCCAGTTTTATTTTTTGTAGGGATCCCACAATTAGGCCTACTCTTTATAAGTCAGGCACTGGGTATTCTTTACATCAGGCGCCAGAAACACCAGATAACACGATACATTGGCCCAATGCTGATGTAATGCTGGGCCACTGGCTGCGACGCTTGGCCAATATTATTCCAATCAAAACCCTTTACAGTCTAATCACTATATTTAATCATGAACATATATTTTATCTGAACACTTCTTAAAGACGAAAGTAGGCCTACCTAACCTAGGGACCCCAAACGTTATATTGGACATATTCACAAGGACTGGTGTACAGAAATATCAACTGTTTCTCACACACAGCACCCCTATTTCCCCTAAATAGGACACAAACTCAGGCAAAATAAACTTAAATAAAAATGTATAGTTCACCATACTTTGTCCCCTTTTCATGTCAGATGGTCGTAATGAAAGGGTTAACTTACCACATGATCAGGCATTGCAATAAATTACATTACTCGGTCATTTTTCACACCAGAAGTGTATAAATTATATCAATGTGCAATGCCTTTTACTGCCAAAAGTCCAAAAATCTAATTTTAATAATACAAAATTTGCAATTTTTGGAGATAAATATCTTAGCCAAGACCTAATTGTTATATTGCGTAACATAACACGGTTGTGTCAAGTGAGGCAGAGAGGGGTGAGAGAAGGTGGCTAGCCCTCCCGCGACAGACTGCTGGCATTCCTTAACACCTACCCAGCTATCACGAGGCATTGACCCAATGTTGTTTTAATGATGTGCCGACGTCGAAGACGGTGGTCCAGCATTAGAACAATATTGGGTCAATGCCTCGTGTCTGCTGGGTTGGGGTCACAGCTGATCAGCAAACTCTAGTCATTGACACAATGTTAGCCTGATAGGGGCCCACCGTTTACAACACTGGGCCGGCATCAGCCCAGCATTGGCATACCAGTATATAGAACGAGAACGAGAACGAGGCCATGTGAAAACACTTGGAACTTTCCGCAAGGGCTTTCAACCCCAAAAATATACATATTATGAAGGTATTCGCCAATATATATAGTTGAATTATGACAGATATAGTGAAAGAGTTAATTGGACATAGGTCATAATTTAAAATTATACTTCCAAAAGATGGATTAAACTGGATTTTATTTTCATACCAGAAAGGAACAGGAGGATCAATCAACGCCATATTGAATTATGTACACATCTCGTACACACAGTCGTGATTTTTATATAATTTTTCTGTGATCATTGGATGGCTGAGGCAACTTTTTACAACACACCAGGCCCATCTGCTGATCAGACACCCAATAAATTAAAACGTTCACTGGAGAAGACATCGCCAAAGGTTAGTCCTCCCGACAAACTGATAAAAACTGATTCTGGTCGATTGACTGAGGCTCAGTCACCCATAACGGCTATGGAGACCATTCAAACTGCCACCGTTGACAACAGTCCTGTTGTCGAGAGTATCATAACAGCTCTATCCAGCCCCGAGTTTATGGCTACTTTTGAGAAGATTATTGATAAGTGTGTGACTAAACACTTTGGACCTCTGGCTAGCACTATACAAGACCAAGCCAAACAAATTGATTTCTTAGAAAAAAAAGTGGACAAATTGTCATACGAATTGAATCAATCAGTATTAAAAGTAGACGAACTTGAGCAATACGACAGGAGAAACAGTTTGAGACTCTCGTTAAATACAAAAGAAGAAGACGTCGAAAACACAGACGAAATTGTTGTGAATGTTGCGAAAAAACTTGGTGTTGACATTGAATGTAGCGACATCAGCCGATCCCACCGTGTTGGTCGTCCTGGCTCTAAACCCAGACCCATTTTGGTTAAATTTGTAAGCTACAGAATGAGAGAAAAACTATATAGCAACAGAAAAAAGATGGCTAAAAACACCTATATATCTGAGGACCTAACTCGTTACAGACAGGGACTGTTTTATAAAGCTCGACACGAACAAAAAAAGGGCGTTTTCTCCCATGCCTGGACCAAGGATGGAAGGGTGCTTGCACGCCTGCAAGGTGGGCGTGTTATTGTCATACGTGAGCCCTGTGACCTACTGGCTTGTAATAAGGACGGTGATCAACAACAACAGAAAGGTGCCGTGGTGACTCAGATTGACCCACAAGCCGGACAAGTACAATAGAAATGACCCAGATGTTTGAACAATCAACACCCACACAGCATATCCATCTGTCTGTATATCAACGTTACCCACAGCCTTCTTCTCAATCTTGCTCTCAATTTTGTGCTGCCCACATGTAATCACAAACTTATTACAGAATAGTAGACATAATTGAATAATAAATCTATATGTATATATGTATATGCGTGCGTATATATAATAGAGAGAGAATCTACTCTCGGAAAACTGTGCTCATAATATCTGAATTTTTGAGTCTGTATGTTAATTGCTGCTTTTTCGTAAATATTAGATATATTAGGTACATTTGCATTCAACTATTATGTTCTTCTCTATGTACGTGTGTATTATTTGCAAGACAGAAATCAATTAATAAATATTCTTCGTTTCACATAAACGGCCGCTGGACATTGGCCCAGTGTTGCCTCAGTGGTGGGCCAGCGTCGCTCACGGTGGCCAACACTGAGCTAGCGCTGGGTTAATTTGTCGTGTTTGCTCGGTAGCCACTGTTATGTCAAGTCTACAATCACAAATACATAACAATGAAGTAGGCCTACTTAAATAAATGTATATGTATATATGTGTGTATATGTAGATGTGCATATGTATGTGTGCATATGTATGTGTATAACATGTTAATATTTATATACATATATATTGAGCCTGCTTTTATAATGATTTTTATAATGATGTTCGTCAGTTTCTTCATAAAACATACCAAAGTTATAGATAATTTATATATATATTAGATGATTTGTATACTACTATAATGGTTCTCCATGTACGTGTGTAACGATTGCATGATTCAACTCAACTATTAGATATGTATTCATCATTTCATACACACGGCAGACACGGGACATTGGTCCGGCGTCGTCTCGGTGGTGGGCCAACGTCGCAGACGGTGGACCAACATTGAGCCGGCCCTGGTTCGATGTGTCGTGTCTACTCGGCAGCCACCGGAATGTCAAGTTTAAATATGAAACTTGTAGCCGATGTCAGACGTTGGCCCGATATTGGTATGGTACTGGCCAGTCTGTTGTTGGCTCGAAGGCCCGCACATTTTCTATTCACTGTTTGCATCCGTTCAGTGCATTGGTCCCGAGTTGGTGCAATGTTGGGCCAGAGTGTCGTAGAAGGTGGGCCAGCACTGGGCCAGGTCGGTCCCGTGTTTCATATTTGATGCAGTCTATCTAGCTAAATTGATATTGCACCACCGCTGGACCAGTGCTTGTACACACTTGTTATTATTTTATAAGTATTGGCTAATAATTATGTTCAAGATAAGTCGATTGGGGTTAGCTCAATTTTTCATGTGCTTTCACTTTTTGCACTCGACCTCGTAATGTGTGCAGTGTGTTCATATATAACACACACTGTAAAGAACAGTTTATTAATCTTGTATTATCATCTATTATGTTGTGTCTCATGCCTGCGACTCCGAAATGCGATAGGTTTTGTGATTCCACGTGGTCGGGTGATATCGCGCTCTATATGTTTTAATTCTGCCCCAACTCTAAACTATAAACATGACTGTTGATATTGAAACATATAGAGCGCGTATTGGTACATATCGGGGTCGTGGTAAGCCTGGTATAATTCTCAATGGTTACCTTATCATCAGTTTTCTGTGTAGGGTGGGAATTTTGTATTGGTTATTTACACTATTGTTACTCAGCGGAGATATAGAGCGTAATCCAGGCCCATCTAATTATATAAATGCGTTTCTACTTAATACTAGAAGATTAAAGTCGGTTTCAAAAAATCATAATAAATTAAAGGATTTTCAATCACTCGTCGAATTAAAACAAGCAAAAATTATTTCAGTAACCGAGTCGTGGTTAACAGAAGATATCAAAAACTGTGAAATATTACCTGAAGCTGATTTTAATATTTATAGAAAGGATCGCGGAGGGTACGGTGGCGTTTTAACAGCTATCCACACGAGTATTTATTCAAAACTGAGACCTGATCTAATGGTACAGAATGATCGACATAATGAGATCATTATTGTTGAAATCATTATTCCTAAACTCCCGAGGATAGCTCTTCTGACTTATTACCGACCACCGTCTGATAACTCTGTGGAATGTCCGCAAAATTTAGAAACCTGTCTCCGTCGTATACGAGAAGAAGGTTTCTCCAACATTCTTGTTATGGGTGATTTTAATTTACCAGACTTTGACTTGAACTTGAATGTTCCGCTTACGGATAATAATAACTACTGGTACTATTATGATATATTCCAAGAATTCTGTTTAAAACATATAGTTATGTGCTCAACCCATCAAAATGGTAACAGATTAGATTTAATATTATCTACATCACCCCATTTAATTACGGATATAGATGTTGAACAGGACCTATTTCCATCGGATCATTACCTTATAAATTTTTCTATCAAGGCTAGTAGCCTTAAAAATAATAAACTGACTAGATCAGTTTTTGACTATAGGAATGTGGATTGGACTAAGGTGAAGGTATATTTAACTAACGCTGATCTCATCGACATAGTTAGTGACTCAGTGGGTATACCCGACATTAATCGTATTTGTGATAATTGGGTCTCTAAATTGGAAGAAACATTAAATACATTTGTACCCCGTCGCATTATTCGTGACATTAATTCTCCCCCTTGGATTGACAGTGAGGTAATAAATCTGAGCAAAAAGAAAGAGACTGCCAGCAAACGGGCTAGGAGGATTAACACCCAGAGTGCTTGGGCTAAATACCGTCGACTCAGAAACAGTCTCCGGAACATGATAGATCAAAAATACAATAAATATACTAAGGATTCGCTCGATGATATTAGGACTAATCCCAAAAGGTTTTGGAGCTTCTTAAGATCAAAGACAAAAAGTAAACATATCCCTTCTGAAATGAAATTTCAGGGTAATACTTCAGACGAACCTGAAGTTGTAGCGAATTATTTTAACAATTTCTTTTATTCAAACTTTACTCACGTCCATAATACGGATAACCTTCCTCCCATCAATAGTTTTATTAATCCTAATCTATCAATTGTACAGTTATCAGTTGCTGAAGTCCGCATTATATTACAGAATATAGACACTAGCAAAGCGACAGGGCCGGATGGCATTCCAGGTGTATTTCTAAAAAATTGTGCTAAGGAACTGGCACCTTCTTTTACCAAACTGTTAAACATATCTTTGCAAGCTGGCATATTTCCTAACTCCTGGAAAATGGCTAATATATGTCCCATTTTTAAGAAAGGTGATAGAACTAATTGCGAAAATTATAGGCCTATATCTTTACTTAGTATTTTAAGCAAAATTTTTGAACGTGCTATCTGCAACATAATTTATCCAGAAATCAAAGATTTAATTTCTAACAACCAGTATGGTTTTGTCCAACGACGCTCAACAGAATCTCAATTATATGTCTTTTACGACAAAATCTCAAAAATTTTAGACTCTGGTGGCCAAACTGACGTTATATATCTTGATTTTACAAAAGCCTTTGATTCAGTTCCGCATCATCTCTTAATACATAAACTTCAGACTTTCGGTTTTAATGGGACGCTGCTTAACTGGTTCCATAGTTATCTAAATAATCGATACCAGCGAGTACTAATTCACGGTAGCATGTCTACTAAACTACCTGTTAGATCTGGGGTACCCCAAGGGTCAATACTTGGCCCATTAATGTTTATATTATATGTGAATGACATTGCGGACAATATTTCAAATCTATCTTTTAAAACTCTATATGCTGATGATGCAAAAATTGGAAGAGAAATTAAATCAATGCAGGATTGTGTAGACCTTCAAAGCGATTTGAATATTTTTACACGTTGGAGTGATATTTGGAAGCTTTTCTTTAATGGTACCAAGTGCAAAGTCCTCACAATAGCCAGATCTTTTAAACATAATTTTCAATACCATTTAAATAACATTCATCTAGAATCTGTTAAAGAGTTTAATGATCTAGGACTACTGATCAATTCTTCCTTAACCTGGAGAAGTCATATTGCCACTAAAATTAGCAAGGCGAACAGAATGCTTGGCCTGATAAAGCGTACAGTCGGATTCAATGCTCCATATAGAGTCAAACTACACCTATATACAACTTTGGCTAAACCGTTATTTTCCTACGCATCAATTGTTTATTCCTGTAGCAAGGCAGATCTCAACCAGATTGAACGTATACAACGTAAAGCCACGAAATATATTCTTAATGATTATGTGTCGGATTACCCAACCAGACTACATAACACCAAATTACTTCCTTTGTCTTTTATAAAAGATATCAACGACTTGTGTTTTCTATATAAATGTATACATAATTTCATAGATATAGACATTAGACATATTCTTTCTTTTTATAACGCTGAAACCTCTAGAACTAGGCTAGGTCAACAGGTCTTGCCTTTAAGATCTGTACGCTTTAATTCTGAATTGGCTGGGCTATTTTTCTCTAATCGGGTAGTAAAAATGTGGAATATCCTGCCGAACACAATAAAACAAATTAATTGCCGCAATAGATTTGTCAAACGTTTTAAGAAACTATTATATAATTTTTACATTGTAAAGTTGACTACGACCTATGATATTGACAGCTCTTGCACGTGGGTTACCGTTTGTCGCTGTCCGCGATGTCGCCAGGCATGAAACACTTTTCTCTCTTTTTCTTTTTGACACATCCCAGCAGGCACGGGAAGTTCACCTGGTGTTGAGTCGGTGTTGGGCCAGCGTCGTAGACGGTGGGCCAGCATTGATTCGGTGTTTGATGGGCGTCTCGTGTTTTGCTGGAATGCGTTTTTCATAATTGCTGCACGCATACTTTAATAACATTGTTATCTGATCATGGGACAGGCCTAGCATAGATATTACGTATCTGATGCCATGTCCCAGCCAACAGTATTATTATGACTATGTTTTATTATCACTGAACAAAGTAATGTATACTGTGTATTTGGCGAATCTTAATAAATAAATAAATAAATAAAATATAAATAGGCCTTAACAAGATAAACGTTCACCCAATGCTAGCTTACTGCTGGCCCATCGTCTACGACCATGGCTCATCTGTAAAACAGCATTGGCTAAAGGTCTCATTTTTGCAGGGAACACCGGCAACTCAATACCCTGACACAATGTTGGTTCAATGTTGGAAGAGTGTCATAGATGATGGCACAACATTTAACCAACATTGGGTCAGTGCAAGCCAAAAGGAGGCAGTGACATCAGCGGAAAGGAAGTATATACTTGATTTACAAGTGAACAAATACGGCCTTTTGGCAGCGCTATGGCAGAAACAGACGGGACGCCAGTTAAAAAGCAGTAAATGCCTAGTATACCAGGGAGCAGATATTGCCTTCTGACATTGCACAGACAGAACAGATAGTAACGGAAGTTAACGACAGACGTTTGTGTGGAAAACCAGCTTAAAAGTTTGTCGAGTCGACAAACTAAAAATCGCAGTGAAAATTTCTTAGCTTTTGTGAGTACGAGGGCTAGCTGTGGCTTTTAGATTAGATAGCATCATAGCAGACTACAATGTCAGATTTTTACATGGCTAACGTTACATTGGCACTAGATCGTGTTTGATGTCCTATATGTTATTGACATAAATAGTCTTTAAGCCTACATACTTATTTGTCATAGTACTGTACATGTAGATACAAGATGGTCAGTACAAGAGTTGTTGTTTGCTACGCTAGTATATACAAATTTATCAGCCATAGTGTTTTTTCTTAGATAAACATGCACACTTAGTCCAAGGGATTTTTATCATTTGACATCCTAATCCTAGTGTCAACAACACACTTACGTGCCGAAATGCGTTGTCTTAAAATCAAAATAGAATTGCACCTTCCAGTTACAAATGTCACAAACATAGGGATTTGACCACATATAACCTGTTACTGTAACCTGTTAAAGCAGCCCCTTGGGATGACTTCAATTTTCGTTTTTAGTTTTGTAATGAAGTATTGTATCCCCCAGATCAAGATTTTATTTTTTTCAGAGTTTTTAGATTTTTAAAAATATTTCTTATTAATATTTCTATAAAACCGCTTAAAACCCAAACAAACTTTTTGTATACCTAAACACATGCCGAAGGACGATTGAATGTTCCTACAGCACTGGGCCACATGTTGATGCCGTCGGCCCAGCGTTGGGCAGACAATCAGTGTTGCAGGTGTATCACCTCATGTCCTGACTATAAGACACCAATCAGACACCAATTAGCGGCGATTGCTTTGATCTCCATGGCCAAGACGTGGGAATATGTGGTGTGAAGTGCTGTATATTGCTGACTTGTTTTGTTTACATGGCAATATACGACCTGGAAATATAACTATTTCACTCTTTTTCGGTGTCTTAAAATTGTTTTTTGACTTTTTTGTATTTTTAGTTCAGATCAGAAGGCTATATAGCTTCATATAAGTTAAATTTTCAAAATTGACAACATTGAAAATAACTCATCCCAAGGGGTCCCTTTAATTTATTAAACAAGGGGATCAACTGTATCGCGGCAAAATGCATGTAAGCATCACCTTTCATGGCCTCTCAGACATTCAACAAACATTTTTTCATCCTGAAAATGACACCTACCTCATCCAAAGTTATTACTCTTTCTAATCTGGATCTGCTGCCCTGAGTATATTTGTAATTCTAGTACAAATTCAGGTTTTGAGCAGCACCATATTCATCTCGAAATCATCTGTATTGACTTTCCCGACTTTGTCTGGTACACTCACGTCACAAAACACTATCATGTGATCAGGTGACAGAAAATATCAGGTAGGCCAAGATAAGAGGCCGAACGGGAAAGGGGCCGAACAGAAAAGGGGCGAAACGACTGGCATTCAGATGAGGTAGTTGTCATTTTCAGGATGATATGTGGTCGAATCCCTATGAGTGAAACAGACTGATGTGCTTGCAATGTACTTGAGTTCAAGTACCAAGTACATGGGAATGTACTCGGGTACAAGTACATTTTTGTCAAGCTCAAGAACAAAATACAAACAAGCAGGAAAAAATGTACTTAAGTACAGGAAAGTACAAGTACTAATGTACTCGGCCTAAGCCCAGCAACATCCCCCGCTGCGTACGTTTTTTTCACATAATTAAAATGTTGATCCATGCCAGTGCTTTAAAAGTGATCACGTCTTGTTAGCTGCTAACAACAAAATATACTAGTAAGAAAATAATAAAAAGTCCAAAGTTGTCTTTTTTATCTTCCTCTTTCGACTAGTTCAAACTTTTTAGAAAAAAATTCTGTAAACAACATTTGCTAAAAAGTGTGTCCTACATCTGCATTTCGGTTACTAAATTTATTCTGTTAGAAGGTTGAGGTAACTTCCACCAAAACACACTGTGAAAATAAAAGATTATTCTATATCGCCAGTGTTTTTAGCCCTACAATTTTCATTAGTACGTTTATGAGTATACTACTTGACTTTATAATAGGCTACAGCTGTATGTATACCTATGTCCGAAAATCATCATTTGAAAATTCATAAATAAACCAATGATTGTTTTAATCATGATTATTATACATTCCAATCTATGCAGCAATTAGGAAACAATAACAACATCAACATAATAATTTTCCATTTTTATATTAATTGTCATCATACTTTTAACAACACTAAATTAATATATATATATCAAATATATTATTTTATGTCACACATGTGACAAGCACGTTATCATTAAAGATTACAGTAGTTTTTATAAAGTACATTTGTGAGCATAATGTGAAATCCAGACCAAAATAATTGGGCCTACACTCAGTGATTTTGATATATCACCACTTCTGTGCGATGTCACATAATAATATGGATTAGGCGAGAAATCAGTATGGCTGAAAGTAGCGAACACAGTGTTATAGAGGTTCATAAATGCATATTTAGACACATTCAGCAGATCATCCAGCTACCAATGGAATATCTTAAAGGGAGGGTGTTAAGGTTGGGTGAGCATCAATAAATGGAACATATCCTATTAATTAAAACAGCTAATTTAATTTTTACTTAATTTTTTTTATTATTGGTAAAAAAAATCTTTTGTTAGATTTTTCGAGCCGAAGTCACTTCTGATGCGAGTTGCGAAGCGTAACGGCTCGGACACAACAAATTTGTCTAAATCCCCATCACCGACAATGCTGGACCAATGTGGTTACCCAGCAAACACAAAACATTTGTATAACATTTGTACAACTCTGGCCCAACGTCTCCGACGTTGTTCCAGCATTGTACAAGTGTTATAGGTCTACAAATGTTTTGTGTTTGCTGGGTAGGCGATGTCATCATGGTAGTTCCCTGGTTTATGTCGATACGTCACAGGAATTTTCCTTTTCTCATTAAAAAGTGTAGCATGTTGATGGTTATACCATCTGCGTTCGACGTCTCAGAACAAAGTTATAGGAAGTTCGGTCGTATTTATCCATTAAATTATTTACAAAATAATTCGCAAAATTATGGAATTTAACCCCAACGGCGCTCTTATTGACTTTTATCAGGCAAAAGTTTGAAATATTGTAAATAAACATATTAATTTTGTTTTCAGCGCCGTTTGGCTAGTCTTACTAATTTTTCCAAGTTTTTGGTGACAACCCTGGGTCGGTCAGTATGTAGGCCTGATCACCTAATATGAATTTTTTTTGTTCCCCGTGGGGCTGAGTTTTCATGAACAGTTTTATTAAAAAAATTATCATTTATATAATAATGTATCTGAATAATGCAATCTGGTATCACAGGTGTGAACCACAATTCTACGTGTATAAAAGTTAAGTAGCTGAAATTGAAAACAGTCGTGATTGCCATGCGTTGTGGTAGTAATAAGTGGTTATGGGGGTGTTGAAGTCATCATCGTCATCATTAGCCCTGGTAGCAGTAGGCCTAACGGTTAGAACTAGACGTTTGATCTAGATATATTCTGGGACATTTACCCTGGGTAGGTCGGGAGTAAAAACTGAATGTATGTCTCCACTGACCATAAGATATGAAATCATCAAGTTGTCTGAAGTGAACACCACACAGAACATATGCGGGATTACCATGCTTCCAGTTAGCTCTGTCGAGTTTCACAAAACGATCCCACTTGCGTGCGATTTGGGAATCTTTTGGCCATGTATTAGTGCTGTAACATCTTCATTTGTATTGTTACACAAACCGGAGACGCAACGTTTTGGCATGATAACAATTTAAACAAAGATGACATTAAAACTTTGTAGGACAATCCATGAACAAGACGCTGTACAACTGGGTAATGACTGCGGGATCACTATAGGATCAGTGCAAGTGGACTGCTGTAGGCATACGACTTCACCGTGTTACGTCACACGGCAGCTGCTGATAGTGGGAGCGTTTTTTATGACCGTCAATATGAGATCCATTTGGCCTACTTCAAATGCACTTTTTCGTGGCATATATTAAAAATTTAATGATGATTTATTTTGCGATGTACTTTGAATAGTATAATTAAGCCAAAATAATGGCCAAAACTATATTTTAAAACCTTAACACCATCCCTTTAATAAAAATAATTTCATAGCCAGCTATACAACACATCAAGCTGATAAAATTGGGTCAAAATAGATAACAGTGACCTGGAGACATATTGATTTAAACACAAGGGACCTAGACACAAATAAGTCATTTGGTCAGAGTATGTGTGCATAAGTGATATCGTCACAATTTTGGTGCTTTCAAAACACTCAAGTCCTTTTGTATCAACGTCCATCTTTTCCATGAAGTGGGATTTGTTTTAGTTCACTTTGATTTGTGTGATTGCAATTAATTAATAATAAATCAACATAATATAATATATCTTATTGATCGAAATGATGTAAATGTTACATCAGTTATGTTTTTCAACCCGTGAAAATTGTTTAAGTTAATTTCATACTGCTAAGTTAATTTCATACTGCTTACTTTCATACTGCACTTATACTGCACGTATAAGTGAAAGTCGACTGTTTTAGGCATGTCTCCAAAAATATTCTTGTTCGTTTATAAGTAGATGCACTTATATTCGAATACTACGTGCATGCACTTATATTCGAAAATTACTACGCATGCCACTGTGTAACTCATACTGCAGGTGAGAATGATATCGATGTCTTGAGTTGAAGAAACCATTAATATAGTATTATATGTTAATAATAATTAAAAAATTTATTATGTTCTATCGTAAACACAACTAGAATAATAGGCTATTATTTGTATTTATTAACGGTTAGACATTAAGAGAGAATTCCTCCATAATATAGATACACACCGACAGTTCAAGCCGTCATAGCAATAGTATATGCATGGGTGTGATAGCTGAAAAGCGTGGACAAAGGAAGTGTGATATGACAGTTCAAGTAGTGTCAAAACCTATTGCATGGAGTCACTCCCGCAAGTTAACTTCAAAGTAACAGTCAGTGATTACTAACATTTGTTCAGTTTACATTGGATTATAATAAATCAAATAATCGATTTTTAAAGAATTTGGAGAAATTTAAAAAAAAAATTTATGTTCGAATATAAGTGCATGCACTTATTTTTGAAAACTAAGTGCATCTTCAAATATAAGTGCATGCACGTTAATGCGCGGGGATACGGTAAAAGTTTTTTCCTAGTGTTAACTCGTCATAAGCGAAATAATAATTTTTTCTATGGAATCTATCTGGGTATTTTACGTATCCTAATCACACTCCTGCATTTTTTTCAACACAATAGATTAACAGATAAACAAGTTCAAATAAATAGATTGAAAAAATATAACAGAGTAGGTTACACATGTAAACGGGTTATGCAAGTGTGCGTGTTCTGACAAATAACACCTGCCCCAGACACCAAAAATAAGTAATTATGGTAATTTGTGAAAAAATAACTTTCTCAGTAAGTGTCTTTTGATCACCAAAAGTAATATTAATTCAATTATGCATACTAGAATGCAGAAAGTGGGGATTTTATCACTTTTAGAAATATTTATTTAATATATTTTATAATATAATAAAAAGTTTCAATGGCAGTAACACATTATGAAACAGTGTTTCATCTAGCCACTTCTAACATGGCAGAGCACTATGTTAACCTACATGAGCAGCATGTTGCCATTCACGAGCGCCATGCTACTCTTCACGAGCAGCATGCTACTCTTCACGAGTCCCATGCTACTCTTCATGAGCGGCATGCTACTCTTCACGAGCGACATGCTACTCTTCATGAGCGGCATGCTACTCTTCACGAGCGCCATGCTACTCTTTATGAGCGCCATGCTACTCTCCACGAGCGCCATGCTACTCTTCCAATATCCAGAAGGCGCCATGCTCCTTTAAACCATCGCTATGTTGCTTACCCTACGTCTTCATCATGGTGATCATTAGCTGTGTTTACACACCTGACCTATACATCTGGCTTCTGCATACACTCCTTTTTCAGGGGGAATGTTTTGCCGGTATCCTGCTGTGTACAGCTAGATGCCCTAAATAGCCAAATATTAGGGTGCCATACTCCTCCTGAATGCTAGGAATGCTAGATGAAACACTGACAAGTATGAAGATGATAATAATGATAATAGATGTGTATAATTTCCTAGTTTTCTCGGTCATGTCACCTTGGTCTATATTTCTCTGTCACAATAAGATCAGTCAGCATGCCGACCACCGGATCACCTGTAGAACAAACAAACATATGAGGAGGATAACACGGTTACAACACACCATCTTAATCCTTGAAGTGTGACATTGAAAATTAAATTTTCAACCACTTGACGTTGTGTCTCACTACCGCGACCCATGACTTCAAGTGGGTGAAAATTATTCATATATGTAATATTTTTATCATTTAAGACAAAACAAATCTATATATTAAGGTCTGTGCATGAGTGTATATGGTTCTAAGGACTTTTCATACCGTATAAGATATCACTGCAGCTAATAAAAGATTTTGTGGCAGATATGCAGTTACTAAAATTGTCGGATACAATATTAAAACACAAAGAAACACAATTTAAACCACCTTATACTACCTATAATATACTCAAAGAAGGAATGGGGTTTTATGCCACTTAAGTGCACATATAGGCTAAACTAGGCCAGGAGAACCTCTTGAGGATTGTGAGATGAGACAGCCCTACAGACACGGATTCGAAATTTGAGTCCTGGCAGTCTGAGGCCGAGCTTGCTACCTTTCGGTCACGGATGCTCACCAGAATATTGAATGTTCACGACTGAGCAGGAAGAAACATTTAGGCAGCTTTAACAGGGTTCCCACAGAGATTTGGAAATGAAATTCCATGACTTTTCCATTATTTTCCATGACCATTTTTCAAGAATTCCATGAACTGTACAACCTCCACCACCATCGTGGTCCGATCTAAAGCAGAACCGGGTGTGGCTTGTTTCTTACAAAATTGTGTCTTTGTGTGTCAAAGTGTAAGTAATCAACATATATGTGATCAACACATTTCTCTCAATTTGACTTTGAAGAAATGCGATAGATATTTATAAAAATCCAAAATTCCATGACTTTTTCATGACTTTTTGCCAAATTTTTATTTTCCATGACTTTTCCAGACCTGGATTTTATTTTGTCATTTTCCATGGTTTTCCATGATTTTCCATGACCGTGGGAACCCTGTTTAACCACTACACCACTGCCCTCGCCCTGGTATCTTTTGTACAAGGATACCAAAGGGATTCCAAACTTGTTCCACAACTCTTGCAAAACAGAACAGATCTAGCTTATAGATTTTGTCGCATTTATCGTATCTTACAACCTATCACTCTAGTAATATAGTTATGTGTATTCACATTGAATCCAGAATTGTAGCAGCAAACAAAGGTATTCAAAATCTTTTCTCTAATCGGAATGATTGACCTTAATTGTTGGGAAATAATAAAAGATTTACCATCTTTTTTATGCTATGAGTTAAAGTAGGCCTACATACCTGCAATATCGAGTTTTGGCTCATTGAGCTTTCGCCGAAGTAGGTCTTCAATGAGTATTCTTAGGTCCTTGAAAACAACACCAGTTTTGGCATATGCCTGGAAAAAAACCATTCACATTTAGTACTGTCAATACTAGCAAATATTTTGACCTCTAATCAGGACTATAATAATCTTTTCTTTTCCTTTTTGTTGACACATCAAATAACATTTTTTTAGGATGGTCAAAGGGTTAATTATTTAGCCAGTAACAGTCTGGAGATGTACTCCAGCACATATTCTCCCTTGAATATGAACCATGTATAGATCTGCCACAGATACCTTTCATACCTAAAAGGACAAAATGCAAAAGCATATGGGGGGGGGGGGGATTGCCAAAACAGTCTCTTTCACTGGAATAGAACATCCTTAGTAAAACAGCCATAACAATGGACAGGCTGACAACAGGCTGACTGACCAAACAAATACCCAAACAAACAGATAAAGATACAAAAAACCAGTCAACTAACCATCCGATCAAACAATCAATTAAAACATTTCCCTAATCTGATCTACTCAGAGACCCGAGATGTGTGTCTTCAGATCAAGTGACAGCATGGGGTGCATGATCTGTGCCAACTAGGAAAATACATTACATTAGAATTAAGCTAAGTCTTAAAGTGTGACTGTTTTGGCAAAGAGACATTAAAAGCATCACCGCTAGATATATGTATGGTCAGTTTTGACTGATCAGTCCATCAAAAAAATCCACAAAACTTTAAAACCTGATAGGCTACATCAATCAAATTTAATAAAAAATATCTTCAACAAAGTCCACCAACCATCAATATAAATTATTTTTCATGACGGTTAGATGGTCCGATGCATTTCTGGTACATTGTGTACTCATAGTATTGTGGATGACATTTAGAAATGCTATATCTCACATACCGTAAAATGTATCCAATCATCTATTGTGATGACCTGTTCTTGATGCCTGACGGAGATCTCGCCTCCAAACAACAGCAGTGGATACGGGCTGATCAGTGTGCTCTCTCGTATATACACTCTGGACACACGGACCTTCTCATGATACACCATCAGGCCGTTACAGGACATCTTCTTATTTACAGACCCAGGGTGTATACGTGCTTGTCCCTGTGCAGTTTGCGCTACAGCCGGTCTCTTTTCTCCGGGGTATGCCGCGTCGTCAACCCCCTCTACATGGCTGATTTTGGCCAAGTTGGGGTAGAGTCCCGCTGTTAACACAGCTTTCAATAGTAACTCTTGTGATTTAGTGAGTTGATCCAGGCGTAGATCCACAGTTTCTCCCGTGTCATGGATGTTAATCACATCTTCTGACTGTGCTGCAGTCTGTTTAAATGTTCTCTTTATGACTGTATCATGAAAGCCTATCGACCGTACCATCCTCACCAGATCTGATGCCACATTCTGACAAAAAAAATAGACAAATAATAACAAATGGTACATGCACTGCACTATATCTTATATAAACTATACACATTAATCAGTAGGTACACTACAAACAAGATGCTAGTCAAATATTTTGCCAAAGTATTTTACTAATAGTGTAACAAATCATGTACCACAATACAAACATAATTACTAGCATTTATTTATACATGAACCCAAATTAACAATTATTTTTATTAGTTTTTGCAACTAGAATGTGTACAAAAATTAGCTTCGATTTAAAAAATAATCAAATTTTGGAGTACACTGATTAATTGTTACCTTGATATCTATTAGTGCTGATCGCTTGAGAAAAAATTTATTGCAGTATTGTTGTTCTGCTCGATAACCATCTTTGCTTGCAGCTTGCCATCTGGAAGAATATTATTTCCATATCACACACAATTTAATTGTTAAGTACATGTAAATGAATTGATCATCATAATGATAAATGTACTTGAACAAAAATATTCAATACAACTCATCAGACACAATATTCTGAGCCAATGTCTGTTTAATGTTGGTCCACTCTCTGTGATGCTGAAGCAGCATGAACCAATATTTGATCAGCATATCATGTTTGTTAGGTTTTCACAGACGTCAACAAATGAAAATAACAACTCAATTGAAAAAGAATAATTTTAATTTTTTAGCATTATTTTATATAGAATTTTTATAATGATTTAGAATACTGCATATATACTGCATTCTGTTATAACAATGAGTCAAACTGGGGGATTATATTGTGTTTAGGTGCAATGCTTACCCCAGGAAAGATTTATATATCGTGAGGCTATCTGAGCTCGCCACAGCTAGAGTGGCTTTGGCAGAATCAGCTTGTGCTCGTTTCCCGAGAGGTACAGCAAAAGGTGATTTGTCAGACATTGAAGCTGCCACCACAGCCTGAAACAGAATCTCAATTACACGAGTAGACAAACAAAACATCATGCACGTTATCATCAATCAAATCATAATGCAAATTGATGTTTAATGTTAAAACGTGCTCACGACTGTGAGCACGTTTTAACATTCAAACGTCAATTTTGAAGATAATTATGTACAATGCGGCTTAGTGTTAATAAAATTTGTTTAAGCCAGTTTGTCAGCGACCAATTACATGGTATTAGTGCAAGTCTCCATACCCTGCACAAAAGATAATAAAAGTTGAACAAATTAACACCAAGTTAGACTATTTGGCCTAACAGTGCCCTAAAAACAAATTTTGAAAATAGATTTAGCAAAATAAATTATGCCATCAAATAAATAATAACCGTTTGCTGCAGACATCCCAACATGGCACCAAATATGAGCATCTTTCCTATGCGTACGTTGACAGGTAAAGAGGCTAGATGATGGCCGAGAGCTGTCAGGCTAGGCTTTCCTATGGTACATGCCCCCACTTCCTGCAGTACACTCATGGCTCGATTAACTGCCTGACTAGATGGCGGGTCTAAAGCTTGAGACAAAAACTCTTCTGGATGACCCATCTCACATTTCTGTATAAATAAGAATAACAAATCATAAAGTTTATAACAATTTGTGCAATTTTTCAAAAAAAAACCACAGCTAGATTTTGTTTTCTAACATTCAATAATACATATACGGTTAAATCACAATTTTTTATATGATAGCATTGACTAAAATGTAGAAGCAGTATTAGATGATGAAAAATATCAATGTTTTTGGTCTTACAAATAGTATTACAGAAATTCTACCCACCAAGATATGCAGACACAATTCCTCCAGTGGAACACGTAAGATCTCAGGAACTGAATAATCAGGTAAAGACGCAAATCTGTAATAAAATGTAACATCAATTTTATACTGCGCAAACATCAGTAAATAATTTGTAATTTTGGCATAACTACAAAAACTAAATGTGACAATTATTTTAATTTGTCAAAACTGAGGTAAGTGTTTTCACAAATTACTGATTGAACACTCTTTCAAAAGGGGCTATTATTAAAGAGCTAATAGAAAGAGCTTAAATGGCACCTACAGGATTACCAATCAACCGATGAATCTTTTAATTCTCTGTTAGTTTGAAGCTGGAAGTTGAAAATTCGACTTTTTCTGCATATTGATGGATAACACTGTTTGAAAAAACTAGACTCTCAATAATAACATATTATTTTCCTCGCATGTGTGACCTGATCTGGCAGAATCTCACGTCCGATTCTGACGTCTAAAGACAGACCCCAAACATAAAGATATGTATAATATTTTAAAGAGGTGAAAAAGAACCAGGGGGACAGGTAGCCGCTTCGTCGCATTGCTATGGTGGATCACATATGTGATACTAGATCGTGTAATGATAAAAGTGATTAAATAAAATCCACAAACATCTCTATTATTCAGGGTTTATTTTCAAGCCATGATCATGGTTTCGCCGAAGCGTCATCAGATAGCTTATTTGTTTAATAAAACACGCCACTGAAGTAGTGTTTTGCGGCCCTCCCAGTGACATCATTGGGTGCCGCACCAGAGTCAGTGAGGTGGTGTGGCCGCACTGCTCTTAAGAGACAAATTAGGCTTGGAAATAGTTTTTTTTTCTAAAAGCCATCTGAGGATACCACAGCAATACAATAGTGTAAATTTTCTCATGAAGTATCTAAGTATTACATACTGGCCAGAGAAGGATTAAGTTTTAATATGTGTTATAATCATGGAAGGATAATGTAAGATCATTTTGAAATCGTCCAAGATGAATGTAATACTTAGATACTTCCAATAAAGTCCAATCTAATATAAAGCCTAAATCTGGAACTTTAATTTCAATATTCAAACATAAGAAATATAATGGTACAGCAGTACATGGTTCGAAAAAAATTCCTTGTGCAGACTTAATTTTTGGAAGATAAGCTATTATAGTCTGTCCAATGGAGGGGAATAAAATTGTCCAAAATGAAAGTCAGCTTCTCGTTACTTATTCAGTCAATTCTCGAACAATTCTCAATTACATTTTGCACCATCTTTTAGCCACATAAAAAAGATGGTATAGTTTGAAAGTGATTGAAAGTGATCAGACATGTAGTAAATATGAAATTATGATGACCCTCCATAAAACTACTAAATCAGCCTAATTCCGGTTTATTCTCTGATTGTGTTACATGTCAAGTTGAATAGTCTAACTTGGGAAAAACTCACTGGAATTTCTTGAAATCTTCGAGGTTGTTACCAAATGGCTAGATAATAATGATTATAAAATTTAGTGAAAAAGGAAAGCTAACGGGAAGCTAACTTTAATTTAAAATCATCCTCACCTTTGTTCAGACCATAGTATAGAGTTGTTAGCAAATATTGAGAAATACTAACACAGAAATCACCAGCCGAGCTGCTCGGTTAAGTCATCACCTTGACTACACAACAATTCCACACCAATATACTGATGTGTCACTTACTTCACTTTAGTGTAGAGGCGAAAGCACACTCCGCTAGTGACACGCCCTGCTCGTCCCTGACGCTGCTTGGCACTCGCCTTACTCACGTAAACCTCCTCAAGGCTGCTCAACTGACTTGACTCACGATACCTGTCAATGATACGACCAAGTTCAAATTTGCCCCCAACCCTTTCACAACAAAAGTCCATTTTTGTAAGCTGAATGCTGTAGCATTGAGTTTACAAAAATGGACTTTCATTTTGAAAAAGTTACATTAGATATATCCATCAATCTTCAGGGTTGTATGTTTTGTAGAATTTCAACCTGGGTTACCCATCTCAATTGACTCTCCCCTACTGCCCCACCTGGGTTTTGCCCCAGGCTACGGCCAGCTGAGCTACATATAATGAATGATATCTAATATACATATTTATCCTCCCCCCCTCATAAAGTTATTCTCTCTGGTAGTAAATATACATTGACATACGGCTGATTAGTGATTCTAAAATAACATATATATATATATAAGAGCCTAGATGAAATGAATGGTTCAAAATATTAACCCTTTGCCTGCTGATCACGACAACAGTCATTTTAATCAGTTTTATTAGCGGATTAAATCACTTTATTGGGAATGAAATGTGTGTTTAGCCTAACCCTTAAAACGCCGAATTATTTTTGTAGAAACTATGGAGACCAAAGGGTTTTTTCAATTTGAAATCATCATAAATGTCTTAGACAGCTTTTTCTGATTCATTTGAATACCTATGTTATGGGTCCACGGCCATTATAAATATATTTACTCTAACAGTGCGGGGATCGACTTTGGTCTACGGTCGTAAAGTCGGTTCCCGCGCTGTGAGGGCTGAACATCAAAATTTGTAAAGTTTGGTCTCAAATTAAACAAATGTGAGTAAATTTAAACCACTTGAAATTGTGGATCGTGGTAGCGAGACACAACTTCAAGTGAGTGAAAATTTAAATAAATTACCTTAGCAGGACAAGGGTTAAAAAAGAGACAGATTTCCTCTTAAATCATAAGGGGCAATATATAAGTATAAGATTCACCTGTTCTCTTTAACTTTTCCTGAATCTATGACAAAGACAACATCAGGTATGGTGATGCCAGTCTCTGCTATGTTAGTAGCCAGGACTATCTTACGTACTCCATCGGGAGGCACAGTGAATGCCTGAGTCTGATCATGCGAAGAAAGTATCGAGTGTAATGCCACTACTAAGTACCTACAACAATGAAAATGTTAACAAAGCTTGGCCAAATGAGTGCAGGCTGGTGGTCTGACAGGAAGTAATTCACATGCTAAAAAAACACAAAATTATATATAAACCTTATGAGGACAAAATAGCTTGTCTAGCGTTAGGAAATATCTACCGGCAAAGGGAATGCTTCATAGAGAAAACAAAAAGATCTTGTTTTACTAGGAATTTTGCCATATACAGTCGAGCCTCTCTATAACGAGCACGCTTGGAGCGAATTACTGGGTATAACAAAGTATTTCTCTGGAACGGATCATTTCCCATAGGGTTACATGTATATAAATTTTGCTTATTGTGAAGTCGTTTACTGCGAAATTCGTTTATTACGAACCACTTTTTGATCCCAAAAATCACATTTTTTCCTCTTAATATTACGAATTTAAAAAAATTCAACTGAAAAATAATTTAACTTGTAAATGTATTAAGACTTCACATGCCGATGATATATCACTTAGAGAGGTGAGGTTTGTCAGAATTGTTAACATAACAATGTGTCAGGTCTCGCATCAATGATTATCAAACCTAGCTAACCAATGTCGCCATTGACACAACATTGAGCCAACGCTGTTCCAGTCTACGCTGCATTATCTTCAATCGTGATTTTTCCACCGTTAAAAATAGGTTTAAAATTTTAAAGGTTTTAAATTTAAGTAGTACTTTTTCCCTATAAATTAATAATAATTTATTATTCCGTTTATTACAAAGCACTTTTGATCATACATGTTCCCCTCTTATTGTGAAATATTGAAAAATGCAACTAAAAAATAACTTTACTTAGTGAATATCAAAATGTATTAAAATGTATGAGGTCAGGTTCGTCGGGATTGTTAACACAACAATGTGTCAGCCAGTTTCGCATCAATGATTATCACACCTAGCATTAAACCTATGACTGAGTTACATTATTTTCAATCGTAATTTTTTCTACCATGACAATTATAGTCATTTACAGACTTTTTCACTAAATCATTGATAATAATTTAGTATTTTAATAGGTATTATTAAGCAGTTTACAGCTATGACATGTATTCAATAGTGATCGTCTTTGTCTTAATGTGAAAAAAACTGCGTTGAGTAAGTAAGATGACGTTTTCAGTCCTTATATACTTCCCATAAACGAATTAAATTAAGTTTAGGCTTACTGTATTATAATTGTTATACTCTGTTTAATTATTCTTATTGAAAATTTCTGAGAAAAAGCCATTTTAAGAAAGAAGATAGTGAAAAAATCAACAATAAAGTTTGTGATGTATACACTTATTACGGCTGGAATCGTCACATGTGGACTAACTGATAATATACCCACAGTGATTGAGTAATATAAGTTGCATTCTAGTGTTGCATATTATTTTATAAACACAAACCCTACAATTTATCTTACTATTGCTGTATTTTATACTAATTATAAATAAAATTGTTTTTAAACACTTTGGTTTCGTAATTCGTCCATTTGAGGTTACCTCAAGTATAGCAACATTTTAATATTCAAAGGATTTATCAGTAATGACAGTCGGAACCCTAAACACGTGTACCATTACGCTTTGACCACAGCGATAACGGCGATGACTGTTACATCATAGCCTTAATTATAATCCCAAGAAGCAGTACTTGCAGGTAATAGTGATACATATTATTTTAAAGTTTGCTTTGTGAAGTCCGCATGGATGTTCTTTGGTACCATTTTAAGTATTTATGTAACTGAAAATATTATGTTCACTCGATCTAGACATCTATCACACTAAAACTGTATAAAACTGGTCTTAGTCAGTGAAATGTGGTGAAATATCATTTCTAAGGACTACTTTGGAATTTAGAATGTTTCAGTTGTCGCAAGGGGTCGTTAGGTTGGCCAAGTGGAATGGGATAAATTATGATAGCCGTAGATTGGTCCGTTAATTGAGAGTGTGTATATTATTTTTCTTGTCTTTGATTTATTAATAAAAGCTTATTTTTTATGTTCCAATAATTTTTTTTTTATCCACATTATACTTTAATTCATACAGAGTGATACGAATTGTATGTATAATAGTGGACCATATGCAGCCTATATCTTTCTACATATTACATGCATTATCAATACTGTGGAATGCTCCAATCGATCTGAGATGGGGAGGGAATGGGGAACATCACGCTTAAAGCAAATTTCGGATATTAGGTCCCTGTTACTTCGTTATAACAAGGCTAGACTGTACCTAATTTATGATGTAACTGCTGACTTTTCAAGTTCACAGTTGTCTTTGCAAATGTTACCTTCTCTTGTCTGAGTATTTCCTGTCAGCCAGCAGCATTTCATGGAGCTCTTGTATGTGTGCAAAACCAGGCAAAAATATCAATACGGCTCCTTTCAATGTAGACAGCTCACTATTACTGTCCAGATTTGCCAGCAAACACTGAAATTATAAAAGCAGCATGGAAATAAAAACCACCTTTTAGAAAAATGTCAAGTTTGTGCATGTAATATATTTGAACCGTCACAGAATTCCATGTTAATAAATAAACTGCTGTATCAAAAAAAAAATCATTCACTTAGTTTTCTTACATTGTGTATTTCAAAACATTACACACTAAAAACCTAGAACCTTATGTGACAGTGATGCAAGATTCAAACTAATGAGGAAAGCAATAACAACAGTGTGTAAAAATAAGCTATAGACCTAATCAAATATTATTTGTTTTGTACCATGATAAGATCCATGTTGATGCGATCCGGATTGAGACGTGTAACTATGTTTCGTGTTTTCTTACTATATTGTTCCGAATCCAAACCACTCTGCAAATGTAAAATAACTCATGCAATTAGTCTCACAGTAATCTATGAAGATAGATCTAATATAATCCTTACACCACCAGAGTGCTCTAAATATAGGTGGTGAAAGAGTTAACTTGCTTGCATGTCCAAGTTAGAAGCAAATCATCTCAACATAAATGTTAGCCTAATGTTGTTAAAAAAAATAAAGCATCCATATGACTATGTATATCATGCCCACAAAGAAATGTTAACACAGGTGACGTCAAACATAAATTAGGCCATCTTTATTAAAAAACATATATATATAAGGTGGGCAAAAAGTGTTTAGCATTCATTGGCAGATCCATGTAGTGACCATGATTTGAGTACCTGATCTATGCTCATGATATCCTGTTTGTCCCAGCTTTCTTCCACCACCTTTGATGTTCCACCTTTCCCTGTCACATTCACCTCCTGTCTGTCTTCCTGTCAAAGTAAAGTTACCCTTTAACCCTTAAACCGCCGGTACCTATTATACTCGTTTCCTTACATTTTTTATTAGCACATTGCATGTCATTTTTTAAACATGTTGAAAATAAAAAGTGAATCAACAAGATTTTTGAAAATAGTTGACCTCTATTCTATTCAATCTGAATAATTTTCACTCACTTGAAGTTGTGGATCGCGTCAGCGAGACACAACTTCAAGTAAGTGAAAATTCAAATTAAATAATTTGGCAGTTAAAGGGTTAAATGCTGGTGACTTATATATGCATTATTTTACATATCTCAATTTTAAAAAAATCTCAAAGGGTATTCTAATTAAAATGCAATTTCATAATTTTCAATGGCTGAAATTTTAACAAAACATTCAAATGAATTCAACAAATACTTTAAAGTATAGAAATTTTAGACAGCAATGGATCATTTAAATGACATCAGAGCTCCAGATAATTTTTTGGTTTGAGGAGTATTTCTCCCATAGGATATGGGAAATGAAGAGTGAAATATGAAGAAAAATTAAACAAGGAGTATTTTTCATACAATATAAAAACCTGATTGATAATTTTTTTCCTACACTCAGGTTACAATCAGAGTTCTGTTCACGTACAAAAGACAACTTTTGTTTCCTTTTTTCTGTTGCTTTTTACTTCAATAATAATAATAATATTTTGGTGAGCTCTTAATATACAGTGCTCTGTGCGCTTCACACACATTACCCCTGGTCACTGGACCTGTTCATTCCTGTACCATTTTAAATCCCTTTTTAGAGCATACAGCACTTGCAGCCATTTCGGCGCTAGGAACTTATCGCACACATTGCCATCTCTGCCCCACCAGGTACTCATTTACACCTTAGTCAAGGGAAGCATGCAAGGGTAAAGTGCCTTGCCCTAGGACACAACATCGAAAAATGATGTCCCAATATTGAGGGGGGAGAAACATGATATTTCTCTGAAAATCCTTCACCAAGCGGGATTAAAAACCGCACAGTGCTCATACAGGCAGTGACATTGGCAAAGCTTCGCTTTCTAACGATTGTGCCACGTCCCTCTCTTTGCACGTAAGGTGCCATTAGTATTTTTAAAGTGTTTTTTTGCCAGCTCACATGCAAAATCCGCTATACTTCGACCATACAGGCTCACCCCCGAGAGGGACTCCACTGCTACTAGCTTAGATTCCCCAGTAATCAGATGATCTGCGAAATGATCAAATGTGAAAATTGCAATGTAGTTTGTTCCCACAAGTGACTGTAGTCCATCTGGTACTTAACAGGCATGTATTTTGCTATATTACTATGGTACATGTATCAGTACATGATATTAAATATTGAATGTCCTGGAATAAATTCTATGATAAGTTATTGTATTTATCATGTTTGCATAGTATTAGACACTGACCAATAGGTTAATGTTACGCCCATTTCTTGGATTTGATGCGTATCCTAATAGTTTTTATGGGTACTATTACTCCCAAGATTTTCTATCCTTGAGTATTTGCTGTTATTACATGCGTATTTTACGCGTATTTTACGCATATACACATGTTATCTGGATCACTGTGACATCATAGGTCAATTACTGTCATTAAAAACCAACATTATTTTAACTGGTCAATAGTCTACTTAGGTTGATATTAGGGCATTTATTAGAATAATTAGGGTACTTATGTTAACATCAATAGAAACAGTACTTTCAATTTCATATGAATGGATATTATTAAGTGAGAGAGAACTACTTAAAGGTAACACAGTAAATTAAGCAATACATCAGAAAACTATAAACCTCTATTAAGGAATCATATCTTGCAGCATAAGGTGAATCATCCTCCATGTTATAACCTGTTTTCTCTATAACATCTTCCACATGGAAAACCTGCAAATAAGTTTGTGTGTAAGTTCACAAACAGTGCATAAATTGATCGAGCTATTAAAATACTTTTTCAATAAACAAAGGCCACAGTATGCAAATACACTGTATTTTTCAACAAAAAAAAATGTAATTTTAGTTACGTAATGGTTCACCTTACATTAGTTTTACCCCTTTAAATGCAAAGTTTTGTAATTTAAATTCCTACCCACTTGAAGTTGTGTTTCACTATCGCCACACACAACCTCCAGTAGCTAAACTTTACTTACATGTGTATAATTTGAATCAAAACATACGTCAATCTAGCAAAGGCAATGCCAATATCTACTACAAATTTCCTTATCCAACCCTTACACTGCTGCATGAAATTTGCCGCATGTGTTGTTTCCCACTAAGTAATATTTGGCACGTTTTTTCTTAAAAAAAAACATAACTGATGAATAACTGATTTTAAAAGCTTTTATATTACAAAATAGCCAGCTAGATATATTTAAAGCGCAAATAGGAGGACACCACAAAACAAAAATGAAAAAAAAAATTCAAAAATTTTTTTTTATAGTTTTTTTTTTGTAAGAATTCACTTGGCAACTATAGCCGACCACAGTAGGCTGCGCTTGGTTTATTACATAGCAGTGTAAGGGTTAAAGGCTAAATAAGAAGGCTTTAAATGGCGATAGACGTGATAATCACATTAACCCTTAAAGCCATAAACTATTTTTGTATAAACCATAAAGACCAAAGGGTTTTTTTTAATTTGAAACCATTATAAATGTCTTAGTTAGGTCTTTCCGATTCATTTGAATACGTATGATATGGGTCTACGGCCTTTATTATTATTTTTTATTTTCACAGTGTCAATTTTAGTCATCAGAATCAAATGTCTACAGTCAATCCCCGCACTGTAAGCGTTAGGGGTTGACATAATTTTGAACATGTAACAAGCTGATTAGTAAACGACTGTAATAATGACAAGTGAATATCTTTGAAGATACCTGATTCCAGGACATCTACCAATGCAGAGAAAAATACTATTTGACATATGTGTTGATTGGCATCGGTTGCTAACCTGCACTGGAAATGCTCTCCCTGGAATATTGACCAATGGGCAATGAGAAAAGTATTTACAGAATCTGTTGCTGTCCAAGGTGGCGCTCATCAGGACAATACGCAGGTCTCCTCGCTTCTGCATTAATCTTTGTAAAACAACTAGCAAGAAATCAGACTGCACACTTCTCTCATGAACCTGTGGAATAGATATGAAAATAGAATGAAGATAAATGTCATTCAGATTAACTTATCAGAAATGCTCGCTTGGAAGCAATTTCTCTTCTCATGCATTCACTAATTAAATTTTAACAAAACAGTCAAATGAATTCAACAAATACATCAGAGAAAAATATAGAAATTTTAAACAGCAATTGATCATTTAAATGACATTATAGATCAATTACTGTCATTAAAAACCAACATTATATTAACAGGTCAATATTTTACTTACGTTAATATAGAAATATTTAAATAATTATTACTAGTGTACTGCAGCCTCAGAACATGTGTCATCCATAAAAAATCATTAGCAATGCATAATTAGTAAACAAATACTATTGTTGGTTCCAAAATGGGACTGATATAAATTTCTCATAACACCCAGCCTCACCCAAATTGGTTATTTTCTAAACCGAGCATCTACCGCAAATAGTTTATAAATTTCACCGGCTCTTTGTTCAAAATGCTATTTGCTTATATATATATATCCATATGGGCCTAGAATCTCAAGGGTAAACCCTTGTCCTGCTAGGCCCATATATATACCGTTTCAAGCATATTTTTAGCCAAATAATATTTCACTAAAATGGATAACATAGTTTGCGGTAGATTCGGAATAGTCAAATAATTGAATTTCAAAGATGTATATTTTCAAAAAAATGGAAATATTTTTGACATTTGGAGCTGGAAATTGCATAAGCAATTCCAGCTTCAAATGAAGAAAAATACCATGCAAGCAGTCAAATACCCCTCGGCTGATGCAGTGACTCTATATATGCCAGGTTTCAAGGCAATAAATTCAAAATAAAAACAATTGATTACAAGAGCACACTCGATAATAGCCCGCCGCCGAATTATGATAAAGAAAGTAAAGACGAATGTCATCACGTAAATAACAACACAAGATATAAATGGTATGCTAAACCAGCCGCTTTTCAAGTTATCGCGCCCACAAGGTCAAATTATGGACGTAAAATAAATGTGAAAAATCGCAATAAGTCAACCATTTTGATTTTTTTACCGGCCATTATTGAGCTTGTCCAAGAACTGCCTATTAGTAACATGCATAACAAACTTGAAGAGGATACTTGTGAAAATGTTGAAGTTATCGCGCCTACAAGGTCAAATTATTGACGTAAAATGAGAAAAATCGCAATAAATCGGCCATTTTGAATTTTTTTTCAGCCATTATTGAACTTGTCCAAGAACTACTTATTAGTAACATGCATAACAAATTTGAAGAGGATATGTGAAAAACTTTTCAAGTTATCGCGCCCACAAGGTCAAATTATTGACGTAAAATCACAATAAATCGGCCATTTTTTTTTTTTTTTCAGCCATTATTGAACTTGTCCAAGAACTACTTATAAGTAACATACATAACAAATTTGAAGAGAATATGTGAAAAACTTTTCAAGTTATCGCGCCCACAGGGTCAAATTATTGACGTAAAATGAGAAAAATCGCAATAAATCGGCCATTTTTTTTTTTTTTCGGCCATTATTGAACTTGTCCAAGAACTACTTATTAGTAACATGCATAACCAATTTGAAGAGGATATGTGAAAAACTTTTCAACTTATCGCGCCCACAAGGTCAAATTATTGACGTAAAATGTGAAAAATCGCAATAAATCGGCCATTTTTTTTTTTTTTCGGCCATTATTGAACTTGTCCGAGAACTGGTCATTAGTAACATGCATAACAAATTTGAAAAGGATATGTGAAAAACTTTTCAAGTTATCGCGCCCACAAGGTCAAATTATTGACGTAAAATGTGAAAAATCGCAATAAATCGGCCATTTTTTTTTTTTTTCGGCCATTATTGAACTTGTCCGAGAACTGGTCATTAGTAACATGCATAACAAATTTGAAAAGGATACGTGAAAAACTTTTCAAGTTATCGCGCCCACAAGGTCAAATTATTGACGTAAAAGGTGAAAAATCGCAATAAGTCGGCCATTTTGAATTTTTTTTCAGCCATTATTGAACTTGTCCGAGAAGTGGTCATTAGTAACATGCAAAACAAATTTGGGAAGGAAACATGAAAAACTTTTCAAGTTATCGCACCCACAAGTAAATGTTAACGCCGACGCCGACGACGCCGAACTTCAATTGCAATAGCCCACCTTTTTTAATTAAAATTAAAAGGCGGGCTAAAAATTGATAAAACCAAAATGGCCGCCGCAGCCTCGTTTTCAGTCTCACATGTAAACGGACAATGCCAATAGACTCGCAGACCCCGAAAACCTATATATACCAGGTTTCGAGGAAAATCTGAAAAAAAGTCAAAAAAAATTTTGAATCGCCAGGTGGCGGCCATTTTGATTATCGATTGAAAGCTGAAAATCTAATCAGGTCATCTCAATACTCATGGGCAACATCACATCAAAAAATTGAAGTGATCCAATAAGTATTCGTCAAGTTATCACGTCAACAAGATATTTTGTAATTAAAAAATAAAGATGGCCACCATAGCCTCGTTTTCAGTTGCACGCGAAAACGGACAATGCCAACAGACTCGCAGACCCTGAAAACCTATATATACACAGTTTCAAGGGGATTATAAAAAAAAAATTAAAAAGTGCCGGAAGGGGTTGAATGTTTGTAAGAATTATGAATTTAATCTGTTGCACCATGTTGGTGTAGTAGCCAAAAGAGTACTTGCGGCGGCGCATGAAGGGGACGACAATACCCCTTCGGGAAACGATTCAGCAAGACAAGGGTTAAAATGTCACCCTGACTAGGAGGGTTTACTAAGCTGATCGCTCACCTCATCCACTATCACGTGAGATATATCTTTCAGGTTTGGATCTATTTGAAGACGTCTCAGCAGGACACCAGTGGTACAATAGGACAGCCTGGTAAACGGGCCTCGCTTAGATTCAAAGCGTATTTGATAGCCACAGAGACTATCCCGGGATCCCGGCTCGCCCTCACCCATCTCGTCACAGACTCGATTCGCCAGGCTAATGGCTGATATCCTGCGTGGCTGTGTCACCACAATGTTACACAATGCTCGATCGTTTCTCAGAGAATCCTACAAATATAGCTGATATTATAACATCAACATTTTAATCCTTTCAAGACTGAATTCACCATTGAAATACTCGTTCACTACAAGTCGAGAATTGTGATCTCAACTTGTACTGAATGAAGGTGACTTGAAGTAGCACACAAATTAAAGAAATTTGCTATATATTATTAAGTGAGTTTTCAGGGATTCAAAATGATGCTTTGAGGCATCACGATGGCTTATTGGATTAAGCATCAATCATCACTATAATCATTCTATTTGCATTTCAAATAGCACATTTTTAAAGTAGAAAAGACAGACATATGTCTGTGAGAAAACTGTTTGATTCCATTGTAATTGTTTGGGAATATTGCTACCCTCCAAAGCCTGTTAAGTGTTAACAGTCTGAAAAACACCAACCTCTAATAAGAAGTGGGGAATTTGTGTACTTTTGCCGCTGCCTGTTTCACCAGCTATGACAACCACCCCACTGTTTCTAACAATATTAGTCACTTCTTCTCTGTAGTGATACACGGGGAGCTTTTGTCTCTGTTCGAGTAATTCTCTGAACTTATGACCTCTCTCATGTCTCTGATATACATTATATATCTCCTTTGTTGTCTTTTGATGAGGTGAAGAAGCTACATATGGTACAGGAACATCTTTCTTCTCTGGTATTCTCTTTGGTTCTGGGAGGGCTTCCTATTAAGATGAGATCCATATGAAAGTACAATCCAAGAAAGGGTTTGTGTGACTTTTACAACTTCGGTAGCCATTACCAATAAAACATTATGTAATTGCATAGATGTACAGTAATTGTATTGAAGAAATTACTTTGCTGCAATTTATATATTGATGTAATTACAGTGATATAATTATATTGATAAAATTACATTGATGTAGTTATATTGATGTGATTTCATTGATGTAATGATTTATATGCAATTATAATGATGTCATTACATTGTTTATAATATATTGCATAAGGGGGGTAACACAGGTTTAACTAGAAAAAGTTGTTCGGAAACGAACACGAAAGCAGCCCTCCGTTATCGCTCGTTTACTATTTTAAAATTGTTTGTTCAAAAAAAATATTTAAAAAAAAAAAAAAAAAATGGCCGACTGGCGACCATTTTGGATTTTTTAGTGTGAAATTCATCATAGGTTATCCTTGTGTGAGACTAATTACATTTTGTTTTATATTTATGGTCCAGTCATTTTGCATTGAGTTAAGTAAATATTACAAAATTCAAAATGGCCGCTAAACAGCCATTTTAAAATTGTTTGATCCCAAAAATTAATCTGCTATGCATAAAGGTGAACTAACAGGTGTTTTAATGATAGATTTATGCAAAGCTTCTGATCTAGTAGATCATTCCCTTTTGCTCCGCAAACTAAAAATTTATTGATGCAGCGAAGATTCGACAACACACCAGAAGTTTATCGCTTATTGGTCCTAAATTATGGAACAATTTAAATAAAGAAATACGGAACTGTACCACCTTATCTAGTTTGCAATCTAGACTTAAGCATTTCTTGTTATGTAATACTAGTAAGTAAGTAAGTAAGTAAGTAGTTTATTACGTATTTCAAGGCCTCAGGCCCAAAGTACAACACATTCAAAATACTAAATGAACATTATGTCAACAGCTACAATATGTATGTATGTCTACATCAATATGAATTGTCACATTTTCAACATGTATATAACATTCTAGCTTTAAGTTTAAATTTTCATTGCTCTGTAATTATGTATTCATGTATGTATCCATTATTATGTTGTATTATATTGTGTATATTTGATTTTTCAGAGGGCCCCATGGCAGATGAGCGAAAGCTTAATGGGTCACCCTCTTTAAATGGAGAATATTTTTATTATTATTATTAATATTATAATCAGGTCATTGGCTGACATAGCTGAGCATATTTGCCAAATTAAAGGAAGATCTGATGTCAACTTTTTCCTGAAATGCGCTAACGAGCATTTCTCGCTAGTGGTCATAGTAATTAAAGGGTTGATGATATGGGGATCAAAATGTCACCAAAACAATTCCCCAGTGGTATGTGATGGCTATGTGAAGTATGAGGAAGCAAAAGTTGATAGATTAGTAGCTATCTTGAAAACAAATAACTGTGGCGGCGGCCGCGGACCGTGTGGAATACAGTAAGCAGCCCGCCTCGGTGAGAGCTGCTTAATGATTTAGAGACACATCAACATTTACAATGATCATTCTTAATCAAATTAACAAACTTAGAATTGTTTCTAAATGAAAATATAATTTCAACCTACTGAAAAAGTTATTTTACTTGTGTGAAATTCAAATCCATGTGTGGCATATGCCAGCCATTTAAGTAATAGAAAGACCTGAGATTAAGAGGGACATTCTTCAACAATATTTTAATTGATACTAGAATGGTGGAATTATGAGAATAATTTGGAATACCTTTTCATCAGCAAGATCTTCCCAGGAATCTACTCCTTCCTCGTTATCAGATTCATTTACACCTTCATCTTCACATTCATCAGCAGCATCAACAGTCACTCCAGCCTCCTCTGTACATGTGCTGATAAGTTTCAATTCTTGTAACAGTTTCGAGATCAGCATTTCACGAGGCTAGATAAAGACAGTTATATGATCAGTTTCTGTCCTGTCATGATTAATGCATGGAAGTAAGTGCACATGTTATATATTATATAATTGTATTCAGAGGAATGAAGGATAGAAATTCAGATTGAGATAACTGGAAATCTGCTCAACTCAATTGAAAGTTAATAACATTGGCCCATAACTGATGTGATTCGCAGCCAAGTCAATGTTTCATATTTTGCAGTTGATGCTCTAACCTTGTTTTTTTCTGCCTTTGATTCATCTTGTGCCTTTGTCTCAGCGTCTTGCCATTCCAGCCAGCAATCCCTGTATGGTGGTGGCAGTAGCTGATACACCCTCTGTAAATACAAAGCGTTAAAATTATTTATGAGATATTAGGTTATTCCTCGCATTTTCGAATTAGCAATGCCAATCTGAATTAACCTTTGCAGTACCTAATATAATCGTTTGAATCCAAAAGTAGCTAATTTTTTTTTAATTTGGATTTAAAACTGGAAAACAATGTTTTGAAAAATAAAATATAAATATTTTACAGCTTAGAATTATGGGTTGTGGTAGCAAGACGGTGAGAATTGCAAATAACCCTCTGAGATATCTAATACTTAGCGAGTTAATTGAGTGACAAGAAATGGTCATGCAAACTGATGTATAAAGCATGCCTTGTATATAAAAGATGATTCCTGCATTAGGAGTGTACAATATGAGTGATCGAAGGGGGGGGGGGGGGAACTGTTATATTACACAAATGATTTATCACACCCAACCCAGGTTACAGTGGTACTGTCAGCCATTTTTCAGACTTTATTATCTAATTTTTCAGGTACCGAGACCCAGGTCTGGTAAGAAAACATCCTCCAAAAATCGTCCCCCACAAATAGCAAGGTTAACACAATACACTAGAATTCAGGTTCTATTCTGCTTTTACTGCTTCTAGAAATTTTATTAATGAAACTTTCCTGCTTGTAAACTACGGTAAAAGCTGTGATTTTTCACAAAAGACTGGTTTATACATTAGATCTGCTATCACTGTGTGGCATCATGAAGGATCAGATAAAAAATATTGTTCTCCAAGAAAACATTTAACGCTGATAAATTTCTGGCTGAAAGTTGACCCATTGTAATAAATAATGAGCTAACATTAAATCAACACTGAGTCAATGTCACATTTGTTGTATTACCTGCCCCTTGCAGAGATGATACAAAGCCAGTGTACAGGCTAAGTGCTCAGCTTCTTTCAAATTTTCACAAACAATGTCAGGTAAATATTCCTTAACACCATCCTTCCCAACTATTTTCACCCTACAAAATATTATCAATTTTTATCTGTGAACAATAAACAGAAAAAAATACAGAATGTATGAACTAAAGGAAACATCCCAGACAGCAAAGTAATGGTCAGGGGAAAATTAGTTTGAAAATTATTGAATAGCATTTTTCTCATTTAAGTTGTATTTTGCTAGACATCCTTATCATTGATGTATAAATATTTTGCTAATCAATTACAAATTTAATTAACAAATGGACAGAATTGTGTAGCAGCTTGCTATGCGATACTGAACAAATTTTTACCTGATGGTGGGCCCCCAGTGACCAGCGGCCCACAACCGACTGCTACCGGTGCCGGTGGCACACTAACTACATTGTTTGCCATTGATGGACCACCGGTGGTCCATGGTCCATCAGTGAAAAATGCCACCCTCATAATGTCACCTGCGTGTCACTGGTGGTTCATCAGTGGCTTTTTGCTGCTCATAGCCACTGGTCGACCACTTAATGTGATGCCGTCTGGGATGATGTATAAGAATTATTTACATAATTAACAATACAAACAATAAACCTGGAGCGATGTAGACCGCCGCCCATATCCACTTTGTTGAAGCTCGGAGCTGGACTTTTTGAAAAATGCTTGCGCATCCAGTCAATCAAAAACTGCTTAGGGGATTTGCCAGTCCATTGCTGTTTAGTGTATTCAAAATCCCTGATATCCATTTCAGCTCTTGTCAATTTAGCTACAACAAATTTTAAAAAGCTTGATAAAAAAAATCAGGATAAATTACAATTCCTCCAATAAAGAAAAATACAAACAAAGTGGAAGCAGAAAATAATTTGCACTGTTAGATATATTAATTAATGCAAAAGTTTTAATTATGAAAAATGTAGCATTTATTAACAAAAACATATTGATATACATGTATACCGGTAGTCATCTAGTGATCTTACTGAGCCATTTTCTTTCATGATCAATCACATGGATTGGACAACTGGTTTTCATGCTAAATGGATGGTCGATTATAGCAAGTAATATTGTAGCCTTAGACACATTTTTTAATCACATGAAATTATGAAGAACATAAGTGAGAGACAATTTCAAGATGACTGATATTTTTAATTACAGAACTTGCCTCCATCAGGGCTTAACCTTTTCAAGCCTGAATTTACCATTGTCATCTTCATCCACTACAAGCCACGAATTGCTGTCGCAATTCTTGACTTGTAGTGGATAAAGATGACTTGATGTGGGTGAAAAATTAAAGAAAATTGCAATGTATTGGTGAGCCAGCTTCATGGATATTTTCATTCTTAAGCCCTTATTTGTAGAAAAATTAAGTCTGTTTTCAGGGAAGTAATATGATGCTTTAATGCATCGTGAGGGCTTAAAGGGTTAAATATATAACTGGGCATCCACAGGTGATGATGAGATGTGACACTTCTTCGGGTATTCCACAGCTAAAAATATACAAATTTACAAAGGAACCCAGCAAATTCGAGACATTTTTATTCATGAAAGATAGACATCTGTAAAAATGATTGATTTAATTACCATGACTATGTGGCCGTCTGGTCAAAACTGTTCAGTGACATTTCATTTAGGTCACAGTTTTATAATTTTCTGGTTTTCAGATTTTATTGTCCAGATTAGACTGTCGCAGGACGAAATTAAAAAAAAAATAAAGTTAAGAGTTGTGAACTTTTTTATTTTCTCATCAAAAAAATTGGGTTGGAGGATAAAAAAAAATCTAATTAGGTTACGGTGCTATTTTCTTTGACAATGACATTAGACCAATTGGAAGTCCCCACTCATAAGGGATAAGGCTTAGCCAGTCAGATGACGTCAAGCATACAGTATGCAGGGAAAGAAAGACCATTAATAGTCAGTTTTAGAGTGCATGTGTTTCTCGTCCTTACAACCCCAAATTTATTTGATTTGTTCTCATTGGGAAAATAGGTTATTACATTTTTTTAATTTAAATCTAAGATGGGTTAGGTCGGCAAAACCAAAAAAAAGATCATTTTAGAACTTAAATTTTATTTTAAAATTGCTGAAATTTGGGTCAGCGGGTCCGTAAACCAGGGAATTGAAAAACTGTGGCCTTAGTCTAAAACTTGAAACTGTATAATATAATATACGGTTCCAGCAGCACAAGGGTTAACCCTTGACCCGCCAGTACCGATTGTTTACATTTTAAATAACATATTGCTTATCAGCTTTTAGACATGTTGAAGATAAAAAGTGACATCAAGCAGCAAGAATTTGAATGGTTGACCTCCATTTTGTCAAATCTGAATAATTTCCGCTCACTTGAAGCTGTAGATCGCGTCAGCGAGACACAACTTTAAGTGGGTAAAAATTCCAATTGAATAATTTGGCAGTTAAAGGGTTAATGTGCTGGCCACCTTTAAAATACAACAGTACCCAGCATTGTGGCAAATTTATATATTATGCTTTCTTACCAAGTTCATATTTAATTTGTAGTTTCAGTCATGTCATCTTATGGGGACACACTGCAATTTTTTGGGACATGGGCGGAGGGATATGAGGGTAAGGACAATCCCTCCCAATTTTTATTGAATTATTAGTATTCTCGTAACTATTCAACACCCACAAACATTGATACCTTTCTTTTTCTTTGGTTTTGGTTCAGCAGCTGCCTGTTCTTCAAACAGGTTGAAAGCATCACCTATGTCATCTTGCTCATCATCACTGAGCTTGGCAGCCTTGGCAGCTTTCTTAGCCTTTTTTACAGCAGATAATGCAGACTGCTTCTCATCCTCAATGCCAAAAATCATCATCTTTGGGTTGAAATCTGACTTTGCCTCCAATAAATCCATTTCTAAAAAATCAATGTATAATATTATATAATATTTATAACATATATAAAATATAATCTTGAATTTATCTAAATTTCAATGATTCCAATTGATACAATTTATTTAATGCTATTTGTTACATGCATAACGTTTGATTAAATGAAATGCTGCAATTATCTATAAATAATGTGGGATGGAAGTTCTAGTACAGACCGATGACAAATTTTACATCTGAAAATGGCTAACTGGTAGCCATTAATCTGGTGCCGTATTCTCGAACATTAAAAAGTTTCGTATCTTTGTATTTTCGAAAAAGTAGCTAGAATTCGTGGATAATAAATTTTGTACATCAACTTCATAGAATTGTTGATCTTTCAACTTCCCCAGTTCACTGTTTTAACCCTTTCATGCTATGGCATTCAGCACATAAAATCTGGCTTCAGTGGTGAAAGGGTTAAAACGCCATAATATTATTACCAGTGGCCCAATATACTCATGTTTTGTTTTACTTTGATCCTCTCGATGTCATTTTAGTAGAATATATCCCTTCCGACATATAACGGCGTTGTCTGTTTGTTTGTTGTTTTAGTTGGTTGGGCTAGCCCATATGCAGCCTGCCCGGGCCTTCCAGCAATAGGCCTATATCGATACTAGCATGTGACTAATAATGTCACAGCATGCATAAAACGAAAAGAAACGAAAATGACCTTATATTTTATTTATTGACCAGCTAATTTACATCATTGACACAACAATTCTCAGCTTTATCTATAGTTTATGGCTGCTACTTCGTAACTTACGTCACCACTTTCAACTTCAGAACTTTATGGCAATATTTACGAAATTTATTAATAGATACGAAATTACTTATTCGTAGAAATTTCGAGAATGGGACTTATGAAGTTTTGGAAAAAGATACAAAGTTTAGTAATTTGGCCACTTACGAAGTTTGTAACTCTGTTTTGATAATTATATTGGAAACCTTATCTGACAGCTATAGCGTCACTCTAAAACAATCTACCTGTTGTTACACAAATTTACCAGATGTAAAATTCAAAATGGCTGATTAGGTCATTTCATGTCTCCCAATGTTGCAGGATAGGTAATGTACTTGTTTTAGTATTATATATCAATTAGTGCTACATAACATGTGTCACAAAATACAGCCCATAAAAAATGTAGGTAATATTACACCTTATATGGCTGAATGAAAGTAATAGGGGGCTTCTTTCATGTTAGTTCTTGAACAACTCTTTAAAGTTAATAAAGCTCTGGAATAAAAAGTGTGAATTAAAAGTGAACAAGAATACAAGAATAAACACATGTAATATTGTCACACATACCTCTCACAACAGTACGTATCTCGTGGGACAATTTTTTAGACCGAGTTTTGCCACCCTCCTCTTTTGCAGAGGTCGCTTGTGACTTGAGATCAAGCAACTTTGATGTTAGTTCTATGTATCTGTCATTCTAAAAACGTAAATTAAATATTTTATTCCCTTTTTGAGCAAATGAGGAAACTATTCTGGAAAGCTCTGGAGAAAAAAAAGAAAATTTGCTTAAAGGGACTGGCCCAGGCTAAAATCATAAAAAAAATCGGTGATTTTATTTTGGCTTTTTAATATGCCCATAATGATGTAAACATGTCCATAGGCTAGAACTGCAAAAGTTTTTTAATTTTTATGCTACGCATCCACCAGTTAGGCTAGATAAAGAGACAAAATTTGTGATTTCTAATTTTGGACAACCATGTCAACAATAAGAAATACAGGAGTTTTGTCTCTATATCTAGCCTAACTGGTCAATGCGCAGTGATTACCAAAAGCGTATTCACTACTATTTTATTACTTTAAAATTTCACATAATTAGGTATGAAGAAAACTGTTCTTTATATAATAAACAAATTGCTAATTAAAAAAAATTAAATTTTTATTTGCAACAAGTTGTACTTCGTAAAAAATGGCTGTAACTCAAAATCCAAAGCTTAGCCGTAGTGTAAATTCCAATATGTCATGTCATATACATAGGCTTGCAGTGATAGGTTTGATCTAACAAAATCTTACAGTATCCACAGGCTTAGATTCAGCACCTGCAACCCCTTCACCATCTTCTTCATCACTTGACTGATCAGCATATTGTAGAATCCAGCTCTTCATTGACTACAAACACAAAACATGGTGTGGAATTACAATTTTAAATGTGCAAGGTGCAAGTTCATATCTTCAATGTACCAATAAATAACAATACAATGTGAAACAAATAATATGGTTTGCAAAGCTTAGGACAGCCAAGAAATATCATACAAATAAAAAATACCGTGCAAGCACTCAAATACCTCTCGGCTCATGCAGTGACTCTATATATGCCAGGTTTCAAGGCAATTAATTGAAAATAATAACGATTTATTAAAATTGATGAAACCAAAATGGCCACCGCAGCTTCGTTTTCAGTCTCACATGAAAACATACAATACTAATAGACTCGCAGACCCTGAAAACCTATATATATATACCAGGTTTCGAGGGAATTCTAAAGAAAAAAAAATTATTCGCTAGGTGGCAGCCATTTTGATTTTAGGTTGTAAGCTGAAAATCTAATCAGGTCATCTCCATACTCATGAGCAACTTCACATAAAAAATTGGAAAGATACAATAATTATTTTTCAAGTTATCGCGTTAACAATGAATTTTGTAAATACAAAATAAAGATGGCCGCCATAGCCTCGTTTTCAGTTGCACGCTAAAAGGGACAATGCCAACAGACTCGCAGACCCTGAAAACCTATATATACCAGGTTTCAAGGGAATTATGATAAAAATAATTAAGTCGAAAAAAAAAAAAATAGTCGCCAGGTGGCGGACATTTTGATTATCGGTGGAAAGCTGAAAATCTAATCAGGTGATCTCCATACTCATGGGTAAAAATTGGAGAGATCCAATAATTATTTCGCGTTAACAAGATTTTTTTTTAATCATCGACCTTGACCTTTGACCTATGACCTTGACCTTGGGTAAAAAAAAGTGCAAGGAGGGGTTGAAAGTTTGTATAAATTATGAAATTAATCTGTTGCACCATGTTAGTGTAGCAGCCAAAAGAATGTGTGTGGCGGCAGCGGCGCACGAAGGGGACGACAATACCCCTTCGGGCCCAACGGGCCGAGGGGTAAAAACTAAAGCGTCAGGCACTGAAGTAGAGCTTGTGCCGGGCTTCAAGGTCAGTGTTTTAAGGAAAGCTAAGATACAGCTGTTTCACAATTAGGCAACAAATATATTGGTCTAAATGAGGTGTTGAATCAGACAGTAACTATCCTGTATCTCGTATCTGACTGTCGTCAGCTCAATGTTGTGTTCAATGTTTAGTCAGTTAGGGGGAGTGGGTGGGCGGTGGTCATGCGTTGTCCGTGTAATGCTGTGAATTCCCGGCGAAACAAGCCATAGAGTGCACAAGGTCAGCCTTGATCTGTCACATCTATTTTTTACACCTCAAGTCGACACCTGTATTGATAGACTGCACACTGATTTCAGTGCACATAATAATCTCCTGATAAAAATGCCCCCAACTGTGTCTCTGTGTTTATTAGTAGGCCTATATCCAGTCTATTAGGGATAATCAGGTAGGCCCACCCTAATGGAAATAGGTTCAGGCTACTCCGTGTGTGACCCTGGGCTGGGACCAGGGTATGGGACTGTGGTGCAGTTCATTATTCAAAGCCAATCTATTAAACAGAAACTGTTTATATTAACCTGACAGTTTGGGTGGTATAGGCATATAATTATGTTACCCCAGTCAATGACAGGTAGGGAAAAGTACAAAAAAAATTGTCTAGCAAACAATTGTGTTTTGTCTAGCAAACAAATGTGCCTAGTAACCTAGGCACATTGCATGATAGTAGGCCTACTGCTATTTGCTCAGATGTGATGGCAGTGTGTAGTGTTCAGAAATGAAATAACTGAGTCAGGAGACTATTAACTACTTCCACTGCCATAGTCGTTGAGCAAATGTTGATTTAATGATAGACCAGTGTAATAACAGTGTGAGACTGCAGAACAACATTAAATAGACTCACTATAATAGAACTCACTATAATAGAACACACAACTCGATAAGCCTAGATATATTGAGATTGCAAAGGTATCGATATAATTAGTGAGTTAATAACTTGATATTGAGTTGAAAACAATAATAGCCTAATTTAAATGTCACTTCAGGGGCTTCGCATATGGCTATGAGATTCATTAAGCATAGCAGGATTAGGCTATGCATTGCCTGAGGGGTGTTTTTAAAGTTTTCAGAACGTATTCAGACTGTAGGCACCAGTAGGCCCTAGGCCTAAGTTTTTACTACAAATGAATTGTTTTTTTTTGCTGGTTTAATGTTAGAGAATCGTCTATGAAGCTCACCTAACAATAATGCCACATCGGGTGAATGTTTGTTTTGTTGGGCAGTGAGTGGCCGATAAGCATATTATATAGGCCCCATACATGTGCATCGGCAGGCCAGCAGAGACAAGACGTTGAATCAAAGTTGGTCCAACGTTGTATATGGTGGACAAAAGTCAGCTGAGTGTTGTTGTGTATGCCTCTGGGACAGACTGACCATACAGGCAGACATGCATACTGCTGGACAATCACATGCAGCCAGCGTTGTTTCAAAGTTGGCAAACCCCATTTGGTCGCTGAAGTACTAAAAAACTATAGACCAATTTCAAACCTCTCTTTCGTCTCGAAATTAACGGGAAAAATTGTTGGAGAAAGACTGATTTCTCATCTTCAGAACAAAAATCTCCAAGAACCATTGCAGTCAGCATACAGAAAACACTGCAGCACTGAAACAGCTCTGCTAAAAGTTCAAGATGATATTCTGAAGAACCTTGATAAGCGAAAAGGTGTTGTACTTCTCCTTCTTGACCTAAGTGCTGCCTTCGACACTGTAGACCACGGGACCCTTATCAACACCCTGAAAAATTTTGTTGGCGTGACTGGAGAGTGTCTCGTGTGGATCCAATCCTACCTGGAGGAGAGACAGCAGAGGGTGATCATCAACAACAACAGATCTGACAGTAGGACTTTGAAATGTGGGGTACCACAGGATTCTGTGTTAGGCTCTCTGCTGTTCTCCATTTACACTATTCCACTCGCGGCCATAATGAGGAAGCACGGCATATTATATCATCTGTATGCGATGACACTCAGCTGTACTTAGAGTTCAGCCCCAGTGACACAACTTCACGAGACAACGATATTCATCGCCTTGAGTTATGTATTAAGGACATACAAACATGTATGCGCTTAAACATGCTCAAGCTTAATGATGATAAAACCGAACTTTTAATCATCTATCCTAAGTCATCCGACCTAGATAGTCTGCCTGACTCTGTCGACGTGGGTAATATCACTATCAAAGCAGTACGGAAGCTAGAAACCTGGGTGTCATCTTTGACTCCACCATGTCATCAGGGAAACACGTCGCCAGTATATGCAGATCAGCTTACTTTCACTTGCACGCCATAGGTCGCATACGCAAATTCCTAGACCAGCAGAGCACAAAACAACTTGTCCACGCCCTGGTACTCTCACGTCTAGACACCTGTAACAGTCTGCTGGGAGGGCTCCCCTCAAACTTGCTACAACGACTACAACAGGTCCAAAATATGTGTGCACGCATTATCATGCTCAGTAACAAGAGAGACCATGTTACACCACTCATGAAAGAGCTACACTGGTTACCAATTAAATGTCGCATAAACTACAAACTTTTAATGCTGACTTTTAAGTGCCTCCACCAACTTGCTCCCCAGTATCTGGCAGATCTGGTGACTATTTATAAACCAGGACGTTCTCTGCGCTCTTCAAATACACTGTCGCTGACTTAACGCAAAGCACACACCAAAACATATGGGGAAAGAACTTTTTCATACATGGCACCACAACTCTGGAATGCACTCCCATCTTCATCTCCATCAGTGCCAGTCAATAACGAATTTTAAAACGAAGTTAAAGACTCATCTTTTTAAAAACCATTACGACTCATAACATTTCTCATGATCATTATTTTCAGCCTCACCAACTAGTTTTTAATATCTCGCCGAAGAACTTTTATCTGTGATAATATATCATCTTAGAATTATCTCTTCTTAAATGTAATTTTAGTTCAATGTACGGCGTCACAGAACATATTTGGATGGAGCGCTCTATAAAAGACTGATATAATAATAATAATAATAATAATAATAATAAAAACCGTCTAAGACGCTGGCCCAACATTTGGTCAGCGTTGCCGTATTAGGCCTACTATTATTGACAGGAGCACTTCCCAGCAAACTCGAGATGTTGACCCAATGTTGTTTTAATGCCGGGCAGACGTCAGAGACGGCAGGCCAACATTCAAACAACATGTGTCATATACAGTACTGGCAGGTTGGTATTGCTGTGCTAGCGAGGCAGTTCAAAGCACTGAAGGTCAAAGTGTATTGCTAAGGTCACGTGTGACGTCACCTAACAGAGCCCGTGCACTGTAAGCCTGTACATGACTGACATTGTATTAGAGATAGGAATTGATGCGTCATTTATATCGGTATTCATCTGATCAGCTGAGCCAAAATCTCAAAATCTGGCTTGGTAGTGCAACGAAAAAAGTTATTCTTAACACACACATGGAGTTAGATATGTTCCCAATTCCACAAATTTAAAGTTACTGTCGTGAAATTAATCATACAAAAAAACACTCAGACCCACATCATTGAAAAAGTATAGCAAACGCTCTACTAAAAAAATTAAGTAAAAAAGGTATTCACCTGTTACATTTTATAATAAATTAAATATTGTAGACACCAATATGCATCATACTGGTTCATTTATTATAATACACTACCATGAAAGTAGACAATGATAATACCTTTTCCTTAGGTACTGATTTGTCTGCCGTTGTTAAGGAATTATTAGCTTTAGAAGTCACAGTTGGTTTAGGAGCAGTTGGTAGACTTGCTGTTTGTCCAGCAGCTGTTTCAGAAAACTTTGGCTTCTTCTTACGATCTTCCTCAGCCCTCATCATTTCAGAGAATCCCTTTGGTAGCTGATCTGTAATATACAACTGGATACTTTAGACATTTATAAATTATACAGTCGTAACCCCGGCAGATATAAATATGCCACTTGATACATATATTGCTGATCCATATTTAGAGGACATTCTGTAAATATACAATATGACTAAATCATTAGGTATTAATACAGAGTACATGTACTTCCACAATAAAAGGCCGGTACGAGAGGTACCCAATGAGTTTAAAGACAATAGATACTGTATGAAATTATTTTTCATAGTATGTCTGTAGCAGGTGTTATTTGTCAATTGGTTCTCCTGTGAGAGACATTATCTCTTTACAAGTAGATTCCCAACACAGGGCATGACCTGCAAAACGCTAGACATGGTTTATTATTAGATCAGCATCGCACCTACATTCTGATGTCTAGAATTTGCAATTTAGGAAAATTAATCAGTGATATCTTGTTATCTTTCATCGATGTATTTCTTTTATTTCAATGCATCTTAACCCTTAGATCACTGAGCTATTCAATTTGAATTTTCAGTCACTTGAAGTTGTGTCTCGCTACCGTGATCCATAACATCAAGTGACTGAAAATTTGTGTTATTTGTGAAATTCAAGTCCCAACATATGTGACCCATCTGCACAAAATGAGTCACATGTCGGTTCCAAACAAGTTGAGAAAATGGGCAATATGCATGATATGCACTAATAATTGTGAATTTTGTTTTTTTGTCAAATTTTGATGCTTTAAAGCCCCAATATTAGTCAGAAATGACATATCACATGATTGTGATTACCAGATTTTTTGTTAATTTTTTTTCAAAACGGTCGCTGGCGGCCATCTTAGATTTTACCCATTTCAAAAAAACTCTCAAAGTCAACCAAAGTCTACCAGGCAGATTTTGAAAGTAGACATCCTGGGCTATAAAAATCAATCGTTAAAAACTATATTTACAAAATTTCGAGGTTTGGTCGAAAAATCCTGTTTGGCCATAAGGAACTGTTTTTTATACTATAAAGAACTTACAATTAAATTTTTCCTATGACTTTAAAGCCAATTTTCTCCATTTCTATTTTCTGAAATATTGAAGCATTTGCGTCACTGAAATGATTATAACTCAGCTCCGCATCAACATAATTTCATGTTCTTGGTGTCATATTAAAGCTACAGCTATGTGCTATCCAATGGTACCATCAACTCCATATTGTATTTTTGCGACATAAGACTCGTTATGTACAGATGGGTCACATATATCAGTGTTTCATGATTGATGAAAGAATATTTTATTTTTAGCAACTGGTTATACACCTGTGCTGACAAAAACACAGAATGTCTATGTAACAGTAGTCTAAGAGTTAACCCTTTAACCGACAAATTATTCAATTTGAATTTTCACCCACTTGAAGTTGTGTCTCGCTGACGCGATGCACAACTTCAAGTGAGTAAAAATTATTCAGATTTGACAAAATGGAGGTCGACTCTTTTCAAATCTTGCTGGTTGATGTCACATTTTATCTTTACCATATTTAAAATGTGGTACTTAATGTGCTAATAAAAAATGAAAACCCGAATATATGCGGCACCGGCGGTTAAAGGGTTAAACTGTAGGGGTGTAAAACCTAAATGAAGCAGCACACCTCTGCTTTCGACAGATTTCACTGAAGGTTATCGTTATATCCAAGAGGGATATGATGGGGGGGGGGGGGGAGGACTTCATGTCATGAGAAACAAATTTACAATTTTTTTCAAATATTTGAGCAATATATTGAACTCCTGATTTTACAAGCATTGGTAACATGTACATGTACATCATTATAGATCGCCCAAAATTGCTGAGGATTTAAAAAGTTGATAGCCATCATTTATTGGAACAAAAATGCAAATTGTAAAACAATAAGTGCTTCACAGTATCAACAATTCATTGATCAGAATTTTGAAATATAAAGTTCTATACTTTACCATTTCTAGTGTTGAGACAGAGCCAGTCTAGAGCATCCATCAAATCTCCACCAAACTTGACTGTTGCTGTCATGGCCTGATCCACCTGATTATGACTGAACCCAGCATGTGTCAGGGATGTGTACATGTCCTATACACACAGTGAATAAGAGACAAATAAAACACCTATATTATATGAAAGTAACCTCTTCATATTAGCATTTGTGCACCCAATATATCACACATTTCTCAAATAAGGCAATATTATTGTCACACTAATGCGAAAATCATCTAAGCCATAATAAACAGAAGTGAAAAATGGACATACTGTGAAAGTTTAAAAAATATTTTCAGATGATCAATGTATAAAAATAAAATAGTTTATAGGCTTTTACTCAAAATGCTAAAAAGTGACTTCATTTGACAAATTTAACAAATTGAAATATCTTATAATAGTAGCTGTGTTGTTATGCAGATGATATTGATTATTATATACAATAAAGGAAAATCATTCAAAACGATCCTCTCAGTACATTACAATACAGACTATTCTGTGGAAGGGACATGACTACGGATATTTATGATGCCACAAAAAAAGGCTATCTTGTTTGTAAGAGAGCTGAAATGAGGTAAGATTTTCTATTTATAAAAAAGCTATTTCAATTTCACCATTTAGAAAATTGGAACATCCATCTGTTCCTGCTGTATAACTGTGTTATTTGTTCCTATTCAATACTGTCAACATTTCTTTTAATGGGATATCAATTTAATCTAAGAGGTCTGCCCAGCAAATAATTACAGTAACACAAATCATTATTTATTCTTGTTAAGGTTGCTTGGACATTATCATTTTTAAAGAATTTGGCTAATTTTAACATAGGAATATCAATGAATTGGGCAGGTACTTATACTATACAATACCATTTCAAAATTAGAAGTACTTATTTATTCACATAATCACATGAGAGCATTGTCCCTACTCTTAATAACTTTATTAATTATAGTTCTTTTTAGTCATACACAGACTTTTTTATGCTAGCATAATTTGTTAACACAATACCTTTGACTGCTCCTAAACTATTAGAAATTAAAATATAAAATTTTTAAGAGACGTTTTCAGCCTTAAAATATGAAGTTTTGACAGAATGAAAAACTATTTTTGAATATCTGTGCCGTGTTATCAGATACATGTAGCTTGTTGTGGCTGATCCAACATATGATTTTTTTAAACTTTAAAGCTTGGAAAATATGGAATCAATATATAATTATTTTTGTTTTTCACCAGGATTTTACCTGGTATAAAAATCGACCTCAAATCCGTACTTGCTAATCTTTATAATGTTCATTGGGGCAATTAGTTGAAATAATTGTTAAACTTACAGTAAGTTTTTTAGATGACATTCGCTGAGATGCTGTTCCATCTTTCTTCTGTTGCTCTCTAAAATTCAGGATAATATCAACTATGGCAGCCTCCTTATCAACTGGTAATTGCACCTATACATCACAGTGAACAAATGGTTTTCAAGTTATTTTATTTAAATTTGCAGTCACTTGAAGTTGTGTCTCACTACTGCGATACACATATTCAAGTGACTGAAAATTTATTTGACTTGCGAAATTTAAGAAGCATTATTATCAATGTTTCAAGTTTTAAGACATTTTGTTTTAACAGAGCTGATAAAACAGTTGCTAATGGGTCCTGTAGTCGACATCAGTGTTCTAGGGGTTAACCCTTTAACCGCCGAATTATTCAATTTGAATTTTCACCCACTTGTAGTTGGGTCTCGCTGACGCGATCCACAACTTGAAGTGCGTGAAAATTATTCAGATTTGACAATAATAGAGGTCAACTCTTTTCAAGTCTTGCTGGTTGATGTCACATTTTATCTTTAACATATTTAAAATGTGGTACTTGATGTGCTAATAAAAAATGAAAACCCGAATATAAATGCGGCACTGGCGGTTAAAGGTTTAATTCTTCAAGCATCCAGCTATTTTTTCTCATTTTAATTCTCCTTGAGATGTGAATTATTGCAACAATTTCCCATTTCAAGGTGAATGAAAATGTCCTGATTTTATAAACTACTCATTTTAATTCTCCTTGAGATGTGAATTGTTGCAACAATTCCATTTCAAGGTGAATGAAAATGTCCTGATTTTATAAAATACTCATTTTTAAGATCACAAATTGAAGAGCAGAACCTCCTTATTGTCACAGATTATACCATTTTTAACCCTTACAGCGCGGGGATAGACTTTAGACGTCAGAATCTGACATATGTAGACGTCAAATTCTGACGTCTAAAGTCGATGCCCTCATTGTAATAATTAAGAAAATTCTAATGACTGTAGACCCATAACATAATTATTCAAATGATGTAGAAAGAGCTAATTACCTAAGACATTTATGATGATTTCAAATTGTGAAATTGGGCTCCATGGTTTATATTTAAAAAAATCAGCGCTTTAAGTGTTGATTCAAAATATGTCATGCGCATCAATAGCTTGAGGGAGCTGGGTTAAACCTTGAAATATATATATGTAATAGTCATAGTGTTTTCAACCCTTTACCCGGTAAATTATCTTATATACATGTACAGTTGATTGTGTCTCGCTACCACAACCCACAACCTTAACGCTTACAGCGCTGATATATTTACCAATATAATTTATAAACCATGGAGACAAAAGGCTTTTCTCCATATAAAAACCTCATAAATGTCTTAGCTTGCTCTTTCTATTTTATTTGACTACCGATGTTGTGGGGCTACGGCCATTATAATTTTTTGAATCATTTCAGTGAGGGAATATCTTCTTTTAATATGAGACCAAACATTTGAAAATCTTGATGTTTAAACACTAATTTCATTCCTAATAATAAAAGAGTGATTTAACAGATTAAAAATAATTGTAGTCGCCTACTAGTAAAGACAATGCCATTTCAATATACAGCCATTGACATTAACGTCCGACCGGCCGCCGAGGCGGGTTAAAAAAGCCCAGGTCGGATAAACTGTCCCCATCGGCCGCCTGGGTGGTCGATTAAAGTTTTCATAGTTTTAGACCTACGTACCACTTCCAGGTCCAGGGGAGACAAAAATCACAGTTTACCTGCCCTGTTGTCTAGTATAAAAAAATCCTAATGTCAATGGCTGAATATATTCAATTTATCACCATCACATACCTTAATCATTTCTTCCTTATCATCATTGCATGCCGATTTCTGTGTTGTGGAGGCATTATAACTTTTCTGCTCTGTAATAAATATTTTAACTGTGAAAATGCTAGTCACTTTGCCATTTATTTCTATTTCTGCTAGCATTCTCAGTTAAGGTGACATATCATAATTCACAAATTACAGCGTTATAAACTGTTCATCATCACAATAGGAAAGTCATAACTGATCATAAAAATAGAATAAAAAACAAGGCTGTTTCGTGACGGAAATAGGCCTCTAGTCATTGTTTAAAAGCGAAAATCATTTGAAAAAATTTTGACTCTACTACATCTCATGGCCATTTATTTCAAATTAGTCATGAATTTAAGTGTGATGATAGACAGATAATAGGAGAGACATTTACATTTTTCAACTGAGATGTCAAAATAAATAATGACCGAAAGTCTGCCATTTTGAATTTAATCGAATTGAATTATTTGTGCATCCTTCCATGAAGTCTCACATTTTGTTTTATGGTTAATTGGTCTAGCTATCTGGGCCGGCATGGTTTTCCAGATATTATGAATAACAAAGTCAATAATGGGCAATATTCTGCCATTTTGAATATTATCGAGTTATAAATTTTCAGGACATATCCCTCCCTGAAACCGCACATTTTTTATATATAAGTATTTATATGTGCTCTAGCTACATTGTATCTGGCACGTTTTTCCAAATAATACTCATATTAAAGTCAATAATCGCCGCAAGTTGGCCATTTTAAATTTTATCCATGAGTTGAAATTTTCCATGGCAGATATCTATCTCTGAAACCGCACATTTTGTTCTATGGTAATGGTCTAGCTATCTGGCATGGTTTTCCAGATATTACGCATATTAAAAAAAAAAAATTACCAATAGGCAGCCATTGATGCCAGTTCATATCTGTTGCAACGAGTACATGTAGATGAAATAGGCATGTAGTGGCTCCTTCTCATACAAAAAATTTAACAGGTGTCATATTTTGATGTAAATGAAAAAAATGCAACAACTGCACTGTTTTATGACACAGTATCTAGGCTAACATGAACACTAGCATTTACTTGGAGATCAATTTTCCAAAGGCAGTGGCAACCACAAATATGATAGACACTCGATAAATATTGTGAACATCAACCCTACATGGTATAAATTTTGAAGCGATATGTAGAAAAATGTTTTGTGAAACACATAAAAGAGAAAAATTAACCTGTATACAGTATGTGAAGTTTAATGTGCATTCCAGTAATGCGAAACAAGTCATAGTGTATTGGACAGACAGACGGACGCGCCACATGAAGACAATAGGCATCAACCAAAATTTGGCTGAGGCCTAAAAAACTAACCCTTTGCTTGTGTTGCAGGCTTGCTTAATTCCGACGCTATAGGTTTCTGAGTTTTTTGTTTTTTCTTTCCCATGATGTCTATTGTACACAGTACCTAAAGAAAATTAAGTAAATATTTAAATGTTGAAGACAGTATCATTATTTTTAAATTATCAACACTATAGCTTAACATGCTAAAGGCAAAATCTGTATTTCTATCAGTGGTAAATCATCAAACAATGAAGTGGTTTTGTTGTAAATTGGTGTAACACAACTAATCCAGATGCTGGCCCAACATTTAAACCTTTAAAGCTCGAATTTACCATCGTCATCAAGCCGAGACTTGTAGTGGATGAAAATGATTTTATGTGGTTTAAAAATTAAAGAAAATTGCCATGTATTGGTAACCAGTTTCACAGAAATTTTCGTTCTGAAACCCTTTCTTGTAGGAAAATTAAGTCTGTTTTCGGTGATGTAAAATGATGCTTTAAGGCATTGTGAGGGCTTAAAGGGTTAACCAACATTGGGTCCACATCTGGTGTCCACATTGGGTCCACATCTGGTGTTTGCTGGGACCATCGGCATTTAGCACAATAATACAGCTTGCCTGAAACACCGCTTGTGATCCATTTATTGCAAATGCTGTAGAATATAGTTTTAAATTATTCTTTTTTTGAGGGATCGTCAGTACATTCCACTGGTGAAATATTTGTATCAACACGCCTCATTCATGTAAAAATATCTCAAGTAGTCTATACCATCAAATATATATAATAAAAAATTTGGTAATTAAAAAGTTAACATGGTTAAGAGTGACTACGGGTAAAACGACACTGAAACCCTGACTTCTCAGAAAACATATGACTCCAAGCCAATGTTGGGTGAATGTTTTTGCTGGGAATTATAAGCATTGTTGCACCTGATCTGATTTTATGTTGGTCTAACATCTACAATGCAGGCCCAACATTAAACCAACATTAGGTGAACGCGTCATGTTTAGCCTACTGAGACTGCGGTGCGGTCCGAGCCTGACTAGCAGGAACTGCTTAGTGGGAAGGTATATTATAACTGTGTTTGCCGAAATGTGCTCAGGATTGAAGTAACCGATTCTACATCAACTGTGGTTGAGCCAATGTTGGTTTAATGTTGGTGCAGCTTAACAGACAGCGGGGCAACATTAAATAGACCTTGCCTTCTGTTTTCTGTACAGTAAACACACAGGATGAGCTCAAGTCGGATTGGTAAACACTTGATCATGTATAAATAGAACTTCACTTAAGACAAATCCGTCGGTGAAATCGGGGCCTTATGACAACTGTTCTGAGCACTCTGGACAGGAGGCTGACTGTTTAAACTACTGGCGGGGGGGGGGGGGGGGGGAGGAGGGATTCATTGATCCAAAGATTTAAAACAGGTAACAATTACTGTGAGCGGCTCTCAAGTCTATTTGTGACTTCATATAAAAGCTACAACTCGTGGGACTCTAAGAATTAAAACTGATTACTGGTAAAGTTAATGGTTTTATAGCCAGATTATTCATAATTAGCAATTTACTACAAGTCATTACACTGAAGGCCAGCATTGCAGGCACTGCATTGAGTCAAGCACTGCAGGGGAGTGTACCTCGCCATGTAAGGCTCGGTGTCATTAGATTATTGTTCCACATCAATTTTTGTTCCACATGGACCGTTGTGCGAATGCGCGATCCATTCTGCGTATGTGCGATCTATTTTGCACATGCCTGATCACTTTGCACATGCGCCAGCCAGGAGGTTGGAAGCGGAAATCACATGACAAAGTAAAAAAGTAAACAAACCCACGTGCTATTCCGCATTATTGTATCCCTCTTTTCTACAAGCTACGTAGCATTAAATTAAAGTTAATATACTTTATTGTGACTATAATATAATAGAATGATATTCCATTTAAGTGCTGATTATAATTTGGTAGATTTTTTTAGAGTGTGATCAATGTTTAAGATGCATTTGACTGGGACACGGTTGCACAAATTCCTGTTGAACACCTGCCGGAAATCTAGCCCCAGCAGTCGTGCTTGACCAAGGACTGAAATCTTAGCTACTAATTTAGGTGATTTCTGGTGTTTTAATAAAAAATCAGGGGAATTCATTGAAAATTAAATGTTTCCTGTGCCTGCAAAATCACCCTGTTTCCGTGCCACAAAAAAATTGAGCTCAAAAAATTATATTTTTTTGCGACTTTTAACGTTGTAATTTATGACGTTATAATTATTGCAGAACGTTTTAATTTACTTTTTCTGGGAGAGTAGGGTCTCCTCCATTGATCATTGGAATTTTATTAAAATAGAATTAAAATGGAATAGTTATTGTCTACAGAGCAAGGTGTGTTTTCAGCGAAAAAAACGCCCACAAAATAAAGGCTGGCTGTTTGACTAGGCCCCTATTCTGTGAAACTCAATGACCTTGACCTCCTTTGTATGGGGGGAGGGGTCTTATAATAGATAACCTTGTTTTGTCACTGCGTTTCACAGCCTATGGGGGAGGGGTGTTATATAACCTTGTTTTCACCGAGTGACGCACTGCGTTTCACAGAATATGTCATTTGTTAGCGGTCGTGCTATGCTATGGTCCCACATGGGCCAAAATGTCTGGCGATGTATTAGCGATGAAAAAGACATGTTCTGTTGGCGATGGGTACAGATGTTGTACAGATGACAACGTCATGGCGATGGTATAGAGCCTTGTTGAAAGCAGGGATGGGGTAATAATAATGTGTAATAGTAATGGGTAATAGCAGCAATTTCACTATAATAGTAACAGCAATAGATGGGGTAAATGAAAGTAATAGTAACCTGGTAACACTAGATGGTCAAGTAATATAAAATAGTCTTATTACCTTTATATTACACTGTTTTATTTTTGCTAGATTATTCACATCAATTCCACCTATGCCATCATTGTCCGAGAACTGGTCATTAGTTACATGCATAACAAATTTGGGAAGGATACATGAAAGTTATCGCGCCCACGAGTAAATGTTAACGCCGACGCCAATGCCGAACTCAATTGCAATAGCCAACCTTTTTTAAATAAAATTAAAAGGCGGGCTGAAAATGAAATGAAATTAATGGGGTTTTAGGCCAACTTTGTGCACATAGGCTAAACTGGGCCAGGAGAACCTCATGAGGATGGTGTGATGAATGAGATGACACTGCCCAAAATTCGAGTCCCGGTGATCTGAGGGCGAGCACGCTACCTCTCGGTCACAGAGGTTCCCCGCAATATTGAATCATTACGAGTGAGCAGGGAAGAAACAATTTGTTTTCTTTTTTGAAACATGATGGCCAGAGTGAGGTTCGTGCCTGCAATCTCTGACTTTCCAAGCAGGCAGCTTTCACCGCTGCACCAGGCCCCCCGCCCACATTAAATAGAAATATAATGCAGTTCGTAAATGGGTCAAAATTAGCTAAGGTGTTATATTGATGAAGGTAACTACAAAGTTCCATTGGGGACCATTAATATATCTAAATTTATATTTTTTAATATCTTTCTCAAGGTAAACACATCATTACATGAGAAACATAACTTCATGGAGGATGGTTTACCTTTAAAAAATTTCGAGTAAAATATGTGGTCAATATTACAATAACAATCCAGCGTAACATTTTGGCAAGTGTGTATTTAGACTGCTGGTATGTATAATATTTGTTTCCAAACGAAAAAACTTGAAGTGTTGCAATAAGGATCATGGCCAATTGTTCTTGAAAAGTTGGTAAATGTATAGTAATATTGTTTATTGAACATACAACTCGATATATGAAATAGTGCTTACGCATGTTACATGTGTCTGTTAAAACCTAAACAGAACTAGCTCTGCTTCCTTACTGCTTAAAATACAGTTCTATGAAGCCACGTGATGTGCTATGGATCCTGAAATTGATATACTGTAGTACTATATAAAGGAATGGAACTCTGAACCAGATTTGCCAGAATAATACTGAATTAAAAATAATCTGTAAAAAGTCTGTCAAAAAGTAACATGCGTAATTTCGGCCGATCAAGAACACCCACAAATGGCTACGTGTTCAGCAAAGAGTTCACAAAAAACTACTGAGGACACTCTCTGATTACGTCATCACTTGTTGTATCAGAGGGGAAGAATGACAGCATAAAAGTAAACAACACCCTCTCCGTCAATAACGTGCGAATGTAAAGTGCGTAAGCATCAACGTCAGTTACATGTAAATAACTTTGCTAAGATAGATAGGAACTATCACAAACTTCTCTGATATGATCAAGGCCATGAAACTGTGAAAAAACACACAACAACAACAACAAGATCTCACAGAAATTATAGTTTGACAACAGATTTCAAAATAAAAAAATGGTAAATTTGTATGTTACTATTTGACGGACAATGATTACGTAGGTTACTATTTGACAGACAATGATTCGTGTGTTACTATTTGACAGACAGGCTGCTCCCCCGGCCATATTGTTTATTTAGCATTGTTCTGTAGGATTTATATGATTTGCTGTACATATAATACAGCCGAGGTTAGAGTCCCTATGAAACACATACTTTCATCGTCTGCACTGTTGAAAAATAATTTTTTGTCTGTCAAAAGTAACATGCGTAAGCGACAAAACTACAACTTTGATGTGATTGTGGCGAAATCTGTGTAAAACAACTATCTTTTTAATGGTAGATAATGTTAGCTCTCATCAATCACTTTGATGGGAAAGAGTGTTTTTTGGACAAAAAATATGTTATAATTTAACTGTGTCTGTTACACTTTATTACACCTTAGCTGATATTGACCCAAATATTTAAAAAAAGCCAATTTTGCCTATATGAGGGATTCTATAATTTTAAGCCCCAGCACTGTCCGCACCTTGTAATATTTATTATTGAATATTTTGATTTATTTTGATTACATAAATGCAATGAATGACCTTTATTTTACAATATAGCAATATTACAACTTAAAAAATTCTATCATAAATGTGCTTTTTGAAAGAAATATTATGTAAATTTAGCTAATTTTAGCCAAAAAGCCTTGTCCCACATTCTAAATCCCACATAAACAGGCGATTTATTCTAGACTTCCTGTATTATATATTATATTTGTTTCTGTTTTAATGTTAGTGCACAACACTATCTATAAGACTATATACAAGTTTTTTAAAATAACTTTATTATTTTACCACTTTTTATGCAATTTATGTCTGTCCCACGTTGCAGCGACTCTCCGTAACGCTTATAGTTTTCAGGTAATTTCTATACTTTTTCTGATCAAAATATCACTTGTCTGGTGCCAAAGAGTTGCGCGAGACCTTCATGCAGTGAATCGTGAAAAAAAAGTATAATAAATGTGTTTTTGTTCAGAAATAATGTAGCATTTGTGCAAGTCTTTGGGTGCGTATTTTAATTCAACGTCTCTCCATAACGCGATTTTTTACACATAAATACTGCAAATAAACTTTTAAGCACCCTACAACCTCCAAGCCTACTACAACCTCATTTGAGAAAAACAAAAATAATCATAGTATAGCATAATACATAGATGCTATGCCCGATTTAGTAAAAAAAACGTCTCTCCATAACGCGTATTTTTTGTCTCTCCATAACAAAAATAAAAACGTTATGGAGAGAAAAAGTAGTCACAAATTACCCTTTTACTCATTTAAAAATCGCTATAAACCTTTATGAATTTGGTATTTTAACCAACAAGTGACACTTGTTGAAATAGTAACTTTTCTTTTTGTCTTTTAAATTGTGTTAGCATCGATATTTAGTATTTGTTTATTGTCACTCCATAACAGAAATAATTGTCGTTATGGAGAGACAATGTTCGTTATAATTACTCTCCATAACGACAATAATCGTAACGGAGAGTAATTCTTATTTCATTATTTAAGGGTTATTGTCATAAAGTGATTCTTTCTAAATTAAGTGATCAACATTATAATAGCCATGTTCAACTACTTGTTAAATATGGTATACTTTTGTAGAAGGGTCACCGAGAAATTGAAGTTTGAAGATTACTCCGTAACATAAATTGGTCTCTCCATAACGGTAAATTAGTCTCTCCATAACGGTAAGAAAAATTTAAATTCATAAAAATAAGCATTTAAAATTAAAATTAAGCTCTGCTGACAACGCCATGTCAATAAACAAAGCTAAGTTGACATGTGTTTAAATTTTTGACAATATTCAGGCAATCTCATATATCAAGGAAAATATCATCACTGGTGCCTAAAATTATAGAATCCCTCATATTCGAATTCGATTATCCTCTTTTATTTGTCACTTAACTCAGAATCAATGACATAAAGTAGTTTTTACAACTGTTATTAATAACGACGCATTGCCTTTATATTCGCCTTAACAGTTATTCCACAAAATTAGAATAAATAAAAATAATTTTAAATAATTCATCAGATTAACCTTTGAGCATTACTCAAGGTCATCAAACTTAAGCAGCTCAGGGATCATTTCAGAGAAATAAAACTTATTATGCTTATTTGACTATATATTCTTATTTTCACCTTGGGATCAGGTTAGGACACAATTTATTTCCAGGTTTTAGAAATTACCTTGTTAATACCTGATTGCAAGTACACACAACATTGTATGAGAAAGAGTGAAGACACAAACATTTACAGTTGTTGAGAGCGTGGATATACCTCTGCATTGTACTCCGTCGTCTGCATGCCCTGTTAAGAAACCAGTGCATGACTTCTCCATGAAAATACAACACATTTAAACAGCTGAAGATGCCCAGTCACATCGATGTAGAATCACATGTGCCACATTGTGAAAATCGTAAACAACAGCCTTAGTGCACACCGCGCATCATTCATACAACATCAGAACGTCACTCGTACGGAGGACTTATCACGCCAGTCATTGACATTATAACGATTCATTTGTGGCTGTTTGGTGCACGAGGCTCCAGTGTTCTACACAGCTAGGTGACTGTCGAAATTAAATGACCGTCAGCACGAAGTTTAATCTAAACATTACTGTTATCATTCGTATTACTACCAATATCATTAATTTATCAAAGCACCCTTCTTGTTCCGTCAATTATGTTATATGCATTAATTACAGAAATTATATATTCTTCAGATATATAGATTAGAGAGATCAATATATCTTCTAGGTTTCAATATGTCTTCAAGCCTATCTAAAGCATGTACATAAAGATTGATAAGTATTGTTTACAGGTTGAAACAGCACTCACTTCCTCCACATACCCTCCACACGTAATCATGACCAGCTGATGCCAACGCACCCCCACCCGGTGTCCGCTATTTTAGATTTATTAAATTTGGCGAGTGTTAAATTTGGCGTGATATACCAGCATTGTTTGATCCGCCATGTAAAAACATGTGGAAAATAGAACCAGATATGGGCAAAGCCCGCCACCTCATAACTTTTCCACAAGCTTCATATGAAAAATCAACTTCTCACTAGACCTCTTTTTGCAACTTTATTTTAAAATATTGAAATCATTTTTTCTAGTCCTAAGAAATTGAGATACCAAGTATAAAACTTGAATATTAATTATTTTTTTTAATGAGCAATTAAAAGCACCAAAAAACACACACAGAATACGTTACATTTAACATTTTCCAAAATATCTGATATGTATTGGGCATTTTTGTACAAATACTATACAAAATAAAAAACATGCACAATTACATATAATAATGTAATTTCAATGTTTCTAAGTGTCAATAATCATGATACATTGCAGTATACGAGATATGGTTTTTCAAAATAGTAGTGTATTTTTATTTTAGTTTTTTTCCTGATAAGAAGAGTAGTGTGTACATGTTCAATACCCATTCAATATTGTTTAAAATAAACCTAGGCAATACGATAAATTGTGTGTGTCATTGTCACCAGACTTATTGTATCTACCATTTCACTATACTTCAGAAGACACAAAAGCATTACAGTGTGAATAACTAACTGATTATACTACTCGCCCTGTAAAATTTGAACTCGCCCGAAACATGGGTCATTAAGCTGATTCTTAAAACTGTGCCAGCATTTAAGAGTCAGCTGGTCTACCAGCCTCTTACGCCCCTGCAGCCTGATACTCCACATTAGAAGTGCTGCTGGAGTACAAAGTTCTAATTCAACTAAGTCTAAGACGTTTTTAATCAATGAAAAATTGACAAAAAACTAATGAATTGTGAATAAATGTTAAAAACAGGATATGTGAAGATATAGGCCTAAATTATAATGACATATATGGACATCATGTGTAATCCTTTAATTGGCAGTTTAATTATTTAGTGGTGGGCGTTAATCATATTATACTCTGTGACGTCCTTTATCAATGTTTACATCTAGTTGTAGGACATAGATATTTGTTTACATGTCATACACTGCACGTGTATGTAACAACACGCGTACTCGTCAACAAATGCAGGCGTGCGCACGCATGTCTGTTACACAATGAATTGACTAATTGCTCAGACAAGTGCCGCATACTTAGAGCTCAGTGCATGCATACCGGGTCAGCGATGCATACACATGTAGGCCTGCCGACTCCAGGCAGTCATTGCGATGATCCGAAAATCTCCAATCATGCCTAATTGCGTCACTCTTTTAAAACCTGTCTGGTCGCGATTGCATGACATGAACTAATAGTAAAACAAGTCCCTCGTGACAAATCATTATTTTCACAGCAGCCTACATGTTTAAATTACGGAAAAATATGCACTCGCCAAGCTGGGCGAGTTCGTGGCCCGCCTAACTCGCCCGGTTTTTTTCCTACTCGCATTGGCGAGCGGGCGAGTGCCAATCATGCACACTGCATTATCAGAATTAAAAGTAGCGTATTCTGTATTTGTGTGTATAATGGACGTCATTACACACTGCCACATTGAATAATCTAGGTGTTTTTTGTCTAAGCACATTTTTGATTATTTCTATAAGGATATATACTGAGTTTCTGTCATTTTGTGCCTGTTGATTAATAGTTCCAATAAAAAATGCAAAATACTTGAATCCAAAGTAATGTGGATCCCCTAATTCCGTAGTGATCAAGTTTCTGGAGTAAACGTTGGTGGGGAACTACATCGAAAGCCTTACTAAAGTCTAATACAATTAAATCTATCTGAATTTTATCCTCATAATTTTGAACTGGGGGCTGGTTTCACCAACTTTAAGTTGACTTAAGTCAGTCGACTTAAGTCAGTCTTAAGCTAACTGATTGGCTGGAACGTGATCACGTCTTGATAGTTAAGACAAATTTTTGACAAGTTCAAGTCTGTCTGCTGTCTGAATGCAGTTGGCCATCATGCAATAAACATGATGAAGGAGAGACACAACACCTATCCTGGCGCTGTGATTTTATATAGCGCAAGAAAGGCTTTGAATTTTGAGTTTCCAGAGATAGGTAGATTCAATAAATTTTAAAATTGTCCAATAAAATTATGCTGAGTCTTTTTTTCTTAACTGCCGACATGATAAAATAAATATTTGACCACATTCCACAGTTTTCACTGAGCAAGAAAAATGCTGTGCTAGACAAAATCTGAGGTATATTATAAAAACGTTATTGCCCCGCAATACAGTAACAGTAGCAAATACTAGAAATTTGAGCATAGCCTCCGGCGTCCGTTTTTTTTTTTATTTTTTTTTTTATACTGTTCATACCAGCTCGATTCAAATTTTCAATTGTTTATATTTTCCTGACTCGACCTTAAAAGCTTATTAAGGGTGGCGGCCATACATTTTTTCAGCATCACAAATTGATTGTACACCACTAGACAGTCAGATAAGGGTGTGCAAACACACATCACACTGGTGCCTCGACTGTTTTCTCAATAGGCAGCTTGCATGAGGGGGTCAAGGAAGAACATAACTTTTGATGGATTCTCATTCTTATAGCTATGAAACTTCCATTTTTACTCTCGGTGCGCCCCGTGGGGAAGTGCAGGGTAGGCAAACAAAACTTCACCCAGGTTTTACCCTGGGTAAATTATTGCAGCCTTCCCTAGACGGGGAACCTGTCTGGCACTTCGTTTTCAGATGGGGAGGTGGATGTTGTTTATAGACTCCAAAAATTTAAACAAAATGGCCGCCTTTTATACTGCTCATACCAGCTCGATTCAAATTTTCAATTGTTTATATTTTCCTGACGCGACCTTAAAAACTTATTAACGGTGGCGGCCATACATTTTTTCAGCATCACAAATTGATTGTACACCACTAGACAGTCAGATAAGGGTGTGCAAACATCACACTGGTGCCTCGTCTGTTTTTTCAATAGGCAGCTTGTCAACCGGGGGCGGGACCGGTTGACAATGTTGACTAAGCCTTCCCCAGGTATCACATTTCTTTGAGATTCCCACATTGTTCTGTCCAAACGGTCTTAATGATGTCCTCCAGAACTCCCTCATAGGGCAGTGGACATAGCCTATTTTCATTTTTTGCATTTTTTCAATAAATTTTTAAAAATTTGCACCTGCGTAAAAAAAAATTATCAGAAGGGGCCACGGCATGCCTGTTCCACTTACCTATTCAAGCATTTGTTGCAGCTATCATAAATTAAAGGCTAGAGCTGGCATCATTTTTCATAATTGCGAGAAATCTAATGATGGGAACCCCCAGAACAGGTGATAAAAGTGCCATTCAAAACAAATAACTCTTTTTAATTCTACAATGATGGCTTCATTTCTACCAGTAATATAGTGAGCAAAAAGAACAAACAAACAAAGAAAAATATGTCTTTTATTGCATCGTATCATAAATTCACATAAATCCTGAAAAAACACGAAAAAAACACCAAAATGACTTCTTCGGACGTTCGGTACCTACCAGAGATGTTAGAAGTTTGTCGGTAATTATAATAAAGGACCAACGGCAACGGGCACGTCTAAGATTGCGCTGTGTGTCCCGTTTCTGTAATTTGTATTTTGCACAAAGGTCAGATCGTTTAGAAGTTTTCGCTCTGTAAATAAAGTCTTGCCTTTTTCCGAATAGACTTGCGGAGCGATTTATCAAGCCGATCCAAACTCTGCACCGTGTGCTTGTGCCAGTTGTGGACATGGTGGAGTTTGTCCAAACTACGGGGACGAAACATCTTGAAGATGGGTGCAAAACGTCTTTGCCCTGGGGGGGGGGGGGGAGGGAGGACGTCTACAAAATGCGGTCAACATAACCCTATTATCGACTGTGTGCTGGCTCTGCACAAACGGCGCTCGGCTACGGTCAACAGACACGGTGACTGGGCGATAATAAGTGAATCATAATGTAATGATTGCTTTTTTACGCATAAAGACCATATAAAGATATAATTTCGCTATTCTAATCAACCTTATACAATTAAGATAATATTTGTAATGCACAGACAGCATTCATAAATGGATTTTTATTTTAAAAGATAAGTTATGCAATATTTACATTCACATAATACTCTCACGTTTTGTCTATAATCATAGAAACAGCGAAAATTTACGACATGTGGGGTGGAACTAAAAATAGTTATGCCTTCAGGGTGGATACAGGGGTGGATAGGTTTCATAGAGGGAGTGTCTATCCGTATGTGACTAACCGTACGTATTTGCCGTTAATCATACGTATCATCAACGAATACCGTTATTTAGTTGTAGGCCTACAAACGTATGAATAGCATGCTATACGTGAGCCATTCTATGCAAACTGTGAACTTCAGTGTCCTGTATATCCCAGCACCTAAATTAAAGGCTGTTAAATGTAGCTGACCATGCCAGCAGTTCACTATCAATGTGAACAGTGTTGGCAAAAAAACACTCTCCCAAGTGCACCCATTATATTATTTTTTGGTAGGCCCTATCCGAGTATGACAATTGTCAACACCGTAGCGTGTCCAATAGGTGATTTTCTGTGTTTAGTAACATTTTGCAATGTGCATAGGTGCCAGGGACCGTTTCACTAAGATTTCCTTATCCTTATTTAAGGAATTAAGGAAATAAGGAATTAAGGATTTGCTAAGGATTTTCCTAATTTTGCGTTTCACTAACATAATCCTTAAGCTATCCTTAATTCTCTATTTAAGGATACGAATTCCTATGTATTTCACTTGAGACACCACATTAACATTACTTCTAGTGATAGTCCCACAGAACTAGCACTGGACCTCTTTTTGAAGTGTTTTTATGTTGATTATTGATGATAACGGTATATGTATACAGATTGTATGTATACAGTATATGTATACAGTGACATTTCGTCATCCTGTGCAATTTGCGTTGGAGAGGGGGGGGGGGACGAAATTCAAGGTCAAAGTTCAATTTGAAGGTCACATATGATTCTTCATCAAATAAAGGTAGGAACAAGTGTAATACCTCGTTTTTGTGTAATTTTGACCGGAAAATCCATTTGTTTTAATTATTTTTATGATTCAAGGTAACCTTCAATTTAATTCCAACGTCAAATTTACAATGAAAATATGATTTTTAACAAATAAAGTAAGGAAAACGTGTAATACTTCTTTCTCATGGGATTTCGACTTGAAAATCTATTTATAGTATTATTTTGGTGATTCATGGTCATCTTCAAGGTCAAAAGTTCAATTCCAAGGTCAAAAAAGTATTAAAAAAACTTGACTTTTAACAAATACAAATAGAAATTTTGACGCGATTTTTATTGAGTAATCCATTCATGATACTTTTTTCATATCAAAGTTCGTCTTCAAGGCCAAAGTGTCAATTTCTAGGTCAAGTAAGGGAAAACATGACTTTTAACAAATAACGCTAGGAACAAGTGTAGGCCCTAATACAGGTGTAACCGCCCAGATTAACCCCCCTGACTGGACTATACCCGGGTATAATCTAGACTTAGTGGACTATACCCTAGGTATAGTCTGGGAGCTCCCAGACTATACCGGTACTCTGGGATATCCCACAAGCCCAGCCTATGCCCCACCAGACCACTGAGGTAGCCCTGGGCACAATACAGGTTATAGCTGCTATGCACATGCGCATGTAGGCCTACATCGCACAAATCAAAAATGCGTCTATGTCACTGATCATTCTGGTTGGCGATTTTCAACCATGCATGTCATGAAATATCATTCTCCATTGCATTGCATGTACACATGTGGATTTCTCATAAATGCGAATTTGGTAAAAGAAGGTATTTTTCGCCTGAATGCGAAATTGGTAAAGGAAGAGCTAACCTTCTGACGGCCAGATCTGTTTTATTTACACCAGCGTTATCTTTTCGTGACATCTTTTGTACCATAATTACGCGGATATGCTGAGATATGTGTGTTACACCAGTAAGTGCCAGTAACTAGCCTTATTTGTTGAATAATCATATTTGACCCTGAAATTGTCGTTAAGATCTTGCAGATGACCTTGAATCACAAAAAAATAAAATAAATGTATTCTGATGATCAAATCAAAAGGCAGTATTACACTTTACTCAAATTTGACCTTCACATTGAAGTTTGACCTTAAAAATGACCTTTAATCATCAAATTATTATTAGAAATCAATTCTCCAGTCAAAATAAACATATTCTCCAGTCAAAATCACATCAAAAATAGGTATTACACTTGTTCATACTTTGTTTGAAAAAATTGCAAATTTGACATTCAGATTGACCTTCTGACCTTGAAAATGACATTGAATCATCAAAATAATACTACAAACGTATTCTCCGGTCAAAATCACATAATAATGACGTGTTACACGTGTTCCTATTTGCATGAGCTAAAAATCATTTTTTTGCCATTTTGACCTTCAAATTGACTTTTGACATTGAAAATAATATCAGAACTGAATTCTGCAGTCAAAATTACACAGAAATGATGTATTACACTAGCTTCATTTGTTGGACATTCGTATTTTCACTCCTTTGACCTTGAGAAAATGGCAGTCCAGTGGCGGATCCAGAAATTGCCAGACGGGGTGGCGCCGATTAAAAAAAAAACACTCCACAGCTAGGGTAGGCAAAAAGAGGGGTCTGGGGGCATGTTCCCCGGAAAATTTGGAAATCAAAGGCTTCAAATAGTGCGTTCTAAAGCATATTTCGGCCCAAATATTTTTTTTTTCGGCCCAAAACTGGTCGTTTTTTTGGATCCTGAACGGACATCTTGAAAAAGCCAAAAGGTCTGTTTACACACATAGACTTCTTGCAGATGACCTTGAATCACGAACATAAAAAGTGTATATGGATTTTCCAATCAAAATACCATGAACAAGAGGTATTATACACATGCTCCTAACTATATTTGTTAAAAATCAGCTTTTCATTCACTTAACCTTGAAATTGACTTTTAGACCTTGAAAATGACTTCGGATCTTTAAAGTAATATAAGAAATGGGGTTTCAGTAAAAAACTACAAAACAAAAAGATATATTACACTTGCTACTACATTTTTTTGCTGAAATATCATATAAGAATTTGAAATTGACCTTTTTGACCTTTAATCCCCCCCCCCCCCCCCCCTAGCGAATAAGCCATATTGCTCAAGGATGACAAAATGTCATCCGGCAGTTTCTGCATAGGCCTATACACTTACAAAAAACTGCATGCATGTAACTGTTACTTCGAAAAGAGGTCATTCAAGTCCATAGCCTAGGCGTTTATCTGCCGGATTAATATGATTTGATTGAAATATCTCTAAATATTCATGGGTGGCTGTATTTTATTTGTTCAATAATGTTTAAATGGACAAAATATGAAGTTTTAACACTGTGTTTCCACGACAGCTATCCTGTTATTGATTTAAGGAGTGCCTTAGACCACTCCTTAAACTGCACCTTATTTAAGGTGAAAAACAAGGATTTTTTAAGGAAGGAATGTTAGTGAAACGGTAAAAAAAAAAATTTAAGAAAATCCTTATTTAAGGTGCAGTTTAAGGAACTATGGTGGATTTTAAGGATAAGGAATGTTAGTGAAACGCCTCCCAGGTATTTGTAAATGTATTTCCCAGTATGTAACCTCAGGGAATATACCAATCAGATCCTTCAGATAAAAAGGCTGCCGTATGGCGCATGTTGCTACAAGTGTCCATCAAAGTAATGTCAGCACCTTAACACAGCATGTTCATGTGGCTAGCTGTGTTCGTTGCAACTGGTATCTTGTGATGATCATTGCATACAACTGTCGACCTTTTGCTGGTCTAGCATGGAAGACACAAGTTTGGTGAAAGTTTCAATTTTTGTCTTTCTAAGGAAGAATTTTAAAAGGTATGTTTATTGTAAGTCATCCCCGTAACGGCCCACATATAGCCACAGTTAAAAGTAAAAATAAAAAGTCAATGTCGTTAGTTTGATTTGAGTGACCCAAATATATGATATAGTTTGGGTGATAATAGGTTGATAAATTTCAGGGAAAATCTTCAATAAACATACAATTTGTCATCACCGTAACGTCATCACCATAACATATTTCTGTTATGGTGCTGAAAAATGTTGTTATGGTGTTGACATATTATGTTTAAATGCTCTACTATTCACCCACTTTACATTTTTTTATGCTTAAAACAGCTTAACTAAATTGAAGTGGACCAATTTTCTTCATCAGTGAAATTGTATGGGTAGGCCTACATATGCACCCGGTTACGTCTGACAAGCTATGTTATGGTGAGGACGCCAATGCATTACGGTGATGACCACTACATGTTATGTCTTCTTTTATATGTTCCAGACCTTGGGACCAAACATAATTTTTAAAGCTCCTTTTTATAGAAATGGGTAAACTGGATAACATGCAGACGCAAAACGTGAGTTTTGTCAAATGGTGCAGTGTGGGTTCAGCATTACAAAATGATTTTATTCCACCCTCTGTATATTTTGTTGGGGTACTAACGATCACTGCCAAATACTGATGTTGTTCAGTTGTCTGACAAACGTAATAAAGCAATACGTTTGAATTTCTGCGTATTTTATTTTTTTACAATGTGAAAACCCCAAATTCACTGTTTCCGTAGAATGGCTCACGTAGCCTACGTTAAATCACGTAGGCCTATGGTTAGCCACTGCCTTTTATAAAACGGGGGGGGGGGGTAAATGACTAAGATTGACTAAAACAAGGATTTAGAAATTATTATTGCACCGATTCTTGTTTAACACATCTGACTTCGAACCCCCCCACTCTGGCCTTCAAATTTCATGATCAAAGAAACAAAATGTTCCTTCCTCGCTCACTCGTAATGATTCAATATTGTGGGGAACCTCTGTGACTGAGAGCGTACTCGGTCTCAGACTGCCATGGTTCGAATTTCAAATCCTGGAAGGCAGTACGTACTGTCCCCTCATTCATCTCACCATCCTCAGGATGTTCTCCTTCCGGCCCAGCTTAGTCTCTATAGACCTATGATAATGTTCACAATTAAACCCGGTGTTGGTTCAATGTTGGCCCGCCGACTACGACGTCGGCCCAACATTCAGCCAACGTTGTGTCGACGCCTCGTATTTGCTGGGTATGTGTATAAATGTATATGGGTACACTCTTGGCACATGATAAGAGTTTAAAAAACGTGTTTTTTTCTTGAACTCAACCTACTTGGACATGCAAGAAGAGTCTTCACTAATTCTTACTTGCATGAATAATTCTATATTGCTTTTATTATTATTATTATTATTATTATTATTATTATTATTATTATTATTATTATTATTATTATTGTTATTATTATTATTATTATTATTATTATTATTATTATTATTATTATTATTATTATTATTATTATTATTATTATTATTATTATTATTATTATTATTATTATTATTATTATTATTATTATTATTATTATTATTATTATTATTATTATTATTATTATTATTATTATTATTATTATTATTATTATTATTATTATTATTATTATTATTATTATTATTATTATTATTATTATTATTATTATTATTATTATTATTATTATTATTATTATTATTATTATTATTATTATTATTATTATTATTATTATTATTATTATTATTATTATTATTATTATTATTATTATTATTATTATTATTATTATTATTATCATACAAAATTATTCAATTATTATTTTCTTCCTAATGTGGCCTCCATGGTAGCGAATTACGGTTTTAGTAGAGGTCTCCTGATCATTGCTATGCTATTAATAAAAATATGTAAATGTTATTATTTAATCAAATAAATGAATCTGGGCCTGAGTCACGAACCCCATGTTTATTTTCTTCTACGTCATTCTCTGAAGCCAAAGCACGGTCAGTCGAAACAGCCAAACTTTCCAGTGACGCACTGTCTGGTTGAGTAGCCAATTGAGCTCTGATCGACACTGGCATTTGTCGAATGAAGGCCTGGCAAATCACGGCCTTTCCGACCACTGATGACGTATCAAATCAAGCTGTCTTCTGAAGTCTTCTAAGAAATCGAGACGGAATATCTGACCCCATTTTCTCGCCCGAAATCACATTGTTTACTTGTTCAGGAGTGGTTAAACCTCTTCGTTCAATTAATATTCCTTTAAGGTTCTCATATTTGTTCCCTCGCCTGAAAGGGAAGCACAGGTCAATATATACCTCTCGTCGTCATGCGTAATTTCGTGCAGATCGAATTGAATTTCTATCTGATTGAACCACAGCTCAACATCAGTGGGATAAAATGTCGCTATTTTAAATTTTGGAAGGTTATGAGAGCGTCGGATTGACCGTCGGTGAACTGGAGAAGGACTTCTGGAGGATTCGCTCTTAGAAAAATCTCTTTGTCGTCTATTATTACAAGCAATCCGTAAAAAGTCTGATTTATCTCTTTTGTATTCTGCGTCTGACTCTTTCAACTCAGATGCATTTTTGTCGCTTAGAGGTTTTTAGGGCGAGCTCCCTTGTCTTCTAGGGGTGTTGAAACAAAACCTTCCCTGTCGCCTCTAGTTGCCATGTTGAAATGTTTGTTTTGAAATTATTTAAAGAGTTAAGCGCTTGAGTCTGCTGGCCTATTGGCTACTTTTCAGTACTCAAACATGCTTGAATGGTATGCATATTAACCATACCAGAAATTTTTGGCCATCTTGCCCTGTCTGAAAAATTATGTGCACAGCGAAAAATTTGAGAAAAGTTCCTGATACATGATGAAGTTATAGGTGATAGGGTACCCGGATTGAGGGGTGCAGGTTGCTGGGGTTACTGAAAAGCCTGAAAGTTCGGTTCAAAAGTTGTCTGTTGGTGTAGAAATATTTCATTAAACTATTTCACAAATAACACATTGAAATTGTGAGGATTGTAGGTCATAAGATATCATGTACAAATGCAGAAAAATTGCTAAAATTATATTCTAAGCTATGTGTTTTAGTTAAACTGTTTAATAATTCGACCTGCGTAGAAATATTTTCCACGGAAGTCGAAGAACCACAGTAGCTGAAATGGTCTAAATAACACTGTCAAGTCATATAAGGTAAACATGTATATTTGAAATCTTCCCATTGTAATAAAATTTTGTCCTCATGACGATAGTCTAGGTTTGACTATAGGTTATATTCACTCACAGTTCAACCCAATTTTGAAAATTAATTTCTGTAATTGGTGGATCTGAATGACATTAGTCTATGAAGACTGCATAGTAAGCAACTCAATGACGAATTGCTTACCAAAATGAACATCGTTTTTTTTTATAAACATTTACTCTGCGAAACAGTCATTGTGACGTCAAAATCGATCGCTCGCTTCGATGTGTGTTAGCGCTTGTGGTTTAGTGTCCATCGGTGTAGACTGTGCGGTTGGTGTGTGTGCATGGCCGCTTGTTGCGCATCAGCTCATTAGCATATTCACCGGCCGGCCGGCTCCCTGACTGAGCAGTGAGCGCATGTATTTGCAAGAACTCGAGGCGCGGTTGGCCTGAACGTGTGCAAAAATCGACTATCAAATTTTCCAAAACTTTTTTAACACTATCACACAATGTGTGATATAATTTGTTAATTTTAAAGGTACATACAAAAATGAGTTCGGTCTCTGTTATACAACTGAAAAAAATATGTGCAATTTGTCCAGAATGTCTAGACTACAATTTCCTGGCAGTGATGGCCTTGACACGTGTGCAGAATATCCCAGAAAGTCTGCTGGAAAAAATAGCGGCTTTAATTTATGTTAATATAATATGAGCTGAGCTGATATGGGTGATTTTCACCTTTCATGCTTGAAAGTGGAGGATAAACGTGTTGCTCGGCGTCTAGAGTAGCTAAAGAAAGAGATACCATGCTGCTGAAAATGGCAGCTGCTTAATACCGAGACATAGTATCACAAAACTGCTCCCTTGAAATAAAAATGTAATTTAAAATGGAAGGTTTTGACATACTGTCCTAGCATTAATATATTATAGACCAAATAGGACCATTTATTGACATATATTTCAAACAAACATTTTTAATTGGCCCTAAACCTACAAAAAGTTCTCTGAGCCGTGGTGATATTTTTCAAATAAAAAATTAGAATTGTAGACTAGATAAGAAATACTGATTATTCTTGAATCGGTGGGGGATTTGTAAAAATTGAGTCACCCAAATCTGATGTTCAACGATTTAAAAATGAATTTAAAATATTCCGTCGAATTTTATTGCGCAATCCACCGTGTCCGCCATCTTGAAAAAAATGTAAACTCATGCTTCTAGTCAAATTCTAAGAAATTTTTCGCGATTTCTGCGAAAACGCGTGCAGGCCTACCTCTCTTCAAATAACTTTTCTAACTAAACCTTATTTATACTTGGACCTGCAATCCCCACGTATCTTATAAAAAAATGATGTTTCATTTTTTATGTCTCCTACAAATTAAAAAAACATCCTTTCTCAGTAACTTGCTGATCGATGTAGTGTGAGAATCAGATCAGAAAGTTGCTTGTTTGTTTCATCGTCATGAGCACTAATATCGAATAGCTAGTGGTGATAACAAAGTGCAAAGTAGAACAGTCAATGTAGAAGGTCCGTGGTTGTCTCAACGTCTGGTGTCATCAATGTTGTCGAATAGCTTGATTGGTGACAGAAATCCAAATCAGAAGGGGGTGTTCGCTTCAAACGTCGAGGGTCACCAACGTCTAATAGCTAGATTGGGCGGCCGCCATGTTGGCGGACCGTCCACTCAAATTTCCGATCCTCTGTCTATCTCTATCCCCGTCTGGCCGACAGTGAACAAATAACTGCTTCGCCTCCATAATACTCTTGTTCTTTTTTTATTGATTATCCTAACATAACATACGCTGTGCACATATAGGACAGAATGCGACGGCCTTAAGCCATGTGGCTTCGGCTTCATGAGCTAGACGACGCTTCTGTCTACCACGCTGCTGGAGATGAGAGTGATGAGCGATTTAGAATGGGCTCTCTACACTTTTAGATTGAGGTTACACTTTTAGATTGTTTTGATCTCACAATTTGAACTCATTGTATGATCTGACTGTGATCTCAATGTGGCCTCGTTGTTTGAGCTCACAGTGAAGTCACAGTGATCACGCTGTGAGTTCACTATGTGAGCTCACTATGGGCTCACTGTGTGATCTCACAATGTGATCTCACAGTAAGCCTCATGTGATCTCACAGTGAGCTAACTGTGAGATAAAATTGTTGACTGGGTAACAATAACCTCTAATTCCAGACAGATTTGAGGATACCAGAAAAAAAAAATTCCAGCGCTGTTGGTAACACAGTCTGACTGACAGAGTGGCCCTGGCAATAACACAGTCACATCCAATTTGAGATGATGATCCTGGCAACAACCACTGTGGTTAAGCGGTGGAGGTAACTGGTGTTACCATTAGCAAAAAATGTCTGACACGGCTACCGATTCGTTTACATTTTCATCTATTTTTTGTAATTTAACGTTCTCCTTTGCTCCATCGATTTGTAGGTGTATTAATATTATTTAACTGGACAAAATGGACATCATGTTAACCTCGACTTATCGATAATTTTCTCGTAATCGGTGAACAAAATTTGTTCAATGCAAATGGTAACTGCCAAGCGTGTTGGTTGTAACTGCAATACTCAATGATATCATGCTACTGACAACTGACATATTATGTTGCTGGTAACTGATACTTTATTTATTGGAAATTTTTCAATGGTGCATCAAGGAGACTCTCACATTTCAGACAACTGTAAAGAAGTTATTCAAAGGAAAGGGAAATATTTTTTTCGTGGATATAAAGCTAAAGAATACATTTTGTTGAGAAAAAAAATCAGTCCTGCTGATTGCAAAATCAATTTTGTTGTTCCATCTGACCTGATTTTAGCTAAACACTAAGTATAGGCAGTATATGCAGTATAGTATAGACGATCTCCGATATATACACTATTAGTCAACAGTTGTGATAGGCCTACACGACGCTCTATTATGACCCATCAATTACCATTAGCTATAGCTAGGAGCCCTATTAAATTTTGACAAAGTGTTGACGTAAAGCGTAAAAATCCAAAATGACCGCCGTTTTAACGAAGGTCAAATATTAAATTGATATAATTTTTGATAGAATATAAGCTGATTCATGATTTTGGTATCTACCATATGGTTTTCAGGTATGCCCGAAATAATGGTGTGGCCAGAAGTTATTTTGGTCATTGCATTGGTTAGTAAACTCCAAGATGGCCCCCATTTCTGCAAGGTATAATATATATATAAATTACTATAATTTTCAACAGAAAGGACAGGAAAGCATAATTTTTATGTCTACCATAATAAGGTTTTCGACATATTGTGTGGTTGGAAAGTACATTAGACATTGCATTATGGATAAAATCCAAGATGGAAACCAAAAATTAATATAATTGTCAACAGAAGGGAAGCAGATTCGGGATTAGTCAGGGAAAGTTGAGCGATTTTTGAACAAAACCTAAAACAAATTCCTTACCAAAAACTTATTTTATAGAGCAAAATGTAAGATGGCCGAAATCGGTGATAAAAAAAATCGAAACCAGACATATTTTGTCATGGCATGCTAATTTAACCCACATTTCACCAGCGGTGGGTAGAAAGTTACGGTAAATGTAGTATTATTTATAAAAGAAAACAAGAGAAAAACCAACATGGCCGCCAAAAACAGCGAAGCACGATAGTAAGTGTTCACGCTTGACTTTTTGGTTTGAGAAGTGCAACATGCAAATCTTATGTTATCGATAGTATTACTGTTAAATGTGAACATGTCTGCTTTTGTAATTAGGAACAATCTTTTATTCTGTCTCTATTAGCTGTATATGTAATAAATATAGTGTATATGTAGTGTATGTAAAAAAGTAGATTGGAATAAGTTAGGAGCTTTGTGATAAAATGTGGTAAAATGCTTCAGACAGTCGAATGTACTAATAACATAGATGTTGATCTGGGAAAGTTGGCTCTAGTGCTACGATGATGTAAGAAGATCCAGTGTACCCTAAGAAATTTACTACCTCGATTTTATTCTGAACTGAGACGTCTAAAAAAGAAGCAAGCTTGAACAAAGAAGTTCAATAAAGGTTATCATTGGAATAAATTTAGAAAAATAATAAATTAATTACAAAAATTATTGCAGTTCAAGCACAATCAGTTCATTGCTGATTTGCCTGAAACACTAAAGGAAAATCCTAAGCGATTCTGGTTTTATTATAGATCGAAAACGAAAAAATATGCATTAATATAAAAGAACAAATTGTCATGAAGGTCTTAGCGCCACCAATCCCGGTGATATGGCTTGTAAGTTCAATAAATATTTCGAAGTAGCTTCTAATAACCACACTGGTCAGTCATTAGCTTTTGTAGTAGCTGAAATCGCTTTTCAAGTGCCTGTGGTTGTGGTCACTTCTTCAGTGACGAAGATCACTTTTCTAGTGGATAAGACAACGTTTAAAATGGCTGTAATCACTTTTTTCAGTGGCCAATATCATTTTTGTAGGGGCTGCGATAATTTTTAAAGTGGCTGTGTCTTCTTCGGTGGCTGACATCAGTTTATAAGTGGCCAAGATCATCTTTGCCGTGTCTGAGATAGTTATTAAGGAGGATGTGATCACTTCTTAAATGATCAGTAAATTATCTGTGATATTGACCGAGCTATAACTCAATATACATTTTTCGGTAATGGCGGCACACATTTGCATAACAATTGCACGTGGGACATTTTTTTTAGTTTGTTAACACAGCTAATAGTTTTCTACGGGGGTTTTTCCAAGCTAGATAAACCAATTAGAAGTATATTTGGAAAGGTACAAGGCCGGGAACCCTATTTTTTTACTCGACTAATTAGCTTATCAAAGCTACATCCAAAGGTTATACAAATAATTTCAAATAATAGCAAAAATAATGTGAAAAATAAAAAATTAGAAAAACACAAAACGGGAAGTGAAATGAAATTTAATTTGACAAATACTACCCAGCAAACACGAGGCGTTGGCCCAATGTTAGACTGACGTTGGGCCAGCGTCGTAGACGATGGGCCAACGTCAGCCCAACATTTGACCAACGTCTCGTGTTTGCTGGGTACAGACATGCACAAAAAATGTTCCACCAATGAAACATTTGGCGGCCATTTTGTTTTTCTTACATCGTTTATTTATTGTAAAACAACTTCCAATCCTTTAATCAGCAAATTTTAAAACAAATTGCTGGTTAATTATCACTCCCTATGTTTTTTCAGTGAGATAGTCGGCCATTTTGGATTTTAGCCTCCTAAAAATCCTCCTATGAATATCCAGAGTAAACAATTTTGTGTGGCTAGGCCAGACCTTATACAAGACCGCAGTACAAAAATGTTTTGATAAGGAATTTGTTTTAGATTTTTTTTCTAACTTTCCCTGACTACATGTAGGATTTTCATATACGCCCTTGTGACTGGCAAACATAATTTTGGACAGACTATATACCAAGATGGCGGTCATTAGACAAACAAAATGGCCACCAGAAGGCCATGACAAGGAAGCGGTATTATTACCAAAAGATAAAGATATGTGTTCTCCTGCCATGGCCATATGATTCATGTGGTACCCGATTCGGCTTCCTACACCTCCTCCTCTGTTGCCGATTTTGCTTGTCTGATGACCGCCATTTTGGTTTTTGGAATCTGAAGTGTCTAAAATGGTTTCTGGATAATGCCACCAGGTGATGTGTATAAGAAAATCCTATGGTAGACACTAAAGTCATGAATATTTTGTCTAAAATGAAAAAAAAAATGTTTGGCACAAATTTTATTTGACTTTGTCAAATGGCGGACGTCTTCAACTTTATTCACAATAAAATAATGAGCTTGCACAACTAGATCTGGCATACCTGGAAGACCGACGGAATACATCGAAATAGTAAAGCTCATTGTATTTAATCTAAAAAATATCAATTTATTGTTTTGATCTTGAGCAAATGGCGGCCATCTTGGATTTTACTCCCAATGCAATAACTAAAGTACGTTCTGGCCACACCCCCATGTCAGACATGCTTTGAAACCTTATGGTACACACCAAAATTATGATTTTGCTTCCATTTTATACAAAATGATACCAATTTATTGTTTCACCTTGCACAAATAGCTGCCATCTTGAATTTGAATAACAATCCAATGTCTAAAGTACTTTCTGACTACATCACTATGTCAGGCATAACTAAAACTCTTATGCTACACAACAAAATCAAGAATCTGCATCTATTCTGTAAAAAATATTATCATTTAATTGTTTCATCTTGTACAAATGGCGGCCATATTACCTTAGATTTTGACATTTCTCGGCGTCTTAAGTAGAAAATAATGTTGGGCTCCTAGGCTAACTTTAATCAGGATATGCCATTGAGCCTTAAAAAATTGGGCTTTTATCCGCCCGATAACGATAAGCCTAAAATTTGATGCTAAGCTACCTGACTCTAAGTACCTAAATAATTTATAATAAATATAGTATTCTTTAAAAATCAAAAGAGACATCTCCGAAATGTTGGTTTTTGTATTACACATATATAACGACCCGGTGTTTGTTTTAGAACATACATTTTATAAAATAATTTTCTCTGCTAATAGGAAGCGAGAGTTACCACCTATTGAAACCGACAGTTGCCTTCCACTGAAGTTGCAGGTACCAGTCACAGCTGGAATTGACACATGACAGTTTAATACCAATCTAATTGAACAAATTTAGTTTACCGATTACGAGTACATTATCGTCAATTTGAAGTTAACATAATGTGCATTTTGTCCAGTTAAATAATATAAATCCACATACAAATCGATGGAGCAAAGAAGAACGTTAAACTACACGAAATAGATGAAAATGTAAACGAATCGGTAGCCGTGTCAGCCATTTTTTGCTAATGGGAACTCCAGTTACCTCCACAGCTTAACCACAGTGAACAACACAGCCACGTCCACTGTAAACAGGGTGACCCTGGCTGCAGTGACCATGGTGACACAGTCACATCCACTGCTGACAGGGTGGCCCTGGCAATAACACAGCTACATCCACTGTTAACAGGATGACTCTGACAATAAGGCACCAACAAGAATTACTGACAAAGTGACCCTGGCAGTGACACAGTCACGTCTATTGCTGAGAGCGTGGCCCTGGCAATAAGGCATCGTCAAGTATTACTGACAGGGTGACCTGTCAATAACATAGCCACGCTCACTATTGACAGTGTGACCCTGGCAATAACACAGTCACGGGGCCACTGACGCATCGACAAGAATTACAGGACAGGTGACCCTGACAATAAGACAGTCACGGAGCTGCTGACAGGATGACCCTGTAGTTAGGCTGGCTGGTGGTTATATATGAAGGAATTGTTCATCTAATGATAAAAGCATGACATTTTACATGCTGTAAGAGAACACCCTTAAGAACGTTTTTAGCTATGGCGCCATTAAAAAAATGACCTGTGACCTCGCTGGCGGCCATTTTACAAAATGGCCGTCAAAATATATATACGTGTCAATAACACAGTCACTGAGCTGCTGACAGGATGGCTACTGGCAATAAGGCACCCACTTTAACAAAAGTGATCTTTGCCACCGAAGAAGTGATTAGAACCCCTTTAAAAGTTATATCAGTCACTACAATGTGATCTTGACCACTGAAAAGTGATCACAGCGATTTTACAAGTTATCTCAGCAACTACAAAAAGTGATCTTGGCCAGTGAAGAAGTGATAACAGCCACCTTGAAAATGATGTAAGCCACTACAAAAGTGATCTTTGTTACTGTAGTATATATCCAAAATAAGAAATACGGGAATTTCGTCTCTATATCTCGCTTAACTGGTAAATGCGCAGGACAAAAAAAACACTTTTTCAGTTCTAGCCTATAGACATGTTTACATCATATGGTCATATTAAGAAGCCAAAGGAAAATTACCGATTTTTGGATTTGTGTCGCTTTAAGATATTTCAGCAAAACCGTGTTTATGAAATGACTATTGAGTAAACAATGTTCAATAATGCATTTACTTAACAGCGGCCATTTTGAAATCGCCATAATGATTATTCACTTGACAAATCAAGAATTAATAACCTGAATTGACCTAATATATGCCTCTGAAACAAATAATACCGCTGAGTGAGGTTTTCGTACAGAACAAAACGTGTGCTCATGAACTATTTTCAAAAGTTTCAAAAATATTATTTGCTATTTTTACGGCGGCCATCATGGATCGGTTCTTAAATGACATATTTTAGCACCTCAAATATACATAGATATATTCAGTGGATTCATTCAGCATTAAAATACAAGAATAGAGACTAAAAACGTGTTTCTGAGATAAAAATTAAGCAAACCATGTTGAATTATGCATTTAAAGATTAAGCATTGATTTCACGGTGGCCATTTTAAAATTGGCCATATTGATTAATTACTTTACAAATCAGGCACAGATCATATGATTTTCACTGAACCAAATGACACCGATCGTGGAGGTTTTCTCATATGATACAACATGTGTTTCTAAAATATTTGCAAGAAAACGAAATTTTGAACATTTTCTTGATCATTTCTGGCAGCCATATTGGATTGAGTCTTAAATATCACATTCCAGCATTTGTAAATTTTTGAACGAACAATAAAATGTAAGATTAGAAACTCAAACCGTGCTCATGAAGCGAAATTTAAGAAAACCATGTTCAATAATTCATTTCGGAAAAAAACATGGATTTTACGGCGGCCATTTTGAAATTGGCCATAATGGCCAATAACTCGACTAATCAAGCATTGGTAACCTAATTCTGACTTAAGTGATGTATGTGAACCAAATGGTACCGCTCATGGAGACTTTCGTGCAAAAACGAACCTGGTGTCCTAAACTATATGCAAAAAAATAAAAAAAAATATTTAAAAATTGCATTTCGCGAAATATTTACAGCTCTTAGAGGTGGGATGCTAGTGCAAAATTATATATTTTTTTGCTATTTTATTTCAACAGATATATGACCTGATCAATAGAAAAAAATAAATCCGAAAATATTTCATTTAAGTGGCCCAACATTATAATAGAGTGAGAATGATGCGAAAATCATATTTTAGCGAATATTTTCTCTAAAACTCGGGTAGGTGTACACAAGTGTCAAATTCTCAGCCCGCCCTCATTTCCGGCAATGTCATCAACCAGATTATGTATCTAGAGATCACTGGGAACAATTCCAGACAAGTGGACAAGTGTTGTACCGCCGGTTTAGGTAACTCATTAAATACGGCTCCTTTTTGGTGTCTGCTGCTGTATTATAAGGCATACTGTGATTGATTGCATTTCTTGGCTCCTGACTGGTTATTGCACAGAAATCAAATTTTGCATTCACAAATAATGTTAATGATATCTCGCTACAGAGACCGACAACTTCATATTTTAACCACTCCCAATTCAATTGGATGAAAAATACTTGACATTTTGAATTAAAACATATGCCAATTTACCGATTTTAAATGTCCCTCAAATTATCTTCCTTGAGTATCAAATAAAAATGCTAAAAACGGTTACAGACATGGTTAGGATTTGAAGGGTTGATGCAAATAATTAAAAACAATCATAGTTTTGATCACACGTTGCTTACCTTAAACTGTTAACAATATTTTAGTCAATTGTGAAATGTAAATTGCTATTCTAAATACCACCTTACCGTCAATAAAATATATAAATGGGATGTTTTAAAAGTAAACCTTACTAGAAGATTCTTATTTCATTTGTAGGCCCAGTTGCGGATCCAGAGGGGGAACCCCCGCTTTTTACCAAACTAAAAACACTCAAAATTGCCAAAATATCGGTATTTGAGAAGAATCATTGATTGATAATTATTTTGCCAATCACACCCCCCCCCCACTCTTTTTGCTAAATTTTGGATCTACCCCTGAGGTCTATCATTTTTAACCCTTACAACGCTGGAATAATTTCGTAGAATCATGGACACCAAAGGGTTTAATATAATTTGAGATCATCATAAATGGATGGCTTCATGCACAAGTGGGCTATGCCACATTTTGACGATTTTGAGATTTTGGGTGTTTTTGAAAGCTCTCACCACAAGCTTTATCTGCCAAAAGAGCCAAATGTGGTACAAGCTAAAGTTTGTTTGCGCATGCTGCTTTTTGGCGATTTTCATAGAGCACAAACGGTCTAACCCTCACTTCTGATCAAGCCAAAAGAGTGAAATGGACGTGTCCAAGAATTAAAAAAGAAAAAACGATTCACTGCTGAAGATGTGAGGCGAGTTTTACTCGATATCAGCCACAATGCATCTTCGGGTGATTATACATAAAACAATGTAAAAAATTGCAAAACAACTTGAAGTACATGATAAAACGAATAAATACAAATCAAGACAACAGGTAAATAAAATCAGTGAACAAATGGTCTAACCCTCAACGTGAAACTAATACATTTATCAAGTTGTTTCTATCAATAACATATATTAATTCTCATTGTTTTTTTTATCATATTTCCTTAATATGTGGATGCATGTACGCAATTCTTTCAATTTATCATTGATTAGGCAGCATAATTCTTTGAAAATCAGCGATTTATTTAAAAATTGTGGGTTAGACCAAACAAAAAAACAACATGCACAAATGGTCTAGCCCTCATGTAACGAATTTTAAAGTGCTTTAATTTAGCATAAACCATATTTAGGAAAAAATGTTTTCTAAAATTTCAATGTACAGTGATGTACATCCAACAAACATTCCATGTTGGACTTATAAAGGTTTTATCTCAGCTGCCTGGTTTACCAGAAAGACCAAAACTTTCAATGCTTGATTACACAAAACACCAAATAATGGGTTAAACCAGTTGTGCATGATACCATCCAAATGTCTTTATTAGCTCTTTCTGATTCATTTGAATACCTATGTTATGGGTCTACGGCCGTTAGAAATATTTTTACTCTTACAGCGCGGTGATCGACTTTAGTCGTCAGAATCTAACGTCCACAGACGTCAGATTACGGGTTAAAGAGTTACTTTACATATATAATATACATGTATATATATATATATAGACTTTACGAGCAAGTAAATAATGAAGCGGACTCAATAAATTTAGAATCTTGTCATCACTGCATACATGCGAAGCTCTTGATTTGAATGAACCAGGAGTGACACTTTGGCAAATTCCTTTTTTATCTATAACCATATTTAGAGCGGTCAATCTGGGCGGTCAAATTTTTATTCAAACTTCTAAATTTAAATGAACTATTTGCTGCCAAAAGGATCAACTCACACACAAAAAAAAAATAATGACAAATTTAAATTAATGCCATTTTATTAAAATAAATAAATAACTTACATGAATGTAATATGTAAGTTATTTTAATGTTTTACAACATATACAATGAGCATCAAAACATTTCACATCAATTATCGATGACACAACAAGAACTATTATAATAACCTGTTGCATGTGGCTATTGAAATTACAACTTTTAGACGACATGTATATCCAATATTAATTTCCAAAATAATAAGCAATTGTTCAATTTTTTTCAAATGGTTTATTATTTTTTTTCCACCCGCTTGAAGCTGTGTCACTCGCTACCGCGACCCACAACTTGCAAATCTTGAAGTCTAAACCCACATTTTCTAAAAACGATTTAGTTCCCGGTCCATAAACGATAGAAAATCATTTTTATTAGGTGAAGTAAGGATAATAAATTCAGTTAAAAATGTTCTTACATCACCAATTTTTACATTAACTCTTCCGGTTTAAGGTTACCTAATAAATCTGTAATCGAGACAGTGATTGTACCCTTTACACTATGTCATATCATTTTACAATTTATGGTATGCAAATGTCCTCAAAGTAAATTTTTATTCACAGTTCTACCACCAGTACAAAAAGTGGTGGGGGAGCACCTAATAGACTAAACATTCATATTGAAATCCTGGGTGACTTTGGTATACAACTTTCTTAAAATTACCAGAATATTAGCAAATTAAATATCAAACCATTTTTTTCCAATACATGCATTATATCGGTTCCCGCAAGTGTAGAAAAATTCTAACCACTCATTTGAAATTAAACCACACTAATCCACGGTCTAACTACCATTAGCACAGCATAGAAAAAAGCAGCGAGATCGCAAGCGACATCACTAACAAAATAAAATTGAAAACTTTGCACAGATTCACTCGAAAATACATCATGACTATATAGCATATAGCCATAATTTCTAATATGCTAGTGTATTATGGGCATACAGATGCTTTTATATATTTTAAGATGCTTTTAATATTTTAAATATGTAAAATATTTTCATTTATTACTATATGACTATGAAGAAAAAGAATTGCTTTTTGTTAACTGTTATTGTATCTACGGCATTGGACAATACTGATCGACTACATCTTCAGACAACCATAAACCTATAGGCCTAAATAATTTAATCAACTAGGCCTAGGGACCTATATATATTATACATAACATTTTGTACAAGCACATCAGTGCCTTTTTACACAATGAAACAGTATATATGAACAGCTGCACAGATAAGAAACAGCACAGATGTCAACAAGTTTAAAATCCATGTTAATATCACCTAATATAATTATTTGGTCCGGATAATAAATAAAAGAGACGACAATATTATACAAGCCGGTAAAACAAATACGAATACATATTTGCAAGTGTCTGTAAACAATATATGATGCAAGGGGTTGGCAAGCAAGCTAAATAGACCCATTCTAAAAGGTATTTCAGTGATAAGAGGGATGCAAATTTTTAAAATGATCAAGTTATTTTTCATTTTGTGTTTGCTATTGCTCTGTATTTTATTTACATTTTGTTTATTCCTAACCAAGGTAAAATATGTATTGCATACAACACAGCAGCAAGACGATATTGTTACGATATCAATACAGCAGGCCAAGCGCAGTAATGCATATGAAATGCTCTTCATTTCGCACATTGCAATTGAACACAAATAGTCAAAATTAAAGAGGTTGTCATGTTGAAATGAACTAACAAAATGTAAAGAATACGTACAAGAGAGAAAAATCCACACAGCAACCGAGAATTGTCCTGTAAATCTTAACCATAAACACTGATGTTTGAAAGGGTATAAGATTTGAAATGATACCATTATAACTATGCTCACTTTAAAAATAGTAATGCATTCAAGAGATGTATACAGCAGGAAATTAATACATGTGCATAAATAACTTCTTCTCCAGAAAAACAAATTCACGTTGCTGATATCCGCTATGAATAACCCTATCAGATAAAAAGAAGCTACTATAGCCGCTATACTCTGGTTTAATAACATTACAAAATGATACCTCCGTTTTCTATTTAAACGTATTCGTAAAGATAAAACTAAAATTAGCTTTGTCATCAGCACTGCAGCTATCAGGAGCGAAACTATTGAAATACAGAAAAACATATATTTTATTGTATTATTTTGAAGAATTCCGAAACATATGCTATTGCTCTTTTTTGATATGCATTTAAAGTGTCTGGATAAGACACAGCACATCATAGAATCTGAAACTCTAATTGTGATTTCTTTGTAAAAATATAAAGGTAGATTTAATTGAAAATCAGAGAAAAGGTTTACATGGCTTATATCAATTAAATGTAGCTTGGAACCATGCTCAAATCCGTTCAGTAAAATTGTATGCAAAGGATTGCCTTTTAAAATTAACACTTCTAAATTTTGCAACATAAAGTCTTTGTTGAAAATTATAATTATTAATTTGTTAAGCGATAATCCTAAATAAAGGATATTTTGAAATATTAAACTCTTCAGAAAATCGACATCTTTCAGATTATTCTGTTGGAAATCTGCAATAAGAACAAAATAATTTGTTATTGATCGTTTTGGTGAAAAACTGATTTTTTGAATACCGAGAAATGAAGCGTTCAAGTAAACTAACCCTATAAAGTGAATGTAATCCAAAGTAAAATTTGTTTGCAAACCTTTTACCACAAGTCCCTTAAAATGATTAACACCGCTATTATGCATTAGTTCGAGAGAATTGTTTAATATGCATATAATGCTGTATCCGTCACATTCACAATATGTGGGACACGTATAGCAATCTATTTCATCATCCATGGAATAAAGACAATTTATATGCGTGTCACATATCTCCTCGTCGCTCACACACCGATTCTCTCCTCTACATTTTAATAATCCGGGACATGACGTAAGAGGGCACACTCTCTCGTCATCACCTTGTGGACAATCATAATGACCATCACAAACTGAGGACATATAAATACAAAAATCCACATCACATTTAAACAAACCTGGACAGTTGAAATGGCCACATACAAATTCGCTGTGAATCAATTTGGCAGAGCATTGGTTTCCATAAGCACCAACACTACACACATCAGGAATATCACCACATTGTTCTTCGACAGTAAAAAGTTCTGAATTATGAGATTTCATTTTAGGTTTTGAATCGCCAATATTTGCAGAAAAGTTGTTTTGAGAACACATTCTCTTCTCAGTTTCATACATACGTCTGAAATTTGGAAAATTTCCAACATTTGTATGAAGCCTTTTTTTTGCTTGATTTTTCGTTAATGACACATCTATGTGTTTTAGCTTGTTTTTGTAGCATACGTCCCTTTCTTGATTAAGTATAGTCTCAGAATATATTCCATCACAAATTGAGTGAACTGGTATTAAATTTACCTCTTTCCCATTAGCTGCACCCGATAATATTGAAGGCATTGTGACAAAATAATTATTAAACAAAATACTACGTTGTTTCTCCCCACAGTTGTTTTCATCACTCCCATCAAAGCAATCGGGTACCGAATCACACACATATAACAATTTTATACATGTGCCATCATCACAGTTAAAATGGTGATGTAGACATAGCTGTACCATTTTACTTGGTTTTTGACATATTACTGCAGACACATCCAGCGTTTGTGTACATGGCCAGCATTTGACTCCCCAGCTCCCTGTTGGTGACACCTCCCCTTTATCTGCTCCAAAAACAGAAGTCAGTGCTGACTTCTGCATCATATAACAGGACTCATTCAACTGTAAGAAGAATTTACCAATTTCAAGGTGTATAGATTTAAAAACCACTAGCATGTCAGGCAATAGACTATACTGGTGGGCAAGTGGTTCGCCGAACATTATGTTAAAATACTGTACTTCTGACACCGGGTACCTTTCTCGATAAGCCATGTAGTCCCTATTTAAGATCGCAGTATACCGGTGAATTTTCTTGTCCAAGCGTAATCGCACATCTCCAGTAAACAACGACGCCTTTTTAGCACCACAAATGGCATGTGCATCATAAAATGATATACTTTGGTTTATCGATAAAACTTTAAAGCATGTCTCAGTGTCATTCACCATAAAGAATCCGTCATCACACGTATAATTATTCCTGATGTTATCTGTAGGGACAGAGTCGTGTGATGAGATACTTTGGCAAATGTAGGAAGCTTTATAGACCCTGTCACAAGGGACTGTAATCCATGGAAACTCAGGCAAATACTTATACGTAATCAATGCTGTACAACTATAGGACATATCAGGTTGTAAAAAAGTAAAATTTAAACTTTGTACGCGTTTCTTAGTTTCAGTACGATTTTCCCTGTTACGTAAGTAAGTGATTGTATCTATAATATGATGCGATGAAGATTCGAACCAATGCGTCTTCTTCAGAGGTGATTTATTCATCCAATGAGTGAATAGTCCCTGTGAATGTCAAAAATAATTGATATTAACCTTAAATACCTTCAAACACGAAACGAAATAAATAAAAAATGATGGTTATGTCACGTTTCGTCTCGGACAATCTGGAAATGAAATACCTGGAAATTCGGGACTATGACATTCATGAGGGCTCGGGACTGGACAATAGTGTTTTCCTACACTAACCTATCGGCTACATTGATGCAATAACAGTGATGATATCAATACATTTTTTCATACTGAAAGTCTTGAGTAGATTAATATAGGGCTTAAGTGATAGTGTGATCCACGTAAGGTGCGTCTATGACAATTTCTCACTGTTGTCAATAATCAACTAGATCAACTAGATTAACCCTTTTCCTGCTGATGACGACTATTTCGTTTTTAATCTGTTTTATTAGTAGACCAAATCACTGTTATTGGGAATGAAATGTGTGTCTAAACATCAAGACTTGAAAATATTTGTGCTCAAATTAAACAAATATGAGTGATTTTCACATACTTGAAGTTGTGGTTCGCGGTAGCGAGACACAACTTCAAGTAGGTGAAAATTTAAACAAATGAACTCAGCAAAATGAAATGAATCGGGCTTTAGGCCACCTTTGTGCACATATAGGCTAAACTGGGCCAGGAGAACCTCCTGAGGATGGTGAGATGAATGAGATGACACTGTCCTCCAGACACAGGATTCGAAATTCGAGCCCTGGCGGTCTGAGGCCGAGCCCGCTACCTCTCGGTCACGGAGGCTCCCCACAATACTGACTTTCACACGTGGATGGAGAAGAAACATTTTTGTTTCTTTCAAACCGCCGAGACCTGGAACCGAACCCCGATCTCTAGCGTGACAGGCAGCGGTGCTAACCACTACCCTAGGGCCCCCGCCCTAACTCAGCAGGATAAGGGTGAATTGTGTGTCAGTGTGTCGACTTGGTCGATAATATGATTGCATTACTTGGAGGCAGCATGTAGATTGCATCCACCTGAGCTGTGACTCATCTGTCACTTTCGAGCTGTTATATACCATCGACACTCTTTGTCTAATGAATGAGTGAATATTGCTTTACGTCGCTTTCTGTACAATCATGGCAATATCGCGACAGAAGGAAACCCGAAGTCGGGATTATGCCCTACTCCTATCGAATGACTTCAAGGGTCATATATAGTGTACACCACCATGGACATCACTGCACATTCCAGTCATTTGAACAATTTGGAGCACTGTGTATGCACAACCTCGATGACAAACATTCGACCCGGCCAGGATTTGAACTTCGAACCCGGTAGGCTACCTCTGAGTTTCAAGCCACAACCGGACCGAATAAGCCATCGGGGCCGGCCACACTGTTGCTAATCTTAAAAAGGACAGGTTATATAAGCTTGTCTGCTGACAAGCTATAAAATACACCGCTGATCACCTCTTTATAGCCTACTGGTTTGCAAATATGCACGGGTAATACCAGGAGCATGGTGAACTTTCACGAGGACTTTAAGAATATACGTAGGACAATAATTGTACTAATTTGAAGTGCAAAATAAATCTAATAATATATAATAATGTATGATAGGTTAACTTGAAATGAAACAAATCCGTTGATCAGTTATCTATGTATCATAACACAATATAGGTTTGGCTGTTAAAATACTTTTGTTCATTTCAAAGTTAAATTTCGGACACTTCCTTTGATATATAAAAATTCTAAGATAAATCCAGATCTAATTAGCGTGATGAAAATTCCCGTCCCAGCTAAGACGAAATTCTGAGCCAATGTTGATTTATTGTTGGGACAGTATCGCAGACCAATATTAAATCGAAGTTTTGTAAACGCCTCGTGTTTGATGGGATTGCTTTGATCTCAGCCCAAAACATTCCGCCAAAGGCCTTAATCATGATAAACTGTATCGTTGGTCAACTGAATATTGGCGGCCATCTTAAAAACGGTAGTCGGGTCAGGTGAGGTCACCTTTTTATCTTCACGCTTACCTTGTATGCCTAAAGTAGGTTCCTACAACTTAAAACATTTCCCATAGATGATTATGATTATTGGTCAAAACAAAACGTGGGCCGCGGACAAAAAACTCATTAACGAGGGATGTTTAATCGGCATTAATAAGGTAATATACGCTAAAATAATTAAGAACATATTTCAATCAAAATAATGTTTTAAATCATTGAAAAAATGAAAAGAAATCTTACATTCGGATTCTTTCTTAATCCCAAAAATATGAGATTTCCAAGTCCGACTAAAGCGGATGTTTTTTCCAAGCCAGTGTAGTCATGTAGCAGAGTCATGTTCTGAGATTCACAATGTCTCTGAGCTTCCGTCCATGTAGTCAATCTGGCAAAATGAGAATGCGTTAACACCGATTTTTTTCATAAAAATAGCATGTGTTTGGAGATGACAGTGTTTTAATAAGTTTGAGGCCCTCCTTGTTCAGCTTGAACCCTATCAGGGCTACTTGATCCAGATGCCGCAAAGGCACTGCTATTTGATCCCGATAGAACTCAAATCGGACAAAGGAAACGACAAACACATTGCCCGAACAAGCACACAATATTATTTTTATCATCACAAAATAATTTTTAAAACTGATATCAATAGCACGTAGAATTATTTAGCAGTGATAAAATGACAGGTAATGTAGGCCTAAATAGAAATATTGCTGAATATGTAATCCCCACATATAAATATGAAACAGTGTTCTACATGGTAACGATATATGTATACATGTAGGCCTTAATCTCAAAGTTATATGCATGGACTAGGACTAGTTACGCTACCTCTTGTTGTGGAGTTGCAGTGTTTTCTGTTTGTCTTCTGTGATATTCAAATCTCTAGAAATCCGGGCAGGAATTTTAGAAATAAGGATAGAGAATTTGCAGTTGCATATTTTCTCAGGAATCAACATGGACACTCTGAAACCTCTGTGTGTATCACTAGTTAAAATGAAATTGCCAACATTCGCTGTATGTTGTGTTACAATTCTCTCATCCTCACCTGCGATAAATATGCTATAATTATAATGTTGACACTCCGCTGGACAGAAATCATACACCACTAGTACTTGGCGGCCTCCAATTAAATACCCGGTATCTTTGTAGAAAAAATCGTGGTATTTTCCGTTATCAACCTTGTCTTCTGCAACGGCGATAAAACGGAGAGGGTGATGACTGCACTCTTCTGATAAACGAGGAACGTTATTTATTACCATCCTGTCTATGTAAGCTCTCCGCTTTGCTGTGATGCAGTTTGATATTTCAACATACACCTTCATTTGTCTCCTTGTATCTGGTATGCCGCAGATGTGATTTAAATATATTGTTACATTATGCAAATATTTGAATATTTTTGTCGAATCTCTGGAGACACGAGTTGCTAGAGTGACTGGGAAACCAAGCGGCCAGTAGGGTTGAAAACTTGCTTCCATGCGAGCTGTATTATTTTTGAAAAAATTCTTATGAGGGAAACGTGGTTTGCATGCGGTCATCGTACTGCCACCGCCCACCCATATCTTTGTCGACCCCAGCGATGGTGGACCAAGTTTGATAACACACCTGGTTTTTCTCTCCGACAACGCTGGTGGACATATCAAAATACTGCACAGTTTGCCTTCTTGTCCTATTTTGAGGGTAACATCTGAATTGTTTCTTTCTTCTGGTGATAAGAATTCGCCATATAAAGCATTGCAATTCATGTAGGTGGAAATAAGTATAAGTTTTCCACGTGAGTACCCGGAAAACCAAGCTATTACTACAGTAAACGTCTCAGCAGTGCTATATAAGGTTAGATCGGAGATGCTCTCACAATATACCACCTCCTGTTTAAAAGTAAAATATATTACCAACGCTCCATATTGACATACATTAGGTGATACGGAGCTGATCATGTCAGGTCCATTATATGTGAAGGACTTTAGTGAAATTATATAATTCTTATTGTATGAGTTTCTGAATGAGTAAATACGAGCAGTATTTCTGTCTTCACGTGACTTAGTTGTAATTATTTCAGATAGCTTGCGAACATTAAAATCATACACCAATGAATTAGCTGAAATACTAATATAGATCCGCACGGAGATTCCAGATCTGTAAGCTGATGCTATTCTTGCAAATGCAGAAAAGGAAGTTGATTTCATTGCTGCATTTGCATGTGCGTTCTTTTTATTGTGTTTATAAAGTATGTTTGACAATGGCCCAGGTCCATCGTGAATTTGCAAGGAAGTGCTGGTCTTCTCCAACCATACGACTTGTAGCATCAGAATAGCAGGTGGATTTACCACCAAGTGGAACTCGTGCCACCTCAAATAGATTCCAGGCGTATTCAACGATCGCGGTATTTGTATATAATTTCTTTCAAGATAATCGACATGTGTCATTACTTGTGAAACGTTTTCTACCCAGTTTGGATGAAATCCACTGTAAAACATTTGAAGTGAATAATATGTGTACTTAGTTATTACAAGACGAAAAACGGCTTTACTTTCCGATACAAGCAACGTCCATGGAATCCGTAAACCACAATACATTTCCGTTTCTTTCTCAGTGCCAACCTCCATGCAATGTTTAAGGCAGTGGACATGCTGCCCAGAAGAGTGGAGCCTCAAAAGCGAAAAATTAAATAGTAGTATACTAAAATGTATATGATGTCCTCCCACGACTTCTATAACTATCTGTTTCTCAAACGCATCTGGTGGGTCTTCTTTCACCCATATAGATCCACAATAAACTAAGGGCTTCTGTTGAAAAAGTGGTGCTCCTGAAAATATGCTTTCAGAGATTGGAACTGGCTTTTTAGCAACACAGCTATGCAAATTGTCCCTTATACAGTCGTACACTCGAGTGTTATGTTGTGATATAGAAAAATGCCGCAATACTCTAAGACAAGTGCACACATCGCGCAACAAAAGTGTTGTCTGTCCATTTCCTTTTTTCAAAGATCCCGATAAATAAGCTGTGACTGTCGTCAGTAATACACACACGATGATAAATTGGATTGATTTACATCTCCCATCAAGTACCATGATGATATGAAACAATCACCTAACCTGCACGAAGAAAGGAAAATATAAAATTAAATCACAAGAAAATACAATAACTTACTAAGTCTGTACTTAATTTACTTAAGTCTGTACTATATTTATACCCGAGTCTGTACTTATGGTTGAATAGATGTGACTGACACTTTTTATTATTAACACAAAACGTGAGATCTTAAATATTATCACTTTTGTACAATGGTCAAACTAAATGAACGATAACGAACCATGCATGTCAACCGAGAAGATCTGCTTAAAGAAGGTCAGTCGTTTCGGTTCACTGATTCATAATATTTACTACTGATAGACCTCACTCCTCAGAATGTTGAACACCCTGCACATATGCGGATGAACCTACAACCTGTGCTCAGCAAATCACGACGTGGACCTACGACGCACCTACTTTAAATGAATGAATGACTGGGCACAGCAAATTCTCTACAACTAAACCTAACACATTTTCACCCAATATACAGTGACGCACACAATTAAAAAGAGAGTCACTTTTAAATCAATTGAAGTTGTGCATAGTCACAGCAAAGTTGAAGCAAGAAACTAAAATGCATTCTACCCTGCAAATGGTCCTATTGGTGCACAAAATCAAATCAAATAATTTCAGATTCACTTACAAAAAAACTAACAACAAAATATGTGAAGGTTGTGTTCATAAAGAACATACTTTTTTCTGCCATTTCGAGAAGAGTAATTGCAATTTGATTATGATCTTTATGAAATAGTTTAACCCGACATTATTGTTCAGCAGACTGAAATAAACCTGACTATGCACGCACCTCTGATTCAGAAGTAGGGGATAGTGAGTCCGAACGTCCCATAATATAATTATTGCTCCCAATAATTAGCCTACGCACTACGAATAAGAATAAACTACATTATTCATTAATTTAGAAATACCATGCACTAGGTTGAAAGCCAGCCGCAATGAGATTACCATGTTATTTTAAGCTCGAAGCAAACTACACAGTATGTTGAGTATGCCTTGTAGATGGAAGTCAAATTACACAATAGTGCCACTGTAAATGGAAGCCAAACTAGGCTTATATACATTAATAACCATCAAATAATCAATCAATCAATCAATCAATCAATCAATCAATCAATCAATCAATCAATCAAACTTCCATATCCTATATCCCCAGTGGACCGAGCTCAGAGGCGCACAAATCCTTAGCGTGATCATGTGTCATAATCGGGACCAAAGCAGGTTCGTCAACAGGGAGCCGCGCTGCTGAGGGGAATAGTGGGATCAATATACAATATGACCCTAAAATATTGCAAGAAAACGTTTTTCGGTCTTTGTGATCAGTATATCCCCTATTGTAGTACATGTCAAAAGTTTTCCCAAATTTGACCAGGGGAAAGGGTCTACAAGATGAATATTTAAAAAAGGCCGCCAAATGCGTAAATTGGCTTCAATATACTATAGAAATTACTGCTTTAGAGTTGTTTTCTACTGTGACAAGTTGGAATATGATAACATTTTACAAGTCTAGTAGTAGAATAATATATTATTACAAAGATTTAAAAATGTATTAACCCTTTAGGCGCTAAAAAAAATATAATCGTTTTTAATTGATTTGTTATCAGATTAAATTATTGTTATTCTGAATAAACTATGTGTTAATCCAGCATCAACGCTTGTAACTTTTGGGTATCAAATTACAAATAATAGGGGAGACTTCAAACCCTTTGTTCGGAGAACGTCACAGCGTGGGAAACATCGTAACTTTCCCATCCATCATATATTTTTGTTACTAAAATGTAGTTAAGCCCGTTTTCATTTATTACTGTTTTTGTAGCTCCTAACAAAAGTCACCTTCACAATAACAAAACAGCCTCTAGTATGTTTCATTGAACAATTGTCAACCATATATCTCAAATCAAATAATTTCAGATTCACTTACAAAAAAAACTAACAACAAAATATGTGAAGGTTGTGTTCATAAAGAACATACTATTTTCTGCCATTTCGAGAAGAATAATTGCAATTTGATTATGATCTTTATGAACTAGTTTAACCCGACATTATTGTTCAGCAGACTGAAATAAACCTGACTATGCACGCACCTCTGATTCAGAAGTAGGGAATAGTGAGTCCGAACATCCCATAATATCATTATTGCGCCCAATAATTAACCTACGCACTACGAATAGGAATAAACTACATTATTCATTAATTTAGAAATACCATGCACTAGGTTGAAAGCCAGCCGCAATGAAATTACCATGTTATTTTAAGCTGGAAGCAAACTACACAGTATGTTGACTATGCCATTGTAGATGGAAGTCAAATTACACAGTAGTGCCACTGTAAATAGAAGCCAAACTAGGCTTATATACATTAATGAACATCAAATAATCAATCAATCAATCAATCAATCAATCAATCAATCAATCAATCAATCGATCAATCGATCAATCAAGCAAACTTCCATATCCTATATCCCCAGCGAGCCGAGCTCAGAGGCGCACAAATCCTTAGCGTGATCATGTGTCATACTCGGGACCAAAGCAGGTTCGTCAACAGGGAGCCGCGCTGCTGAGGGGGATAGTGGGATCAATATACAACATGACCCTAAAATATTGCAAGAGAACGTTTCTCGGTCTTTGTGATCAGTATGTCCCCTATTGTAGTACATGTCAAAAGTTTTCCCAAATTTGACCAGGGGAAAGGGTCTACAAGATGAATATTTAAAAAAGGCCGCCAAATGCGTCAATTGGTATCAATATACTATACAAATTACTGCTTTAGAGTTGTTTTCTACTGTGACAAGTTGGAATATGATAACATTTTACAAGTCTAGTAGTAGAATAATATATTATTACAAAGATTTAAAAATGTATTAACCCTTTAGGCGCTAAAAAAAATATAATCCTTTTTAATTGATTTGTTATCAGATTAAATTATTGTTATTCTGAATAAACTATGTGTTAATCCAGCATCAACGCTTGTAACTTTTGGGTATCAAATTACAAATAATAGGGGAGACTTCAATCTCTTTGTTCGGAGAACGTCACAGCGTGGGAAACATCGTAACTTTCCCATTCATCATATATTTTTGTTACTAAAATGTAGTTAAGCCCGTTTTCATTGATTACTGTTTTTGTAGCTCCTAACAAAAGTCACCTTCACAATAACAAAACAACCTCTAGTAGGCCTATGTTTCATTGAACAATTGTCAACCATATATCTCAGATTACGTTTTCAGAATAGCGGCCGATCAAAGATCATAGCCGGTGGGATATTGTCACCATTATTAATAAATGAGTCGATATAAATGATAATTCAATATTTTTGACATAAGGTAATAATTATAAGCCTGGTGTTTACTAGAATTTGTTCTTGGACTAAAAGGCTTACATGTATGTTTTAAAAAGTATCTGGTATAGTACTGGTCTAGGTGGTTTCAGTGACTACATAACTTGTTGAAATGATGCATTGTAAAGAAAATTGGTAAAATGGAATGCTTTTTTTCAATAAATTGACTTGACGCCGGCACGCTACCTTTTATAACTAAAAACAAAAATTAATTGACCAATAAGCGTGTCAATATCATAGTTTTTGCATTGATACTGACCCCTCACTATTAAAAAATAATTACTATAAATCCCTTTTCAGATGATTTTACAGACGTTGACTAAAAATACTTCTTCGGCCAAAATGGTTAAATATGTTTCAAAATGTTCTGGGAGTGGCCTATAGATGGATTCATCGCTCACCAACTAGTTGAAATGAGGTACTACAAGATAAAATTGAACTAAAATCAACCAATTTACAGACTATACGGTACCGGGAATATGGCAGCGGCCATCTTGGACGCCATTTTGAATAACTAAAAATTATCAATCAAGGAAGCTTGGCATCATTCAAAGTCTGACACTACGTATACTTCCCCTACCATAATCTGATATAAGCTGGTTTGGGAGTACATTTGCAAGGTTGACGTCGTGGTTGCTTATAAACTACAATATTGTAAAATAAGTCGCTGATGGGTTAGGCCTCTGAGCTCTGTCAGCTGAGGATATAGGCGCGATGGAAGTTCATTGATTGAAAAATAAATACAATTTAACATAATCATAACTACCTGTAAATGGATGAGTCCATATAAAATTATGTCTGACTAACAGTAGGAGTCTAGAATTCTATCAAATCGAAACATCCATGAATTCCTAGCCAATTATATAGCAATTAGCGGTTTATTTTGATAACGCCATATCTACCCTTTACCCTGACCAAAATGCAGAATTTTTGATATGTCATTCTCTTGGTCATATACTATGGATTTCTGGCATAAAACGTTTTCTTGCAAATTGTTTTAGGGTCCGGGTATATATGCGCGGTATATTGATCCTACCAGAATGTTAAGATTGTTTTGACATTACGTATTGGCACAGGTTCGATAAGGCTGGACCAGATATATAGAGAACGCTCTTGACCAAGTCTTAGTCTTTACACGAGGAAAAACAAATGTATTTGAATTTGTGGGGCGTAGATGTTTTGAGCGTTTTGGCCGAACAAGTAAGTCAGCCAGATTTGCAGGTTGGTTGTATTTTAGGGTTCGGAAAAGTTATTACTGATATATTAAAATGAATATGAAACTTGACAGGAAGCCAAATAAATGTAATCGTTTAAGAATTGGAACGACTAAATCGTGGTGCCTTATTGGTTACCACTCTTGCAAGGCAGTTTTGAACGCGTTGTAATCCAGCGATATCCTTTTTTCTGGCATATTTTGAGAAATAATCTAACTCACTAGGCCTACTGACGAGCGCCACTGCAATTTGCTTGGCAAGATCTAAGGACAGGCTTTTTTAATTCGACACAGGTCACGGATATGATAGAACCATGCTGTACATGTTTGGGATATGTGTTTTCGGAAATTAAGGCTACTGTCGTATACTACACATACCATGATTTTTAGCTGATGTAGATGGATTTGTGTCTTGACCTAGAAGTAAGCATGGGTCTCGTTGAAGTTTGGTCAAAATAAGAAGAAATTATGTCTTGCTAGGATTAAGCTTCAGCTTAGGCCCTGTCACCCAGGCCGATGTTGCAACTTCTCAGGAGATTCCTTAGCGTTTGAAACTGCGTTTAAGACATGTAAATTTCAGTATCATCGCAAAAAAGATGGTGGTTTATGTCAAAACTAGAGATAATAACGCTGAGTGGTGTAGTGCACGACGTAGGAGAGACTGGGGCACTTTGAGACATGGGGCACCTTGAGACAGGCCTGTTTGACACATAAATTATTTTGCGATTTGTGCGCCATTTGGTCAATGGTACCAAAACAAACCAATTTCCATTTTCCACCCTATTGCTAATGGCTGTTCCATGTAAGCTTAGGTCCATTTTTTGCATGAAAAGTACTTTTTTCGGATGATCAATGTTTGGTTCTATAGATCACGTAATACTTGATTTCCCTATTATTTTGGTATTATCTTACACCTGTGCTATCACTTTATAGCTTATGTAGGGCCTATGATGGTTTGTTTAAAATACATCCCACACACAAAATATGATATCAGATGTGGGGTCTGTCATGGTGGGGCAATGTGCCCCCAAACTGTCTCAAGGTGCCCCAAGTCTGTCTTAAGGTGCCCCGAAAGTGTCTCAAGGTGCCCCCATTTTTTTCAGGCACATATTTTACTGCAACATCTAACATTAGCCAACTGCAGGCTTTAGCTACAGGTATATGTAGTATTCAAATCTTTATTTTAGTTAGATGCACGTTGTTTTCAGGTACCTAATATGGCGCCTCAAGGTACCCCAGGTGGTGTCTCAAGGTGCCCGAGCACGGGGTACATTAAAACAGTTTTTTGAAAATCTGTTTTGTTAAAAAATGTAAGGTTACACATAACTGATAATTTTCATCTCTTGCTCAAATATACCCCACTGGATGCTGTATCCATATATGTCGTCAACATTTTTTCTTTCAAAAATTAAATATATGTTTGGGGGGGGGGGATTTTTTCGGTCTCAAGATGCCCATGCTGCAACGTCCATGCTGCAACACAATTTAGAGAGCAATTATGTATTTTCGATTTGATTTAACAAAATGCGCATTGTGTTAACTGCTAATTATCAAGGATAAAATAGACCACCTCGTTCTATCAATTTAGGAATTACGTAATCACGAGGAATTCTACAACAAAAAATTAAGAGAAAAATACTTGCTTTCACCTGAAGGTCCTGAGAATCTGCTAACTTATGAGTTTTATGGGAAAATTAAATTCCAATTAAGTTCATAGAAGTAAATCTCAATCATTAACAGGATTAATGATTAAATATTTTGATGATAACTTAGTTGAAAGAAATGAAAGTCTTTTAATTGAAATAAAACTTGTGACACGATCCACAACTTCAAAAGGATGAACATTGACTTATAAACTTAATCAGCTGCTATTGGCTATCAGACACCAAAGACCTACAGACACTCTAGAGTGTCTAGAGTAGACCTGGTAGCATAAGTCGTAGGTAGAGCGACTTGGGCCTGGGCTCGGTCAGTCAGTTAATACTGTGAGTTCATGAATCCAATGGTTTGTCCCACGCGGCTTGTCCTACCTCGCCTCGATAAATGTCTATTTCGCAAAATTCGTCATGATGCAAGCTGAAAATGCTGCCATCACAGTCTGTAATAATTATTGTTGATAATACACACACCTGTAATATTCAGAAGAAGCTACATAAGACTTTTAATTTTTTTTTTTAAATAACAAATCCCAAACGACTGAGTAACCAGTTTTATTTATTTATTTATTTATTTATTTGCATGCGAAATAATACACTTACAATATGTCCAATAAAATACACATATATTGTAAAATTTATGAAAATTGCATAAAAGTAGAAGTATTTGTGTGTATAATAATTTGCATGCTAGGAAGTGGGATAGGCAGCTAATTCCAACCCTGTTAGTTTTGACATTACGAGCATTGTCTACATAATGCACACTTACAAACATGAACCCATGTGCAGGTGTCGTTCACATTAAAAAGGTGTCGCTTTAAATTCCATCCAACGTCTGATGCGCAAAGTTAAATTAATTTGAGCTCAGCCAGTAGATATCTTCCACAAAACTGAGAAAAGAATCTAATAAATCAATCATGCTCAACGAATACAATTGTACATACCTAAACCGCAGCAGGTCTTGCAGGTCTACCGAACAATGAAGAACCAGTAAAAAAAACAGTAATAGAATAACACAGCGGTAGGCAATAGCTCTGCTCCCATTGACGTTGTTCTCAAATTTAATAAGCGATAGATTGACACGATTTGTAAATGAGATGTCAAAACCATGCATGGCTGTCATCACCTTTCAATTTTGTTTGCTGTAATCAATTTTTTCCTGGTGTCAAGTGGACAGATGTATTGAAACTTGAGCTTCGCATATTTTGTGACGCCTCCCCCCTGGCGTACGGTACCGTCATATTAGTCCAGTTGCAGGACACTATTTTTTCAGAAAACCTTGTTATACGCCCCTAAAATCATTTATTTGCATTTTTCTTTAGTTCATATATAGTAGTACCCAAATCCGGTGGGTGTAGACTTCAACATGGCTTGTTTTTTTATTCAAGATGGCGGACAAGATGGCCACTAAATTTGACGAAATGATGTAACTTCCAAGCAAATTCACTTAGGGAGATGATTTTTGTGTCTAAACATATGTTTTCAGGGTCAAGGAATCTATTTGTCCTATCAAATGTATATCTTCGGATATATATTTCAATAAAATTCAAGATGGCCACCGAAATTACCGATAAAATGGCGACGAAAGCTTATGCAAAAACACATACTTTCAAAACCTGTAATATCACTTTAACAAAAATATCTAATTTTTATATTGTGATGCTTAGACTTATATTAAAGTCGGTGGGTCGTCATTATTTGGTTATGTAAACATCGTGGGGCCACCAGCATGTGCATTTTGTTCAACGTCCAATGAAAGGGATCCGCGGCAATGACCACACAGTTGACCACCACCTTGTAGTGACAGGAGGCGATGAAGTTCAGACTCAGTTTTTTTAAAGGCAAAAACATCCGCATTTGCACGTAGTTTCTAAACATGAGTGAGGAAGCTGATATTATTTTGACACAGCAGGTCATGTTTATAGACAGAACGGAGAGTCGAGAATCGCTTTGATCGCAGATGACACTGTTGGTTTTGCATTCCTGGTATACCACTACTCACTCCAGAATCTACATTGTCAAATGATAATGTAATCTCCTACATGAAACATGAACCAGAAAACATGGTCAAATATCATCGCAGATACTCCCTCTTCATGCCGTAAGTCACTGTGATGCTATAGCATCTACTTTCATTCTGACCTCAGAGATTATATCTCTGATACCACACGCTCATTTCGCGGTATGCACGCATGGCGATTGACCAGATTTATCAGCCGTTAGTGAGCGTTACCACGTGATTTTATAACCATTCCTATAACCACGGAACTATTTTGGTACTCACTTGGACTCATTACTTATCCTTTTTTCAATATTTAATTTGATCTTAGAGTTTGCTACAGGTAAGGGCTCTTTATTCTGTTTAGTAGTGGATAAATTGAACCAACACAATTCGCATGTCATTCAGTAATTTATATTTGCCAGTGTTTTGAAGCCGATTGTAAATTCTGTCAGAAAAACGTAAACATGGACCTTCTAACAGCAGCGCGTAGGCAGGAAAAGTAATCCATTGAATGTTTTCTATTTCTATGTGAATAGAAAATCATATGTGGCGGAGTAGTGGTGTTTTATATTTGCCATATATTTTCAGGACACTTAAGCGTGTTTATAAGCCTACCGTTTTTATATCAACAAAACTGCTCAAAATGAGCAGTTTTTGTCCAAACATGGCGTGTGGTTACAGAGAGAGAGCGGGGTTGACCTGAGCGACATCTATGTGTGGAGAATGATCTACTTTAGGAGATCAGATTACAGCCATATATGTGACACATCTCTGATAAAGTTTCATGCAAATCTATTCATAATTTTGTAAGTAATCCTGCTGATGGACGGACAAACCGACACGCACAAAAATATAACCTCATTTTGCGGAGGTAATGAAGATAAATGAAAGAAAACCAAATTATATCAAAATGTAGATTATTTAACTCTTAACTCGTTACAATGTGTAAAATCTGCTCATTCACGTCCATTGAGTGTCCATGTCTCATTAATGTTAATATAGGCCTACAGTTAGCGTCTCACTTTGAAGACAAAAATTAAATTTGGTTTCTTACAGCCACTCACGTATGTATTGGTCGCAGGGTTCAATATATCTTGTTAAAGATGGATACTATTTACCTAATTCTGATAGCAATCATTTAATTCACTTGTGTGAGTTAGGCTGAAAGGTACAGTGCTAAAAGTTTTCAATTTGTCTCCTTCAGATATACTAGTAGGGCTTAAAACTGTCTGATTTTGCCAATGTTGTCTTAGTGATTGTAATACTGTAGATCTGGTGATATTCATGAGGTTATAATTTTCGCGAATTTCGCGAGGACAAATTCACGAATTCAAGGATCTCGCGAAAATTATTATTATGATAGCGCTACTAAAAGAAAATAATGAAAATTCACGGATTTTAAACTTCGCGAAAAGTAAAAAAATCAGAAATTCACGAAAACTTAAACACGAGAAAATTACCAGATCTACAGTATAGTTTCTCATGTATACAATGATTAAGGGGGCATGTTGCTGTATAATTTCTGTCTCAGACTTATCAGCATCAGACAATTTCAAAAGAAGGAAATTGATGTGTGTTATATCAGTCAGTGTTTACTATTCTGCATTCCAAGCATATAGATACAGAACCAATACTAAGCCTACTATTAAAGAACTACGACGTCGCATTGCCCCCCTCCCCCCTACAGCTAATTATAATATTTCCACATATAAAGACCCCATTATAGATAAGCCCACAATAAGACATACCTGTGGGCCTACATATTCATAACGACTTATGTGCTACTTCAATGGTTTAGCAACTACATACTTAGGCTGGGAGCCAGTGTCCAAAAAAATCCTTTAAATTATGAGTTTGTTGTACCCCCTCTGCAACATTTGTTGTGGGGTATCATTGGAAAGATGAGCATCCATCTTACGAGCAACTTGTGTGATTCTATGTACATATATAGGAAAGTTATGGGCGATTGAAGACATGGGGGGTCATCTTTTGTACTAAAATCAGGTAATGTAGATGCAATGGAATTATTTTTTGGTGTACTATTATTTTATCTCTGACATTTTACGTTGATATTTTTTTATATAATAAAAAAAACGATGAAATAGAAAAAAAAATTGGAGAAAACACCCTGGAAATGTAGTTATGTATTTTATCATCATATACTACCACGTTAATTTTTTTTTTTTAAATCATAAAAATTTTTAATGTCATTTTCGAACCCCAATACTTATAAGTGACCTATGTGTCTATCATGATTTATTGCCGGCATAAATAATGTATCAGTGCATAGGGTAGGGCCCTGTTGTTGTCCATAATTGATGGTTAGGGTTACGTAAACGCTTGTCCTTGCTGTTGTAGTTCACCAATCTGCACATGCGATATATCATATAACAAGACAATGAAATGTGCGCTCATATGATATATCACACATTGCAGTGGAGTAAATATTCGTCTCTCTACTACGTTCAAACATAAGTTTTATTGCAAAATAATCAAAATCAACAAAAAGCTAGTCAACGTGGTCAATGGAAATGACTTAATAAAACATAATTATTGGCCATATCTATATTGACCTATGTTTTCTGAACCCAGACGTGTTTGAAACCGAGAGGTTTTCAGATTTATACATTTCATATATTTTTTAATGGAAGAATTAATGTTGCGGCATTTTCTAGAAATGTGTGTACTTAGCCTGGGCTGAAATATTGATCAGTATTTTAGTGTTGAATTTTTTAACCACTTGTTTTTACATAATTTGGGTGTGCTGAGTTCGAATCGGTCGGATAATATTCTAGATTTGGTGCCATTCGCCTTCAAATTAGCAAAACAAAAAATGACCGCCAAAACCACATTTTTTGGCTATTTTTGATTGCCCATAAATGCACAATTTCTGGTTTCTGCTTGATTTGCAGTTGATAAATTTATATCTCATGTTTTTCAAACCAAAATGACTTATATTTAACCTTCACATCAAAAATAGTTACCGCCGCAAAAATTATATATGCGTTGTTAATGCATCTTAACATACTATAATAAAACAACATATTTTATGGAAATATAAAAAAAGTAGACTAGGTAATAGGACAAATTAGGTTACAGCGCATTCGAAATTAGGTTTAGGCACAGTATATTCTAGCATGTTTTGATGTGCTTAGTATTTTGAAGGACGTCATAATTTTAGTTGTAAATGTGTAAAACAACGGCCATCTTGGATTTTACGATAAAATATAGGTCAAACGATGAACAATATACATCATAAATGAGTGTTTCGACCCCGAAGTCATTCAATAAATTGGCCATTCTTGTGCGACAAACCAAAAGAAGGGGTTAATTTACATTTTGATAACCATTTTATTTTTTATTCATTTGAAGCTGAATGACGGGGCCGTTTTGGATTTTTTTTTTAGTAAATTAACTCGACAGAAACGTTCATTGATGGTCCACAAAGTTATTATTTCAAATAGGTCATTATAGTCATGATATTTAGCGGTAGAGTTGTAGTGACAGTAAATAGATAAAAGCGGCGGACGTCTTGGATTTGAAGGTCAAATTAAGGTCATTTTTCCAAAAACACGCGACCAACCATAGAAAAAACGGGGTTTTCTTTACATTGTTGGCGGCCATTTTGTGCTTCGCCTATTGGAAGGTGAAACGCGCCAAATATAGAATTTTGTCCGACAGATTCGAATTCAGCACACCAAAATTATGTAAAAACATGTGGATACAAAATTATACACTAAAATACCAAGCAAAGTTAAATGTTTCAGATTTCATCCCAGACGAAAAACGCGCATTTTCATAAAGGGCCGTAACATTATTCCATTTAAAAAATATCTATGGCATTAATGAGTACAAAAAACACTCTGTTTTAAGCATACACTTATCTGGGTTCATAAAATATAGGCTAAATATTGATATGGCCAATAATTATGTTCTAGTGTGTTGTTTCCTTTGACCATGTTCACTAGTTTGTTTTGTTGTTGATTTTTTTGTATAAAAAAATAGTTTGAACATTATCTGGAGAGACGAATATCTACTCCACTGCATCATGCCATATATTATTAGAACGGAAATTTAATTATCTTTTTATATGACATATCACGTGTGTAATTTGTTTAACTACAACGGTAACGATAGACGCTTACGTAACCCTACCCCTTAATAATAGACATTTATTGGGGGTACCTCCTTCAACATGCTATAACTTTCTTATACGTGTAGATACAGATACACACTCGGGCTTATAATGATCCCAAGATGTCACTGTTTCATAATAACTACGCTGTTCTCTGTTGGCAGGGGGGTGCAACACGGTCACTTTTTTGCTGACACTGGCTCCCAGCCTAAAAGTCTAGTCACCCTAATTGGTACTAAATTTTGGTCTGGCCCAAGGACTAATTTGGAAAAGTGGTGTTACACATTTTTTTCTAATAAATAGTGAAAAAAATTTAATTTCACATCGTTGACAGCGGACATCTTGAAAAATTGCGTTCAAGCATGATAAATGGTATAAAAAAAATGCCAGCTCCGATTTTTGTACTCATAAGACTTTATTGTTGCCAAAAAAATACATTGGCAAAAATCTATATGGAATTGTCACGAGGCCCAAAAATATGGCATAGCAGAATGTACTAATAGCTCTGCCCCCATTGACGTTGTTCTCAAATTTAAAAAACGACAGATTGACACGATTCGTAAAGGAAAATAGCATAATAGGACTAGATCAAGCTGGATTCAGATCCGGCTACTCAACGTTAGATCATATTTTTTCATTAAAAACTTTAATCGACATTTACCATAACAAACACAAAAGATTATATTGCTGTTATTTATTTGACACTCATGTCTCATGTACTCAGCTCTGGTCTAAACTATTAAATAATAATATAGGTGGGAAACTTTTTTCAGATCATTTATAATGTATAAATCAGTAAAATCATGTGTTTCTGTAAATGGTACGTTAAGTAATAATTTGTCATGTACGATCGGTGTTAGACAAAGAGATAATCTGTCTCTGCTATTATTTTCAATATTTTTAAAAGACCTTAAACTGTTTTTTTAGAACCAGCCCACGACGGACTGAAGATTGTGAATTGTCATGTCATGAAAATTTACATCAAAACGTTTAATATTTTGTGAATCAGTTATCTTGGAAGAATCACAAGAAGACCTACAGCAATCATTAAATTAATGGAGCGTTATTGTAGCATGTGTAAACTGAACATAAACGTGTCAAAAACTTAAATTACTGTCTTCTCTCATGAAAAAAAAGAAGAAAAATACCGGGTACCTACATTTTTCAGGAGAAAATGAACATGAAGTGATAGGTCAATATAAATATCTGAGCTTCCTATTTAAAAATAATTGAGAATTTACGGAGGCAAAAAACAATTAGTTGTCAAAGATAACCGAGCTATGTTACTACGTAAATGAAGACAGCTCCAGCTATCTGTCGACATTCAACTTGAACGTTTTGATATTTTAATCAAACCCATTCTTTTATACGGTTGTGAAGTTTGGGCAACAAAAAATGCCGATATTATTGAAAAAATACATTTGCTATTCTGTAAATATGTACTGCAAGTAAACAAGTCAACTTGCTCAAACATGGTATAAGGCGAACTAGGCGTTACACCTCTACACGCCCAGAGTAGAATGAGTATGTTTTGGGCTAGAATATACAAGAGCAGCAGTACACCACAACTGTCAAATGTTTTTTATCAAATATTTTGTAATCTATACAATCGGAATATACATATTCCCCTGGCTTTCAACCGTGAAAAATACATTGGAAGGTTGTGGTTTTTCGGGCGTCCGGGATAACCAACTAATCCCCGAGAGCTTGAATTCATTAAAAAAAATACAACAACGAATAAAAAAAATTAATATCAGCAGCAAGTGGTTAACTTATCGAATGTTTACAACAACATTAAATTTAGAAATATATTTGGTGAACTAATTGTCCTATCGGCTAAGTTTCGCTGTGGAAACCACAACCTGCCAATTGAATCAGGTTGCAGACGAGGTATACCCCACAACCTCAGAATATGTGAGTTGTGCACCAAAGACATTGGTGATGAATTTCATTATATTTTTAACTGTCCTCACTTTGAAAACCTACAAAGGAAATTAAAAACAGAACCTCAGGGACAATTACCCCCATCATTTAAATTTATAACACTCATGAATGTAACTGGAATAAATCACTTCTACAAATTATGCAAGCTGATTGAAAAAAAAATCCTTTATTTAGTGAAGTGAGTAACTATGTAAAAATGTATGTACGTTGTATTATTATGACACGATAATTACGAGCCTTTAACATGCTCTACTGGCATGTATTCATACATGTCTGTAATTTATATGTACAGAATATATGTTAGTGGATTTAGAGAAGGCTGGTCCCATTGGTGGATATAGACATGGCTAGTCCTATTAGTGGATACAGACATGGCTGGTCCCATTAGTGGATCCAGACATGGCTGGTCCAATTAGTGGATCCAGACATGGCTGGTTTCATTAGTGAATATAGACATGGCTGGTCCCATTGGTGGATATAGATATGGCTGGCTCCATTAGTGGATTCAGACATGGCTGGTCCTATTAGTGGATCCAGACATGGCTGGTTCCATTAGTAGATATATACATGGCTGGTCCCATTAGTGGATATAGACATGGCTGGTCCTATTGGTGGATATAGATATGGCTGGTCCCATTAGTGGATCCAGACATGGCTGGTTCCATTAGTAGATATATACATGGCTGGTCCCATTAGTGGATATAGACATGGCTGGTCCCATTGGTGGATATAGATATGGCTGGTCCCATTAGTGGATCCAGACATGGCTGGTACCATTAGTAGATATATACATGGCTGGTCCCATTAGTGGATATAGACATGGCTGGTCCCATTGGTGGATATAGATATGGCTGGTCCCATTAGTGGATTCAGACATGGCTGGTCCTATTAGTGGATCCAGACATGGCTGGTTCCATTAGTAGATATATACATGGCTGGTCCCATTAGTGGATATAGACATGGCTGGTCCCATTAGTAGATATAGAAATGGTTGGTCCTATTAGTGGATCCAGACATAGCTGTTCCCATTAGTGGATACAGACATAGGTGGTTCCATTAGTGGATATAGACTTGGGTGGTCCCATCAGTGGATATAGACATGGCTTGTCACATTAGTTGATACAGACATAGCTGGTTCCATTCAGCTGCCCCGGTTTCTCTATTAGACTGTAAACAATGGCTAAAAAAATTATACAAAACAATGTTTTAGGGCTGGCCCGATTAGCGAGTCCTGTAGCAATTTGTGTCTAAACAAGAGACCTGAAGATCTAAATCATCCCCGCCATAAATTAGGTTAGAGTTTTTGCGGTCACAAATATTTAAAAAGTCGATTTGTGGTGGCCATTTTAAATTTCAGTAAAATCACCTGAATATTTCCGGATGGTGGGTGATGTAGGCCTAATTGTAAAATGTGAATTATTTCGGACTTCAATTTTTGAAATTTTACGCCTACCAAAAATATGACGTCATCTATGGCGGCCATTTTGCATTTCAGTGAAACCTTAAAAAATCACCTACACATCTTTATATAATGGGGAATGTGATTGTAAAAGTTTTTGTGCCCACAAAAAAATGAAGTTGATCCGTGGCGGCCTTTTTGAATTTCAGTAACAGCTTGAGGAAATCACCTGCACATCTCCATATGGTAGGGAAAGTGATAGCAAAATTTAAATAAATTCTGACGTTTAGTATTAAAGTTTTTGCGCCTACAAAAATTTTTGGAGTTGATTTCTGGCGGCCATTTAAAATTTTGGTAGCATCTTTAAAAAATCACTTGCACATCCCCATCTTGGTAGGAATGTGATGTTAAAATTTAAAAAAACAGATCAAATTAATTTTTTGAGTTTTTGCGCCCACCAAAAAATTAAAGTTGATCTGTGGCGGCCATTTTGAATTTCAACAAAACATTTAAAAAATCACCCGCACATCTCCATATTGTGGGAAATGTGATTGTAAAATTTGAATAATTAGGAGTTGACTTCTGACGGCCATGAATTTAGGTAGCATTAAAAAAAAATCACTTTCACATCTAGGCCTACATGTTGCTAGGAATGTGATGTTGAAATTTTAAAAAATTAACCAAACTAATATTTTGATTTTTTGCGCCCACCAAAAAATTGTAGTAGATCCGTGCGGCCATTTTGAATTTCAGTGAAACCTTGAAAAAGTCACCTGCACATCTCCATGGGGTGGGGAATGTGATGATAAAATTCTGACTTTAAGTTTTTTGGAGTTGACCTCTGTCGGCCATTTTGAATTTTGGTAGCATCTCTAAAAAATTACCTGCACATTCCCATGTTTCTAGGAATGTCATGTAGTTTTTTGAGTTTTTGCGCCCACAAGAAAGCGTGACGCCGGACGCCGGACAGAATCCTGGAACGACTATCACTAAAATCCCCCTTCCCCTACGGGCGGGGATAAAAAGGGTTTTCCCAATCGCGGGTAGGTCGGCTAACTCAATCTGATAATAAATTTTGCAAATCGGAAAAAATTTGGGGCTGGTCAAAAGTGGTCAATATTGCTGGATGGTCCGCTTTAGCGTAGTGGGACGGTCCAATACCAAGCTCTGGTCCAATACCTAGTCTCTACTGTAACAGGTCTAGACTGTAGAAGTGTATTTTTTGGTCAGGAAGATATTAACTCTTCGCCCGCAAAGGTATCTAATTTTCACCCACTTGAAGTTGTATCTCGCGACCCACAACTTCAAGTGGTTGAAAATTAGTCATATATGTTCAATTTGAGACCAAACATTTGCAAATATTGTTGTTTAAAAACACATTTTATTCCCAATGACAAGTGATTCAATCGGCCAATACAACAGAATAAATACGATTATTTTCGTGCTTAGCGCGTAAAGGGTTAATATATAGCCACTTTCTTTCAGTCTGCACCTGCACTGACAGGATGAATTATTGTGAATGAAAAAGGTGACCCTATGTGAATGAAGTGGTGCCATAAAATGGTGATATCTAGTAAAACTTTTCCTGTAGGGTGCCTACGTTTATTCATGATGTTACAGTCCAGTGGTGTAGACATTCCCCCTTAGACCACCAGAACTGCTCAAATTGATAGGTATGTAATTCCGAGTAGCATCATCTTTCTCTTCACATTTTGATGTCGGTTTTAAAGTGTGACAGTCCTGATCGATCTGTACTGATATTCCCAATCCACTTGACATACAGTATTATTAGCCCGCCTTTTAATCTTAATTAAAAAAAAGTGGGCTATTGCAATTGAAGTTCGGCGTCGTCGGCGTTAACATTTACTTGTGGGCGCGATAACTTGAAAAGTTTTTCATGTATCCTTCCCAAATTTGTTACGCATGTTACTAATGACCAGTTCTCGGACAAGTTCAATAATGGCTGAAAAAAAAGCAAAATGGCCGACTTATTGCGATTTTTCGCCTCTTACGTCAATAATTTGACCTTGTGGGCGCGATAACTTGAAAAGTTTACCATGTATCCTCTTCAAATTTGTAATGCATGTTACTAATAAGCAGTTCTCGGTTAAGTTCAATAATGGCCGAAAAAAATTCAAGATGGCTGATTTATTGCGATTTTTCGCATTTTACGTCAATAATTTGACCTTGTGGGCGCAATAAATTGAAAAGTGTTTTATGTATCATCTTCAAATTTGTTGTGCATGTTACTAATAAGCAGTTCTCGGACAAGCTCAATAATCGCCTAAAAAATATTCAAAATGACCGATTTATTGCAATTTTTCGCATTTCACGTCAATAATTTAACCTTGTGGCCGCAATAATAACTTCAATTTCCATAATGGCGGCTATTGTTGAGTGTGCTCTTGTTATTATTGAGCTTAATCATGGTAATATTTCTCCCTTTTCTATTCGAGGTGCAGTGGCAATAAAGTCTTGGTAAAGTTGCATAAGACTAGCTGATATCAGTTGCTCATGCATAGGCCTACGACCTCCTCATCCAAGCTGTGAGACCGTGTTTCTATCTACACTTTTCAGGTTTCCAAGGCTGTATCTTAACAATTAACAAAATGTAAGGACCACATGCAACACCATTTGTGAAGGACCACAAGAATATTTGTACGAGTAGGCATACATATTAAATCCGTGCATTTATATTATTATTATTAATACGCGTAGGCATACTTAATAAACATAAACCAGTCCTGCAAATATCACTTAATATGAATGTAGCCAAAGTGTTATCAAGCTTAAGGCAGCTTTTTATCCTGCAAATATTGGTTTAATCACGTGACCGTGTCTTATTAATTCAATAATTACACTGTTAGGCCTACTCTTACAAAATCTACATAGCACATGGAATCCTCCTCCTTTATTTATGTTACGATTTCGCGACTACTAAAAGGATTGACTTACGGTTTATTTGATCTTGTTTGTTGTGATGGAATCACTGTTTAAGAACACATTTTGAAGGCAGATATAACTTGGGCCAAAATGGCGCCCAGAATAGATATATTTTTTTTTTATTGAATAATATTTTTTACTTAAATTACATTTATTATGCTGCTTATTATCACTTATAATCTAAAAATATATTACAATTCTGGTGGTACCCATTTGTTAGCCCATAATGAGCTCTTTATGGAAAAAACAACACTAAAATATCAGTTTACCCCAGTTGACTTTCATCTTTCATTTTATTAGGGGAGCTACCGCACTCAGCCGAGCAAGTGCCAACGGTTTTATATGTGATTCCAACTCAGCATGGTTCTTTTTTAGGAAGGATATTTATTTGAAGTACCGATTCAAAAAATGATTTTTTTTAAGTTTTCAAGCCAAAAAAGTGAAATTCACAATTTTACAAAAAGTCATAGAAATCGTATATTTTTCACTTTCAATCATTCCAATACACTGAAAGAGAATGAAATACATTACATAAACCATTGAAAGTATATTGATAGGGCTAAAGCCACACAAAGTAAACTTAATCATTATTTTTATGAACAAAATGCCATATTTTTTCAATCTCGAACATACAAAAATCGTCTGTAACTTTACTATACACATCAACTAATATATATATACAACTTACAAGAATATAAGTAAGAATATAACAACAAAATAGTTATATCAATAAAAAAAATCGATTGAGTATGAAGTGATTACCCCATCCCCCTTTTTAGAACGTAACAGTGAGTTTAGTACGTAACAGTGAGTTAAGAGATATATATGTATACACTAGATTGTATACATAATAATTATATATATATATATCTATATTAAGCAAAATTTGTTTTATTTTGTCAAGTATAAGTAAACAAATTATATATAAAAAAAAATTATACAAAGCCTCAGAAGCGACATTTTCATTATTTTTTGAGTTTACAACTCGATATATTGACTTTAAAATTCGATATATTGAGTTCACAACTCAATATACTGAGTTTTACCAGTCGATATATTGAGTTCATAACTCGATATATTGACTTGAAAAGTCGATATATTGACTTTAAAAGTTGATATGTTGAGATCATAACTCAATATATTGAGTTCATAACTCGATATATTAAGTTTAAAAGTCGATTTATTGAGTTCACAAATCGATATATCGAGTTTCAAACTGGATATATTGACTTTAAAAATCGATATATTGAGTTCATAACTCAATATATTGAGTTCATAACTCGATATATTGAGTTTAAAAGTCGATTTATTGAGTTCATAACTCGATATATTGATTTTCAAAGTCGATATATTGACTTTAAACGTCCATATATTGAGTTCACAACTCGAGATATTGAGTTTAAAACTGGATATATCGACATTAAAAGTAGATATATTGAGTTTACAACTCAATATATTGAGTTGACAACTCGATATAGTGACTTTAAAAGTCGATATATTGATTTCATGCCTCGATATATTGAGTTCATAACTCGATATATTAACTTTAAAAGTCGATAGATTGACTTTAAAAGTAGATATATCGAGTTCATAACTCAATATATTGAATTTAAGACTCGATATATTGAGGTTAGAACTCAATATGTTGACTTTCAAAGTCAATATATTGAGTTGTTAACTTAATATATCGACTTTTAAAGTTAATATATCGAGTTGTAAACTTAATATCTCTAGTTTTAAACTCAATATGTTGACTTTCAAAGTCAATATATTGAGTTGTAAACTCAATATATTGAGCTGTAAGCTCAATATATTCAGTTGTAAACTCAATATATCGACTTTTAAAGTGAATGTATCGAGTTATAAACTCAATATATTGAGTTGTAAACTCAATACATAGACTTTCAAAGGTAATATATTGACATTTAAAGTCAATATATGGAGCTGTAAACACAATATATATAGTTGTAAACTCAATATATTCAGTTGTAAACGGAATATATTGACTTTCAAAGTCAATATATTGATTTTTAAAGTCAATGTATCGAGTTGTGAACTCAAAATATTGACTTTCAAAGTCAATATATGTCATATGTTATAAATGTTATATTATGTCATTTAGAAATAAATTGAGATGAAAACTAATAAATATTGGTATACGGACATTAATCAAAACAACTCAATAGAACAGTTAAATAAGACTCTGTTCGGAACATTTTACAAACAAAACTGCTTTTTGTTACAGAACTGTAGGATACTTCGAGCACAATTATATGTTTTTACCTTCTTTCAAGAGTGTTGGGCGAATTGATGCTTATGCAAATGAGTCCATTTTAAAGACACGGGTAACACTGTCCCAATTCTGCAAATATTTTGCTCAAATATCCATGTATTCATGATCAACAATCAACTGAAGCTGCATAATCTTATCCTGTAGAATTCTAAAAAATTACTGAAGCCAACAAAGAGTTTGAATTGACCGATTTATTTTCTTGTATTTCTGAGCACTGTCTGAGATCAATTCATATCTTCAGCTGCTCTGTGTGCAGCAATAAGTTCAGCAAAATATAAATTATGTACTATAACATCTGATTACCAGACCAGTTTTAGATTACAAATTTACTTCAATATATCATGATTCATCATTTATCAGTCTTCTACTGAAAATTATAGCTAAATATACATTTTGAAATGTTTTGAATTATTATTATTATCATTATTATAATAATTATTATAATTATTATTATTATTATAATTATAATTATAATTATAATTATTATTATTATTATTATTATTATTATTATTATTATTATTATTATTATTATTATTATTATTATTATTATTATTATTATTATTATTATTATTATTATTACTATTATTATTATTATTATTATTATTATTATTATTATTGTTATTATTATTATTATTTAATATTATTATTAAGTGCATTTATTCTTCCCATTTCAAGTGAGGATTCAATTATTTATAGAAACATGTTGAAGGTGAAATACACCGTGAACAGTTTAATAAAATAATAAATCAATTTATTTGCGCCTCTGAGCTCGGAACGCCGAATATTTAGTCAAATTAGAAGTTTCTCATTTCATGTTTCATATATGAAGAAAAATTACTGAGCAATAGTCGCTCATTAAATGAAGTATTATAAACTTTGAAAAGAACAACAAAATAGCCATATATAAACTAAATTTGTGGAAGCGGGGAAAATTTAGGCCTTGGTGGTCTTTTATGGTGAAAAGACGTTGACAATTTAAATTCATGGATGTACAAAAATGAGAAGTCAGCCGAGAAAATCAGGAGCAGATAATTGTAATAAATACCTTTGACAAAAACAACAGCTACGTATTTCTATCCTAATATGAGTGTCTCAGAGTCCAGCAATGGGGATGAGTAACTCGACTATACGGTCAGTGGATTGGGCATGGCGAATGGTTGATTATCATTAAATACAGATCATGACCGACATATCAGCTTATCCACGAATAAATTTAAAATAAAATAAAGTCTACTGCACACGAGAATGCATTATGTCTTTCTTCTTTTTTGGTTCCCAATAATTGTAGCTGTTGTTTCAAAATATGTTTTGTTTTACTTTGAACGATATATCCAGATTTTCTAGATATTGCGCTAAAGAGTTATTTTTTTATTCGAGCCTTACTTGTATTATCTTTTAGATTTATTCAGAAGTATTTCAAATAATTATGGGTAACAAACAATTCCTTTTTCAAACATTTGGGTGAGTAATAACAATAATTTAGCCATTTTAGGGTACCCTCACAAAAAGGCCCGTAAAAAAAGTTTCCGCTTTTTTCTGGCTTGGGACTTTTTTTTGGGCATTGTACATATGTTAATGAACTCAAAAAAGCTTCTGCTGCAATTTGTTCCTATGTTCACTACTTTTTGGCTTAAATGCCCTGGACTACAGGGCTTCCACCATAGGGATCATCCCGAATTACAAAACAGCCACCAAAACAATATGAAAATAAAATATCACGAATTCGACGAGTCTTGGGGACAATACAAGTGACCATTATATTTCCTTCTGTGTAGTTGAGCGAGTTTATAAGCAGATGAGAGTATTTAATGAACATCATTGGCTGAGAAAAAAACATTAACGAATTTGAATCAATACAATAATTATGATTGCTAACTACGGCTTGGATTACTAATGTTCATGGGTAAATCCTGGCAAAAATGTGAAACACTGTCAATTTCCCCGGGCTGGAAGAAAAGTGCCCAAATTTTATATCCAGCCCAAAAAGTGTGTAATATGTTCAAATAGCCATTATTTTTTTCATTCCAAATGGGTTTATTTTAAACCAACAATAATTCTAGAACATTTTTAAATCAAAACTAAATATTCATTATGTACAAAAATCAGTTGAGAGAAAAGTATTTTGACTATGTACTGAAAAAAGAATGAAAAATAGGTAAAATTAAGGTTTAAAATACAAAGTTCAAGCTCTCTTGTGTATTTGTCAAAGATTAGACACAAAATATTTTACATCCGTCGCCTGTGCCAGTAGCTTTCCATTGATATCAAATATATTGATATAGCTCAAAATTTGACTACTCATTGGGCAAAACTGCGAGATACATACAATTTTCCTGGGCCCAATAAAAGAAAAACGCGCACATTTTACGTCTAGCCAAAAAAGCATGTTCACATAACTCATTATTTTTATTCCAAATGGGTTTCTTTTAAGTCAACAATAGTTCTAGAACATGTTTGAATTAAAACTAAACATGTATACCATACAAAAATCAGGTGAGAAAAAAGTATTTTGACAATTTACTGAAAAAGCATGAAAAAAACTCAAATTAAGGGTTAAAATACCAAGTTAAATCTCTCTTGTGCATTTGTCAATGATCAGACACAACATATTTTAATCAATCAATCAATCAATCAATCAATCAATCAATCAATCAATCAATCAATCAATCAATCAATCAATCAATCAATCAATCAATCAATCAATCAATCAATCAGTCAGTCAGTCAGTCAGTCAGTCAGTCAGTCAATCAATCAATCAATCAATCAATCAATCAATCAATCAATCAATCAATCAATCAATCAATCAATCAACCAATCAATCAATCAATCAGTCAGTCAGTCAGTCAGTCAGTCAGTCAGTCAGTCAGTCAGTCAGTCAGTCAGTCAGTCAGTCAGTCAATCAATCAATCAATCAATCAATCAGTCAATAAATTATGGTGATACATTTTTTAATCAATTAATTATTTATTTAATTAATTAAAAAATAAATTAATTAATTATTTAAATTAATTAAAAAATTAGGATTAAATAAGACGGCATTGATTAACCTAGCTATATGTTGCCATGAAGGGACATTCATTTCAATTAAGGTAGCGTAGCATTCTCGTTTAATAATAAAACGACAAGAACAAGCCGTCATAGAATTTCCATGAATTTGTGCAGCCTGTCATGCTTGGTGAAAGTTTTTGTACAGCTTGTATGTCCTCAGAACCACATGGCAATGTTGTGAGAAAACATGCAGATGGCACGTGCTCATGTTTTGGTCAGCATGTAAATAGGGCACAGGAGCGCCGCAGGTGCCCAGAAAATGAGCCAGGTCTACATGTATGGGCGGGACATAGGCCTACATGTGATATGGCAATTTTACCTCAATATTTGATGGATATTACTATCCAGCAACTACCATACAACATTACTAATATTATTAAAGCCACAATTAAAACATTATCGCTCTTTCTGATGACACCAGAACCAAGTTTATAGGTGAAATAGTTTTTGAGTTACATGCAATTTTGTTGACGTAGTGTCTGAAATCAAGAGGCCGGAGATATCCATTTCTTGTTATGCATTTCTGCTACTATGAAGCAACATATAATATATTAATAATATGAAGCAAAATAATATCTGACAAACCGTGGTAGTTAACTAGACCATTACTCTTAAACAAGTAGTAGTGATTATAGACTGACTTGTTGCTGTTGTCTGTCTGTCTGTAACAAACGTATTTACATGAAATGTTTACCAGAGGTGTGTCTTGAGCCAAGAAACAATCGGTTAGATTTTGAGATGCTCGGATTATGATCCAGATCTACATCCCACAGATTTGCATGAAACTTTTATCAGAAGTGTGTCTCTGGCCAAGGACCAATCCATTTTGTAAATTGTAGGAATGATCCGGACTACGATCTGGATCCGGATTAGGATCATTAAAGCGACTCAATCAGGCTAAACTCGTCAAAAAATCGGTGATTTTATTTTGTCTTCTCAATATGACCATAATTATGATGTAAACATGTCCATAGACTATAACTGCAACAGTTTGTATTTTTTGTACTGCGCATTTGCCAGTTAGGCTAGATATAGAGACGAAATTCACGATTTCTTATTTCGGACATGCATGTCCAAAATAACAAATACGGCAATTTCGTCTCTTTATCTAGCCTAACTGGTAATACGCATTTGGAACAGTTTTCCGGAAATAACTAGGAATGCTCACTCTCTCCCAGTTTCGGGACTCCCATAAAGGGATGGAATGGGCTGCCGGGAAACAGGTGTAGTTGTTGCCCGGGGGACCAACAGAAAATGGCTTAGTGTAATTATATTTGATTAACAATTGAAGCAATACAAATGTAATCGATGCTTCTCTTGCAATGAAAAAGTAAAAACAATTGTTGCCTGACATGTAAGCAAAGTGGTACGGTATTTGCTGCACAAAAATCATTATACATTAAATCATTGATATACAGAATCAAGAATAGTTATGGGGATTATTATAAAATTCATAACAAACTATTAAGCAGGCTGAATCGTTTGGTGGCGATAACATATTCTTGTGTAGCCTGATTTAATCTAAAGTTGTCTATGCCATTACTGATGCCATGCAAAAGACATGAACAGTAAATTCATAGTTATTACGCAGAAGAAAATCACATAAAATACGCCTTGGAGCAATGTATAGTGGGCATTCGAGAAAAAAATGAAACGTTGTCTCTGGGAGACCACACTCACAGATGTTATTGTCTATATCATAGCAAATAAATGTTGTCGCAATTCGCTGCATCTCATCCGTAAGCGTGCCATTATTATGTTGAACTGTCGGTTTCCAAGATAATAATATGTGTTACATATTGGTTTATGTTTTGATAAGTGCGTTTTCAGCAGCAGTTTTATATTTTCTTCCAGATTGTTGAAAATGGCTTTGATAATCTATGATAAATTACTCATTTTAAAAAAAAATGCTATGATAACTTATTTTAATCCTCGAATATTTTAATCTATATCATGTTTTAATCTACTAATTTTATTACTATTCTACTTATTTGCAAATAATATATAATGTTTTATCTACTCATCTAATCAATCGTTTAACGCTAGCTTCCTTTACTGTACTTTTAAAATGCATGTATAAATACTTGAATGTGTGTTGTTGTTATGATATTATTGATTTTTAAATTACAAATCGGGACAATAGCCTTTGGCTAAGGTTTTTATTGTTTACACGAACCGATTTTTTAATTAAATTTGATTCGATGTGATCCACAAATAGGCTATAGGCCTAATGCATATAATTAGTATAATCAACGGCCAGGAATTCAAGCTACTGGGACAAGATCTATATTATTAATATCTTAAATTCAATGACAACAATGAAAGTCGACTTTGAATCTGATGAATCGTTTTATATTTGTATAATATATTTGATAATTGAATAAAAATCGTAGCCTATAATATTTCGAACAGACAGCACATACTTCAAATTAACAATTAGTTTGTGCACTTAATACACGTACGTGTTGTTTGTTACAAATCGGCAGAAGGGTTAATCCACTGTGGAGTTATATCACTAACATACTGTAGATCTAGTGATTTTCGCGTGTTAAGTTTTCGTGAATTTCTGATTTTTTGACTTTTCACGAAGCTTAAAATTCTCGAATTTTCATTTTTCTTCAGTAGCGCTATTATTTTTTTTTTTCGCGAGATTCTTGAATTCGCGAATTTGTTCTCCTCGCGAAAATTAAAACCTAGCGAATATTAGCAAATCTACAGTAATTCCAATCCGCAGGCGCCGTTATCTCATATATTCACTGAGTGTTGTATATAAACGACGACATCGTGTAATATAATAATATAAAACGAATAGCTCAAGTGTGCTACTCGACACCAAAACTGAATGACGGGTGCTGATTGACGATTTAACACCACGTGCACGATTTGATCTCTGAAATTCAACTACATAAATAAATTAACTTAACGAAGCGTGTTTAAATCGTATAATAAAATATTGTAGCACGAATGATAAAGTTTTTTTATAATCATGGAGCGAGTGTGGTTTTTTTTTAATCGTGTGATAAAATATTATAGCACAGAACTCGAGTGTGGTGTTTTTGCAGGTTTTTAAAATCATGTAATAGCACGAATATATGTTTTTAATCGTTCTTTTACATGTTAAAATAATTTATAAATTATTACAGAGTATAATAGTGTGATGGTGTTGTATAAATATATTTATATGACGAAACAAATCACCGTCAGTATGGATAGGTCATTGACAGGATTGATTGACAGGCCTGTTTAAACGTTGATTGGTCAGCATCTCCCTTCCATCTCACCGGCATGAGCGTTTATAACCTTATGCATTGTTAGGGCTTCTAACGTAACCACATACACGGAGCTAGCGGAGGGGCACGGCGTTGGACGCAGAGGTGTCAGGGAGGGGAGTACTGATTACTGGTAGGAGAGGGGGCTGTCCTGAGGGGTTGAGGTCGAGCACTGAACAGTGAGCCTACCATGGTGGGGGTAGTGCAGTCAAGCCTCAAGGAGGCGTGGCTAAAATGCAAAAAAATACAAACACAAGAGTACATATTGCAATTTTTACAACTTTTATCAAATAAAAAAATAAATATAAAATACATAAATATATAGCAATGTCCATAAATTGCCGTGCAAAGACAGAAACAGTATCTGTTTACTTGAAAAGGAAACAGGTATTGCCTTTTGGTTTTTCAGTGCAGCATTGTAAGCGTATCTATATATTTCTTTCGCAATTTATAACGCACATTATAGCATATAAAAATAAATATCCCGTGGAACTTTTAAAGTAGGACAGGGGCCGGCCACAATGGTTCATTCGTCTGGTTGTGGCTCAAACCTTAGAAGTACTGGGTTCGATATTTATGTAAAGAGGCAATTAAACCGTTGGTCACCAGGTGGGTGTTCGAAACACTTTTGTGGCGTTCAGCCATTCGGTCACCCGGTGGAGCTATCACCAATTTCTCATTTCCTGCTGGTCACGAGATTCAGTTGTGAACAGACTTTTGTAGCAGACACATGCCAGGCTGCATGTTCACATCTGTATCACTTTTATGTTCTCGTGTCCTGCAGGTCTGAGTGGCCCGTCGCTGTCCATGTAGCCCGGATCAAGAGGACGCGCTGGACGCCGTACCCTCCTGGGGACAACCCGCCTCCCGACACCGGACGTTGACCATCGTGGTCGAAATTAATGCCGCTGTGACGGCTGTATGGTTGTGAACGCCGTAGCGCGTTGGCATAATGGCCAAATAAATATGTTTTATTTATAACCTGTGTTGTTTTTGTGAGGTTGGCAGGGGTCATCAGGTCCGGGATGAACATGATGCATCGCCCGGTAGATCAATGTAACGAATCCGTGGTTCATGTGTTCAACGATCCAGTCGGTTTAATTTACACTCCAGATATATTTAGTTCAATTTGTATGTATTTTACACAATACTGGTTACCGCCCAGTGTGCGCATCAGTTGTTGCGGTAATATTATACATGTAATGATGATTTACAAACTTTTTTTCAAATTATAAATACTTAACTGCAACAGTTATATCGTGATATTGTTGTATTGGGCAGATCGCTTAGAAAGCAGGACATACGTGCTCAATTTATTGTTAGAAAGGAAGACAATGATGAATAGAAAGCAGGACCCTTTCTGATAATACTTTGCAGGATATCTGAGATTTGAAGGATAATATTTGAGTAGGTGGGATATCGCAGGCAAATCAATCTGATGTATTGGACAATTATGTATTTTCAAACGATTTTCTGACGCAGCACGTTTATCCATGTTATCAATTTTCATGCCAATATTGAGTGAGCAGGCGTCTATTTCACCTTATGAACACACTAAATCGATTTAAATTCGTACATGTGTTTGCAAGGTGGTACAATAGCTATTCATAAAATATCTAAAAAATTGTCCACTTTTAGCATATGTAAATATGCGAAAATTTATGTTCGTCATATGCGCTTGTTGACAGCTCATTAGAAAGCAGGACACCATGTTAGAAAGAGTATCACGCATGACACCATGCTAGAAAGAGTATCTGCATGACAGTTTTACAGAGGGCGAAACATGTCTACAAAACTGTTTATCAGTGATGTTAGGCGGATCCTTGGGACGTTAGGGGTTAACACCCCCTTTCTCGACAAATTATTATAATAAATTCCTATATAAGATGAGATCGTTCATAATGTGCTAAACCACCAAATTTGTTACACAGCTACACAAAGGTATACTAATCCGAATCGAACGGGGAACCACCTTATAGCAGTAGTCTAAGGACTTCGCTGGGGACATTTTCGAGCCTCCTCCCTTTTTTCTTAACGAATGTATATATATATTATTTTTTAATATGTTGAACTAAATATGTCTACAAAAGTGTTTATTAATAATGTGAGCATTTATTCACACATTGCAACACATTTTAAAAAAGTATAACAAGACTTAAAATCTGAAAAAATGCGTAAACATAAACAATTAAAAAACACTTTTTATTGTTTTCGGTCGGGTGCCTTTCCTATTCTGTTTTTCTTTGTCAAAATTACATGTTTAAACTTGTGTGCAATGACAATTAGCCGCGGTTTTCACTAGGCCGCTGACCGGGCTTTAGGGTGGGAGTGACAGTGTTTATGCAGCAGTAACTGACTGGCGGGGTGGAGAAAACTGTCCGGCAATGCTCCGTCCTGTCTGTAAATGTTCCGTCAGAAATGTTCCGCGTTTTAGGTTGTCCCTCTAAATCCAGATAGGCCTACAACCTTGACTAGATTACAACACAACTGTTTTAAAAACATCCAGGCATTTTAACATTTAAAATTGGAGTAGAAAATTCTGGCTTTAATCGGTGGAAAATTCATTTATTGTTTATTGTTTATATGGATTACAGTCGGTAGTTGAAAATAGGTAAGCAATAAACGTGGAAGTATTTCACCTTAAAGTTATAGAGCTGCAATTTTTACCCATCTGAAATTGTGTCTCGCTACCGCGACCCGCAACTTCAAGTGGTAAAAATTAGGCCTAGGCCTACTTACATACAGGTATATCATGTACAACTAATCTAATTAAATCACATTATATATGTTAATCCAGAAAATTGTATGTGAAGTCCTCTTCCAAATTTTCTTGTTTGAAGGACACAGAAAAAAAGGTTCAAAGCGTCTTTGGACGTGCTTAGCACTGTAAGGGTTAATGCAAACTGTTTTAACCCTTAAAGTGCGGACAACCTTGAAGACCAAAGGGTTTTTTTATTTAGAAATCAACATAAATGTCTTAGTTAGCTCTTTCTGATTCATTTGAATACCTAATCTATGTTATGGGTCTACGGCCATTATAAATATTTTTACACTTACAGTGCGGGGATAGTCTTCAGACGTCAGAATCTGACGTCTAAAGTCTATCCCCGCACTGTAAGGGTTAATGATTAATGCCTTAGTCACAAATCCAATATAGCCGCCGATGATCGGCCGACGTATTTTACGTCTTTTATCGCTTATCGGGCCAGCGCCTAGCCGATGATATACGGATATATCCCATGGATTTGTGACTCAGGCATAAGTTGGGAGCGCAGCTCGTCAAATGACGGTAAGTATTTGAGGTCCGTTTTCTGTGATCAATACAGAGTGTTCAGCTTGGGCAGATCTGCTGTCATCATCACTTACTGCGGTCCATCCATCATCAAGTATTGTGAAAGATGGGTCGCCTTCTGTAATTATAGGCTCTGCAAGTATAACCACGTTCCATTTTCAAATATATTTCAATGAAATATGATTGTATATTTCACTTTTTTTTCAATTAAGCGTCACATTTTTAAACATACGAGGCAATATGAAAGTGAATGCTAGCAAGTAATCTTTTAAGATCATACAAATAATATTGTGCCTACCTATCGTAAACGTCATGCCTTCCTCCATCGTTCCTGAAAAATCGTTTTCTGAAGACCGAAACACAAAAATAATTATATATTTCAAATATATCATATATCCTATGTATTACATATTATTTAAAAATAAGTAAAAGTTTTCTTTCAGACCGTAAAATATTTTGAATGTATAATTTGTATCAGGTGATATATATGCTATATTGTCCAAATGTTTTTTTATACTAGGCTTATATAACAAAGCATGGTGCTACATCCTTATTCCTGATTCGATATGTATACGTAGCAATTTGAACATTTCAAGCCTGGATTGATCATTTAAATTTTCATATAGGGGACTACATGTACGTGTACGTCATGAACTATAATCCGCGCGAATTACTGTCACAAATCTCGCCTTTCAGCATGTTCAGTAGATGATTATTAACTTAACCCTTTTACCGCCAAATTATTCTATTTGAATTTTCACCCACTTGAAGTTGTGTCTCGCTGACGCGATCCACAACTTCAAGAGAGTGAAAATTACTCAGATTTGACAAAATGGAGGTCAACTCTTTTCAAATCTTGCTGGTTGATGTCACATTTTATCTTTAACATATTTAAAATGTGGTACTTAATATGCTAATAAAAAATAAAAACCCGGATATATGCGGCACCGGCGGTTAAAGGGTTAAAGTGGATCAGGATGACAAATTAAAATGATTTTTTTCATTTATTGCTAAAGCAGTTTATGTCAATTATCGTTCTAAAATTCTTATGTGTATGAATGAATGAAAAAGGATGATTTTAGGCATGGTCTAAAGAGTTAAATGAAAATAATTTAACGGTAACTAATTTAAGAAGGATAGTGTTAATTAATAATAATAATAATAATAATAATCAGTAATCACACGTTTATCCTTCGAGGTATTTTTTTACTATGATATGAGACTGAGCTTCTGAGTTATATGTATTTCAACGCATCTAATGTTTTTGTATGCATAATATGTTTTTCTACCAGTCTAGAGTGGTATATCACAGGTGTGGATGAAGCTTTCGGCCCAGAGGGGTGGGGAGGGGGGGGGGGGGGGGTTCTACTGCAAAATACAAATAAAGTATATTCCCATGGGGCTCAGGAGAAAAACCACCACCCATGTTGAACTTTCACGCTTGGTTTCATGCTTATTATTCGCCCAAAGATCCACATCATTGGGAGCACATTTACTACACATGCTACACGTACATGTACTATTAATTTTTTTTTACCCACATGAAGTTGTGTCTTGCTACAGCGACCCACAACTTCAAGTAGCTGAAAATTATTCATATGTGTTTAATTTGAGCACACATATTTGCTAATCTTGATGTTTAGACCTAATGGGGACGACTAATAAAACAGATTAAAAATGACAGTAGTCGTTATGAATACTGGTCATCTCGTACCAATGTCAACTCCTCCCCACGTCAAGTCGTACCCATGTCAACTCGTACCCATGTCAACTTGTACCACAAGTGATGTTAACTCGTATCACCATTAGATGTCAGCTCGTACCCAATAAGGCAAGTATCAGATGATGGTACGAGTTGACATATATTACCACACAATAGATGTCAATTAGTACCCAAGTCAACTCGTACTACTAATAGAAGACAAAGTTCTCGTACCACAAGTTGCCGCAGTTGATGTAAACTCGTACCCAACAAGGTGCGTGAAGGGTGATAACAATTATTACTGCGCCGTGACAATTTACTGCCTTCAGGCAAAATGCTTTTAGTTTAAATGTTAACATGTATCTGTTGTGTTAAACATGTTAAAGCTGTGATAGTAAAGATATGAAAGACTCCGGTACTCAGGTGCGATATCGGCATACAGTTGATTATACACACAGGGTGTCATAATTTTTAGTAAATGTCACACTTAAAATCTATTTAGCTGCATGCTCTTTGCTAGGTATATTTTTCAATCATTAAATTTATAATTTAGCTGCGCGTGCGACAGGCCTATTGAATAAACTCAATTTTATTTATTAATCTGATCGAACCATGGTATGGAGCACAATCATACAACGTTCAATGTTATTTTGCTGCATTACCCAACATGACCTTATGTCATTGAGCGCAAATACTAATTTTAGAACAGCACAGAAAAGTTGACTAGTGACAATTCATGATAAGGCTTTCAAACAATGATCATAATGTATTACAGAAAATATATGGGTTTTTCAAACTTGCTTACCCTGAAAAGAACTATCCTAATAAAATTATACAACTATTGTTCAATTTTGAAGTGAACGCTGAGGTTTCGCGGCACTGTGTAAATTTTGTCAAAGATATTTATGCATCACGAAGTGAGGTGTAAGAATTACGGTTTTACAGTTAATAATTATATTTCTACATTGCTTTACCTAGCGATGATATCAGTATAATTTAAATCTGTCTATACGGTTTTACAGTTAATAATTATATTTCTACATTGCTTTACATAGCGATGATATCAGTATAATTTAAATATGTCTATGCTGTTAAATGAGTTTGATGGGTACACGTGTGTGTACTAACTTCAGTATGTTGATGTCCTGGCATTGTATTGGCTGAATAAACTTGTCTTGTCTTGTCTTGTCTTCCACAATCACGTAAAAATTATTTCACTTACACTTAATGCTAAAAGCGTTACATCCGTTTTCTAATAAATAATTATATATTCTACAATAAGGGTACGAGATTGATCGATTACATGCAAGAAAATACCGGCTTAAGGAATGTTGTGTTTTCACAGCAATCATTGCAATTAGCGACAACACATGCACCGTTTATAGTGAAGGGATTAGACTGTTGACACCCACAGCTAAACTGTCTATTCACATGATGAGAGAAGCGTTTCAATTTCACAGTTTCTCACTGATCCTACAGACAAGCCAGTGAAAAATTAAAACGGACATAAAATGAAAAGGATAACAAGTAACAGAACTGTTGATTCACCTCAGCTGTTATACCTTTTCAACTGAGACATCAGAACCAAATGGTTTACTCCGGGAAATTAGCTCCACATATATAGTTGAAATCTAATTTTGAATTTCAGCTGAACAATGTTTGCTTCAGCTCCACAATTTTTTTTTTTACTTTCTCATCCCGTCAAAACATTTGACGGGATGAGAATACACAAGACTTTGAACTTATGTTCTTTAAAGTGTTACTTTGTCATCCCGTGAAAATGTGTTGAATTTGAACAAGTGCTACTTTGACTTTGAACATCGAATGTGAAAGCAATTTGATATAATATTGCCATAACAATAAATGCTAATTTTTAGCTTATTTTAGTCCCTTTTTTACATTGCAATATTAGTGCCGATTGCGCGTTCATTTATCTAAATCACTTCTTTTTACTGCAATATAAATTGCTCGGCGACATACGATTGATTACCTCCTAATCGTTTGTTTTCATAACATTAGAAATTACTGCCAGGAGGCCCGGGGATCAGTTATCATGATCGTTTTATATTGCAACATTTAAATTAACATGATTAACGGCAATCATGTCAGTAATCCATTTATTTTATTACAGTTATTGTTCATCAGCATCAAAAATAAAATATAATTCCTTTTACCAACAATGATTACAAATAGATTTTGTATTGACAATTTTTCTCATAAAATAAAAATATTTGTGTTAGCTCATGAAAAAGAGTTACTTTGTGACTTAAGCATGTTAAGTGTTACTTTGTGACTTTGTATCACACCTCTCCAAACCGTTGATGTAAACATCGTGCTTGTTATGCAATGGTAAAGGTGCGAAGTGACCACCGTTTATGCCTTAGAGCAATTGTCAGCACCTTTTAATTGATAGGGTATTTCAACATAATGGATCAATAAAAATAAATGGGCAAATAAATATTGTAACAAAATCATTGATTAGTAAAATATTAAAAAATTATATTTCAAATATCTAAAAAGACAATGAGAAAATTTTGAAAATAAATGTTTACCTCAATTGCACATTATATGTAATATATATATAAATGATGAAATATGACGAAATATTTCATGTATTGTCTACATTTAATATTTGAAACAAATTAATAAATAAATATAATTATCATATACATTGATGTGTGTGTTATCATTTATATGAGGATATCAATGTTAGAATAAATTTAATTGCACGCTGAACATGCCCTAATACACGTAATACATAAAAAAACACAAACCAAAGGGCTCTTGTGGATAAACATACATTCATTATCCTCCGGAATTAACTTTGGTACGAGTTGACATCTAATGATGGTACGAGCTGACATCTATTAGTGGTAAGAGTTGACATGGGTACGAGTTGACATCTGTTGTGTGATTAGAGATGTCAACTTGTACCATCATCTGATACCTGCCTTGTTGGGTACGAGTTGACATTACTTGTGGTACAAGTTGACATCACCTGTGGTACGAGTTGACATCTATTGGTGGTACGAGTTGACATGGGTACGAGTTGACATGGGTACGAGCTCACATGGGGCGAGTTGACATGGGTACGAGTTGATTGTCACCCGTCGTTATCAGCAGGACAAGGGCTAATGATTCACTCACCAACATGTATGATATTAGGAAGCTCGTGGAAATAGCTCCCAATGCCATGTCCGCAGAAATCTGGTATCACATCCAGGTCAACCTCCTCTGCTGCAGTACTGAAAAGGGACATTTAACATGTTAAACATGTTTAACCACATGTCAGACTTGCTCATTTCATGGATTTATCCATTTTTGAAAACTATCGATATCCCTTTCCGTAACTAAGGTGACAAATATATTTACTATATATATAAATATTTATTGATAGAATTATGTAGAATTATATAATTATTTTAATATCGAGTCAAAATTACGCTTATTCCAATAGTATCAAAGTGTCACAAATTCTGATTTTGCGCGCTATCAATAAAATCAATAAATCAGGATTTCAAAATAAGCAAAAATTATTTGTTTTGTTAAGAAATACAATGTTTCACACTTTTAATGTCAAGTTCATTAAACGTATGTTCGTCGAGTACATGCATGATACCAATTCACAAAAAACGTGACGTGACACGTCAACAGGTCAATGCGCGAAGCATAATTATTAAGATATGCCAATATGCAAGTACGCGCTGAAAATACTTGTGGGATTGCGTGGAACAAAATAGATTATAACCATAAGAGTGGTGAGAGGAGGCACCTATTGAAAAACCCACACACCAGCGACCACGCGGCGCCCCCACGATTGATTTAATGTCAAACCAACATTTGGCAAACTGTTCGTGTTTACTGGGCAGCGAATACAAATCAGAATGCGAACCTGGAATCAGCTATGCTTATAAAACGGCGAAAATGAATCCAAGCATTTTCATTAACGCAATATTACTGAACTGATGAAAAATGGCCACCATTTTCTCGAAAAGCATTGAACCGCGACCAAAAGTTTTCATTTTTTTGGCCGGGCAGGTAAGTGCTTTCTTACATACATACATACATACATGGTCAGTCAGGGAAAGTCTCTAAAAAAAGAATTGCCGCCGTTATCAGATTATATGAGCATTACTGAACCGCGACCAATTAAACCTTCTCGTCCTGACGGTAATGAGCGACCTTCAGATATAAAGTTGTCTGCTACAGGCAGACTCTTTGAGCTCACGTACATGTGCTATGCATCCATCCTGTCCAACTCAGTCGAGATAACATGAATGTGACCTTCCTCACGGCAGTCAGTAGACCGGTGACGTCTTACAGCCGTTTGCGTCCTATTTAGGGGAAAGAGGGGTGATGTGTGTGGGAAACGGTTGACTTTTCTGTACACCAACATTGAACCGAAATTTGGTGGGTAGGCCTACATCCTCCCTAGGCAAGTATTGAATTAATGTTGGCCAGCACCGGCGATGGTGGTTGAAAGAATACACATCGAAGATATATTTTAACTTGTCTCCTTGGTTCTTTCTTTAATTATATCCTGGACATTTAGGATTCTGGCCCACGAGGAAGACCAATACACTGTTATGTTTAAAAAATATTAAGATTTATTGTCCATAGCACTAAAATAGACCAAAGCCAGGACTCGGAGTTTGGGAACTACTGTTCTAGTTAATATTCATGTTGTTCTCACCCCTCTCTCTGTATATATACAGCTCCAATGCACAACTGTTGGCAAGGTCAGATATATGCATTCATAAAATTTTGTACAAAATATCACAGTCCATCACAGTCAAATTTACGTGTCGTAAATCAACGTCCATGCTCTAAATGTAATATTCGTGGCCATGAATAACATTATTATGATTATTTGTTATTGTGTCCAAAGTTTGTACAATGACTTAAGAAGAGAATACATACCAATGTATTATTCGATGCCCCACTACTTATTTAGAAACCTTTCGAAAACTTGCAGCTTTTATTATTTTTCGGATTAAAACAAAACATTATAGCTGTATAAATGTTCTCAGTAGAATCCCATCGTCTCCTCAGTTGTAGCATATATATACTCCACATGTCTTTTTGTAGGCCTATTATTTATTTTTATTGTCTTTGTTACATGAAAATTGATCATATAATTATGAACATTTTCGTCAATCCTGAGCAAGATGTGCAGTTTCTACCCACCTGATTACTTGACCAATTGCTGACAGAGAAACACCCGGACCACATATCTCTATGGCCTTATCTCGGATTCTCCTGGTATGATCCACTAACTGGCGTCCTGCTATATCCACTGATCCGACCAGGAAGGTATCCGAAGTGTCGCCATGGTAACCACGATAATATACCTGCCATGAGAGGGAAAACACCGCCAATATACATTACCTATTGTTTGATGCGACCTAGTCAACATTGTCAACCGGTCCCGCCCCCGGTTGACAAGTTGTCTATTGAAAAAACAGGCGAGGCACCAGTGTGATGTCTGCACACCCTCATCTGACTGTCTAATGGTGTACAATCAATTTGTGACGCCGAAAAAGTGTATGGCCGCCACCGTTAGTATGTTTTTAAGGTCACGTCAAGAAAATATAAACAATTGAAAATTCGAATCGAGCTGGTATGAACAGTATAAAAGGCGGCCATTTTGTTTCAATTTTTGGAGTCTATAAACAACATCCAGCTCCCCGTCTGGAAACGGAGTGCCAGACAGGTGCCCCGTCTAGATGCGACCAGCTTATCGAGACCGTGTTCATTGACGATTTTGTTTCAAGAAATATATTATATTGAAAAAATTGAGGTTAAGCAATTTGTTAGCATATGAATAGTACATAGTATAAGGCTCTTTTATGATGTGTAATATACCTATGATACTCCTCTGTATCATTCCGTGACTCTGATTTTAACAAAAAAATGGCGGGTATAGGGAGAGTTGGGACAATCAAATGGGGGGGGGGGGGAGAGTTGGGACACTATGGGAGAGATGCATAATGGTCATGTGTCATGGCCCAACTCTCCCACATAGGGAGAGTTGGGCCATGCGACGATAATTAATTTGTTTTTTCCATGACCATAGTGATTTGGATGTTTATAATTAGAGGCATGGTCCGGTTTTATTCTTGTGTTGTGTCTATTTTGACGTATCTGTACCGACATACTCTTCGTGGCCAAAGTCTCTCCCGAACATGGCCCAAGTCTTCCCCCCCCCCCCTTGGGAGAGTTGGGTCAGGAGAACATCTTTTTTTAATCTCATTTTTTCCCTATGCAACATAATGCATAATTATAAAATAAAATGAAGTTCAGATTGTTTGGCATGGTCTGTACTTCGTAAAACCACAGGAAATAGTATAATATGACAAATGGGAAAAACAAATAGTGTCAAAATATAAAAAGTGGCCCAACTCTCTCAAGCCTCCCCTTAGAGTCTACCTTCATTTTCAGATAGACCGTCAGGGGCAATTCAAGAGTCACCCGGTCACGGTGACAAAGTAAATAATCTAAGCAGTGATTCAAGCAAATCTGGAATTGCTGACGCAATTTCTAGCTTCAAATGAAAAATTAACATCTAGAAAAAATTACCTCTGTTTCCGATTACCCTGGGGATTGCGGTTACGAAACTTTTTTTTCAATTTCACTTTAATTGTTTTTTTTTTAGAAATTGTCATACAAAATATAAGAATGTTCAAATAGGGTCGGTCGGGTAATCGGAAACAGAGAAACAGAGTTTTTTTGCCTTATAATTACCGTGACGTCTATGTTGATGATGTCGCCATCTTCTAGCGGCCGGTCGTCGGGTATTCCATGACACGCCACATTATTCACAGATGTACAAACTGATTTTGGAAACCGCTTATACAACAGAGGTGAAGGGTACGCGCCATGTGCAATGCACGTATTGTGAACCAGCTCATCAATTTGGTCGGTGGTGACTCCAGGTCTAACCGCATCTCCAGCTTTCAATAAGATCTCTCTCGCTAGTCGACACGCATCTTTCATCCCTTGTATTTGTTTTTTTCCTTTTATTTCGGCTTTCTTTGTACTTTCCCAATGAAAATTGAACCATGATTTAGATGTGTATGATGGTTTAACTATCTCACCTGGTAACGTTCTCAATGGGGAGACCGCACCTGGCTTCACGAGGCTGTATTGCCTGGTGGAAAATAACACAGAGACAACATTTCTAGAGATTCTAACAGTTCGCAAGGAATGTCCGATTGGATATATTCTCACAAACATCCGACAGTAGTTGTTGCAGAGCATTTTAATAGCTTATCTTCCACATAAACGGTAGGCCTATACACAGAGTCTTGTCATGTTTTCTTCTTTCCAGTGCCACGTACAAGTACCTGCAATAAGATTGTATTTTAATTCATCAGTGTTTTTATATCATGTCATGGCAGCCATAGGCCTACAATACATGTCTAGTAAATTCATCCTGTCATTGGCAGGTATAGTTCCCACTGCCCCCTGCCAGATATGAGCCTGTGTCGACCTATTTGGGATCCCACTCCAGGAGGACACACATGACTCCCGCGCGACACGTCCCCCCCCCCCCCCAAGATCAGACACAAAAGCAGTTAATTGCCAGTTAACTGCTGTTAAAAACAGATAATTGCTAGCAATCGCCCACCAAAATCTGGCATGAGAACCGCAAGTCAGGTGACAGTATATGTGAAGCGATGCGGAAACTTCGCCAGCGATATAAATAATATGACAGCGTTAATGAGAATGGCCCACGTTGAGGCATCACTGGTTCCTCGCCATCTCCGAAGTGTGATTTGTAGCCTACTGTCGATCATACAATAATCATAGTGTCCCTACTTGAATATGTACATTTTGTCTTATAGTAATAGTCTAGCTATCTCGCATGGTTTGCCAGATATCAGGCATATTAAAGGTAATTATAGCCGATGGTCGGCCATTTGAGTGGGCAGAATTTAATAAACCTCGAAAGGCACACTACAACCTAAGGGATGTGTGTGTCTGAAATAGGAAAAAATTCACCTGTGGGTTTCCGAGATCTACTCCGAAAAATAAATGTGGCCAGAAATCAGCATTTCGAGACTGTAAATAGTTGACATGAAGTGTCTTTCGCCATTCTCTTATCGGATTTGACCTAAAAAATCATTGTGTTGATCATTTGTAGTCAGCACCATCATTGCATTGTTCATCTCTGAACAAACCGGATGGGGCATGTAGCCACAAAACGGCGTTGTATTTCTGACATGCCACGTCCTCTGATCATGCCACCACTTCTCTCCATAGTTCTCCATTGTTCTATGACAATTAAAGTCATCCGCCCATAATGTATCAGATCTTCCTACAACGTGCAGTCCTTATTTAAAATATTGGTAAAGGTCTGAAGAGTATTGTGGTAGTTTTATCATCTGCTGTATGTAAATATGTAGGTTTTTTGTACAAAAATTAAGCTCCGAAGCAGACACGATACTTGCAATGGTACAAGTACATTGAAAATTATCAAGTACAAGTAGGACCACAGGGTTTTTCCAAAATAATGTACTTGGGTGCATTAGAAGTACTTTAGAAATGGTCTTGGGTAGTCTACAATTAGGAAGTACCAAATACATTACTCCAGTAGCGTTATTATCATGATTATCGATAGGCAATGATTAAATGCTGAACAAATAAATTCAACTAAACCAACTGCAGAGCTCAATAATATTGTTTATATTCACTTTATTCACTGATCGATGTACTACATGCACAAACTCATTTATTTCTGGGAATTATTTTCTAGCCCAAATTTTAATTTTGGTTAAAAAAGGCGGGCTATTGTAATTGAAGTTCAGCGTCGTCGGCGTCGGCGTTAACATTTACTTGTGGGCCCGATAACTTGAAAAAAATTTCATGTATATTTCCGAAATTTGTTATGCATGTTACAAATGACCAGTTCTCGGACAAGCTCAAGAATGGTTGAAAAAAAATCAAAATGGCTGATTTATTGCGATTTTTCGCTTTTAAGCCTACATCAATGATTTGACCTTGTTGTCGCGATAACATGAAAAAAATTTCATTTATCCTGTCCAAATTTGTTATGCATGTAATAAGCAGTTCTCGGAAAAATTCGATAACTGCTGAAAAAAATTCAAAAAGGGCCGATTAATTGTGATTTTTTGCATTTTACGTCAATAACATGACCTTGTGGGCGCATTAACCCTCATTAAAGTTCAATAATGGCGGCGGGCTATTGTCGAGTGTGCTCTTGTTCTGTTATTATTTTGATGTCAATAATCTGTTACTATCGTGATACCATATATATAGGTTTATTTTATTATAGTGACAGATATAACATTTACAAGTATACAATATCAATCAATTATGAAGATAGCATATCCAGCCTATTTATGGCTTACCAGTCACTTTTGTCTATTGGTATAGTAAAAATAAGAAGAAAAGATATATTTATATTCATTGTTGTGAACTGATGACTGTGCCGGCAGTCACGTGGGCTCTCCGTCACAAGTTACATGTAACAACGAATCCACACCTGCCGGCACAAACAGGAAATTATATGCGTACAGATCGGTAAACAGCTGGTAAACAGAGCAGTACATCTACAATCATAATAATATAATATTATTTCACAGAAAAAGGAACACTGCTTCTTGTTTGCTATGAAGCTAACAAAAAGTTAACGAAATCTCCCCAATTGTTGTTAATTAGCCAGAATAATTTATTAGTGTTAGAAAATGATTGGGAGTCAACATTAAACTTTATTGCTTCATCAAAAAGTGGCTTTTTAAACGATATATAAAGGGTACATTAGCATAACAAATGTATTGCATCTTCTGGTTCGTTTAAGGTACACATTTCACAAATTCTTTCTTGACTATTTAAACATCGAAGCTTACCAGATGATGTGTCTCGAATTTTCTTAAAGCGACCAATTTCAATTTTTAATGGGAGAATATCAGTTAGAAAATGTGCCATTAAGCTGCGTTTATGTTTTGACATATAAGATTTCACATACTCTGGTGGGTTTAGTGTTTTCTTTATTAAAATATAGGTGCGTGATTTAGGTTTTTGGTTTACTTTATTCAACCAGTTAGTTTCTGACAATTCATGAGACAATTTAGAAATTCTATCTAAACAACATATAGTGGGGTTATTTTTATCAGCAACATGGTCATACAATCTAAATAACTTTAATACTTCATGACTCCAATTAGGTTTTCTGCTTAACGCCAGGTCTCTTTGAAAAATATGCTCAAGTAATCTATGTCCAGGAGTTTTAATTAACCTATTCCAAAATCTTAATATTTGCACGTGATGTCGATATTTAACAGCGGACCAGCCTATTTCGCCATAAAGAGCCAGAAGAAGAGTGAGATTATGAACTCCGGAATAATATCTCATTGCTCTTTCATGATTTTGTTCAGCTGTTTTTAAATTTACAATGCACCAAATTTCTGCCCCGTAATCTTGAACTGGTACAGCTAAAAAATCAAATAATTTACAGTAAGAAGCATAACCCAAGCCTTTTAATTTTTGACATTTTGATATTAAACCTCCTAAAGCCCTCCCAGCCGCGTCTGTGCGTGTTTTAATACATTATAAAAATGCTAAATGCTCATCGAAAACAAATTCCTAGGTATGTATATGTTTGCACAGTATAGATAGGTAAATGACCGAAAAGGAATACAAAGTTTGATTGGCGATCATTACGCTTCCTAAAATAAATTACATTAGATTTATTATGGTTAATGTTGAAACACCATTGCTTACACCATTGATTAATAAAGTCCAGTTGGATTTGAAGATCGCTTTCATTTTCTGCAATAATTTCAATATCGTCAGCGTATAATAATAGACAAACTTTTTTTGCCGTTAATATCAACACCATAATTCAATTTTTCTTCACTCTTTTGCTAAAAAATTGATGTAAAGATTAAAAAGAACAGGATAAAAATTATCACCTCGCCGAACTCCTGACGACACGTTAAACCAATCGGTAAAAAAGTATTTACTTTGACACGAGCACTATTATCTACATACATATTTTTTAATCGAGTAGTAAAATTTGTCATTTATCCTATATTGTAATAGTCTGAGCAAAAGCAAGTTCCTGTCCACTTTATCGAATGCTTTTTCCATGTCTAAAAAAGCTGCAAATGTTGGTTTACCATTATTTAGTCTGTTGCGTATAATACTAGATAGGCTAAAAATATGATCATTACATGACCTTTTCTTCCTAAACCCGGTTTGCTCATCAACTAAAATATTGCATAGTTCACGATAAGATAAAATTCTATTACTTAATAAGGACGAATATATTTTCCCAACACAAGATAAAAGACTGATGACACGATAGTAATGGGTAGGGGAGACCGGGGCTAACTGGGACACTTTCATCATTTATCGCCCTGAAGCAGATGATAATGAGTTTGAGATTCAAAATAATCATTCAACCTAGGTATGATATTTGTTATTGTCACAAAGGCCTTAAAAACTGACAACTAAAACCTATACAGATTTGGAGAATTTGTAAGAAAAAAATAGTGTCCCAGTTTGCCCCGTATACGGGGCTAAGTAGGACAAGGCCAGGGGCTTACTGGAACACTCCTAAAATTTCAGAAATTTCGGATCTATAGAGATTAAACAAGGTATACTGCATCCTACGATGATTCCAAATAGTTTGAAGGGGGTGAGCTATAATAAAAAAAACATATATATGCCTTTTAAACTCGAAAGTTTAAACTGCTACAAAAATGCCGAAAATAACAGCTGAACCCCGATGCACAATAGGCCTAATGTGTTGATACTAAGCAACAACCACTTTGTGTCAATCCCCAATACATACAATCTAAAGTAGGCCTAACAAATGTTACTTAAGATGGGCAAACATATATATATTTTTGTCACATGTCAGTACCCACAGGGGTTAAGTGGGACACAATGCTCTATTACAACTGGGGCTAACTGGGACACACCGGGGCTAACTGGAACTGTCCCAGGTAGCCCCACCAGAATTGTCCACCCAGTTAGCCCCGGGTTGACCTCCCACAAAAATATGACATGGGATTTAGGCACTACAAATTGAAATGCGGGCAGTGTCCAGCCCAGCAAACATGAGGCATTAGCCCAATGTTGATTTAATGTTGGGTCACCGTCTACCTAAATAAGTCACATATTTCAGTCTATACCAGCAATGTTGAAATTTTGAAAATATTTTGAAAACTTAAAGATTGTAGTCCTGGCTGGGATGAAATGAGAAAAAGTATTTTCAATGGCATATTTAATATTATTGCTAACCCGCTTGTCCATCTCATGAACATATCGCTTGAGCAAGGTATAGTTCCCAATGAACTAAAATTAGTTCAAGTAATTCCATTATTTAAAAATGGTGAGAAAATGTTATACAAAAATTATAGACCTGTTTCGGTGTTGCCATTTTTTTCAAAAATATTAGAGCGATTAATGTCCAGGAGAGTATTAATTTTTTTAATAAACACTCCATTTTATATGAATATCAATTTGGATTTCGACAGAATCATTCTACAACTATGGCTACAGCTGTCTTGATTGATAGAATTACACATACAATAGAAAATGGTGAATATGTGTTGGGTGTCTTCTTAGATTTTAGTAACACATTTGACACGGTTGACCAAAATATTTTAATGCACTCCACAAACAGAACTCGAAATTTGGGCCCTGCCCAGTTAACACAAAACATTTGTATAACATTTATACAATGTTGGTACAACGTCAAAGAAGTTGGGCCGACGCTACTTCTCAGTCATGGAGGTTCTCCGCAATATTGAATATTTACGAGAAAGAGGGGAAAAACATTTTATTTCTTTAAAACTTGAAGGCCGTGCTGGAGTGGGGTTCGAAGCCGCAATCTCGGACTTTCCAAACAGGCAGCCTTAACCACTGCACCAGGGTCCCCGCCTTTGTTTGTTTAGATTGACTCGGGTTTATGTTACCAATGCAGATTCTTTCTTTCTTAATTCGGAATAAAACCTGACTGGTTTAGCCATAAATTATTTTTTTCCAAATAAATAATATCTGAAAAAATTTAAAACTTACATTCGATATAACACATTTTAAATGCCAGAAACGGATTCCTTATGCATGTAAATTAAGGATAGACAATATTTTTAGGAAGATACCTGTCCTAGCAGTGGAAATATAGGCGAAATACTGTATGTTAAACTTGGCAGGCATTTTGAAAAAAACAAGATGGCAGCCATTTCCATTTTTACAAAAAAAATAAAAGCATCCTGTTTTTAACACAACATACATAAATGTGTCCAACAATGCATTAAAAGAACCAAAATTAACAGCGACTTCAACAAGATTACATAGTGCCTGACCATTATCACAGTCGCCAGCTTGAAACTTATTTTGTACAAATATTATAGTAGTTTGGTTGACATCAACACACCTATGTACTCTTTAATTCTTTTGGAATAACATGGATTTTCATCCTTTCTCATGTTTTTAAAGGGACATGCCCAGGTCTAAAATCATCAAAAAATCGGTGATTTTATTTCAGCTTAATAATATGACCATATGATGTGAACATAGACTAGAACTGCAAAAGTTTTTTTAATTTTTGTGCTGCGCACTTACCAGTTAGGCTAGATATAGAGACGAAATGCCCGTATTTCTTATTTTTGAAATGGTTGTCAATAATTAGAAATCAGTAATTTCGTCTCTATATCTAGCCTAACTGGTGAATCCGCAGCACAAAAATTAAGCAGCTCGCTGTGCTCGCATAGGACGGCTAGGCGAATCCAAGCATGACTGTGTCTGAGCGCGATTTATAAGTGATAAACTTTGTCGTGTTCAGCGTAAATAGTAGGCCTACAAATAACAACAATCAAATATTATTTCACAGACAAAAATTAGTTATCTTCAGCTACAAATAATTATTATACTGGAACATGCATTAAATTTTATGCGATTGGCAATCTATCGGCAACAGTCGTGTTGACAGTTGGTTGACAACCGCCGAAAGTGACAGTCAAATCACGCCAGGGAAGTAGGCCTACGGGCAAAACGTCATCATTGTTAATTTTATTAGATACGAATAAATCAGATTCGAATCAGATAGAAATCATTAGCTAAAAAACAACAACAATTAAATCAGCCTGGTGTACTCCAAACCTCACAGTTAGCACTCCCCCACATTCATGATATCTTGTGATTTATGGACGTACGAAGAAAGCAAATGTAATTGTATTTTTTTTAATTAAACAGCCCGAAAACTTCATTTTGTCATAATTTGACTACTTTTTCAAAAAACTTTCTAAAAATTATACGGGTTCATGGCCGTGTCATGACTATATTACAAACCAAATTTTACCCAATTCCCGTTGTTATTGAGAATATTACAGCCAGTGCTCATATTACCTACTATGCTCATATTACACCATCCTACCCTATACCCTTCGCCGGAATTAGGACAAATCGATGATTTTGCAGTCTCAGGGTTCTCAGGTACACCGCCCGACATGATCAGAAAATAATTTTAGAGATGATCAATTTGTTTAAAACCATAATGGCTACTTCGGTGTCATGACCTAAAGGCAATCTAGGCCTAGTAGCTTGTAGCGTGATCATAAAGAACGCAATAATACATGGTCAAGGGGTAAATATATTGGCCAGTAGGACCACGTGGCCGTGACAGGAGAATCTTTTGGTAAATACCGCTTTCCTCTTTTGGATAGCACATTGCACAAATTGTAGCTATCGAATGCAGCATGCAGACTGTTCTTGGAACAAACTGTAATATCTACAAAAAGGCTATTTTGAATTACCTTTCTGAAAGTTTAAAATCCATCAAGTTATTAAATGACCTAACGTTTTATACGAAGTCAATAACAATAATATTGCCATATTTCCTCAGAACTCTCAATGTCATGTTTGGCATTTTTTGATACAACACGACTATTAGAGATATTTTTTGGTTTCGTTGCAGAATTTTCTATTTCCAGAAAAAGCTTATTTCTTTGTCTACAAACTGTTTGGTAACGAGGCCTGTGGTGAACCCTTGGTGATTCACAATTATTCATTGAATGAACATAACCCTGCATAATCTCGCTGAAATTATTAGATAATTGAAGAATTTCGTGACAGATAAGCTGTCAATCTGTGACTGTGACCATCAAATTTGAGGTGCTGCCACAATCCCCCCATAGGTCTGTTGATGATGACCACCAGTTTGGTATAGCAGCGAACTGTCCCGTTATAAAACACTGCAATATTTGATTTTATATTTGAAACTTTTAAAATATTGGATTCCAAATAAAATGTGCATGTACATGTAATTAACAATCGTTCTCATCGTGATGAAACATGAAAAATATATGTCATGAAAGATATAATAAAATAGTGTTTGTGATAATAATTAAAGTTCGAGGCGAAGCTTTAAAGCCGCCTTTAATTCTCACAAGGAGTTAGGACTTCGAATAACCACAAAACCTGACATTTTATTATAATTATTATATGTAGGCTACCTATTAAAAATAAATAAAAAAAAGGTCTAGTTCTCGTTGATTGCTCATCGGCTACAGTGTATCTAGGCCCTAAACGTCAGACAGACATCTTATATGGGTTATTCCCATCTCTGATGGCCTATTTTTGATAGTGCCACAATGTCAGTCATACCTGAGAACGTCAAAAGCATTGATCTATCTCAATTCCTGTTAAAGTTATACATACATGTATATTTGTGTTCGTCCTTGGCTCTGTGACGGCTCTCAAATGGCGCCTACATGTATGTAGCTCTCAATCATAATGAAAAGTTAGGCTACACCAGCCGCAGTGGCTGAAACAGGTTTCAGCCACAGACTGACCGCGTACAAATTCGTGGGTTATTTTTTGTTCTGTCATATCTGAATATATAGGGGAATAGCCTAATTAGGTCGAAAATATTTTTTTTAAATCAGTCACATTTCAGTTCCATGCCCGCATGCTCAGCTCAGAAGTCGCACAGTCATTAAAAAATTATGGACATTTTTCGGACCTTGGGGTCGAGATATAGCTCTCAGTCATCGCTATGTTGAATTTTTCGGGTAAAGCAAATACATCAATCCACGGCCTCGGAGAGGACGACGACACTGCTAAAGTTAGGCCTACACATAATGTGTGCCCTGTCATGGCCCTCTGGCGGCCATTTTGTTTGTCTAATGAGGTCTCACCACACAAATTCATTCGCGCATATCATTATAAAGTTCAAGAAAGTTAGTCTCTTTTGAAAAATTGTAGCTATTTGCAGCAGCTCCGGTGGTGAATAGGCCCTATTATGGATATATCATTTTGATACCAAATTAAATCGATTCTGTGATGTTTTGCTGTAGCAAAAGCATAGAAATGATGAAAGATAGATCCAACAGGAAGTCCTTGCGCTGGCTGTAACAAGGCTTTTCTAAAAACGAGGTCAATTTTTTTCTAGGTCGACCAGGGGAGAGTGGGGCAAGAGGTGATTGTGGGCTCAAATAAAAAAAATATGTCAGTTAAACATACCTTTTTTATTGTTTAGATTGAAAGAGAACATATTGATGGTTAAAATAATATATGGGTTTAATAACATTTCTCAACTTAAAGAGAGCTGGGAGGCCTGAGCGTATGGGTCCTAATACATGTAAGTCTATGGGACGGGTAGGCCTATTATGTGTGGCGAGACGATATAGCTTACTGTCTAATATTATGCTTGCCAGTGACAGGGGCGTAGGCCCTACAGGCTACAGATAGGCTATGTGAAAATCCTATATATGGCCTACATGGTTGTTACCATAATCACGAATCTGCTTCCATTCTGTTGGCAATTATATTATTTTTTTCGCTTTCACAATTGGCGACCATCTCGGATTTTACCCATAATACAATATCTAAAGTACTTTCAAACTACACCACTATGTCGTGCGTATACGGCCCTATACCTGAAAACCCTATGGTAGGCCTACTAACACCAAAATTATGCTTTTGCGTCCATTCTGTCGAAAATGATGTCAATTTATAGCTTAACCTTACAGAAATGAGTAAACAACGGCCCTGGGAGAGCGCAGCGAGCCACAGAGCCGTGAATTGAGTATCAAATTGGCTTTGGTACCAACTTTAAATTGCTACTCTGCACTCATCTTGAAGAGCTATAGGGTCATGAATTGTGGCTAGGGCCAATCTTGGTGCGGCCGCCCAGCGCCGCCCATCGTTGGCATTTAACGTCTCACCACACATAAAATACCGCTCACATAGACTTACATGTATTATCATGATTATGGCCCATACGCTTGGGCCTCCCAGCATTCTTCAAATGAAAATGTCTATATAAACCTGTATATTTTTTCAGCATCAAGACACACTGGCATATAGCAGCTTTCACGGATTCAATAACGGCTCGCAAACAATGGACCATAACACGTTCCACCCGTGGGACAATTGTCGAGAAGCTGCTCAATATGGCTGGTGTGTCAAATCTTGAGGAAGCGTCACACGAATCAAAACCATACAGAATAATTCGTGACAATCCTCATGTAGAAAAGGTTATCACGATCACTGCCCTTAGATCTACAATGAATCATTTAAATGCTGACAACGCTAAGGTAGGCCTACTGACAACGCTAAGTTTTACTATTTGTCATTGGGGCGAGCAGCATTAATGACATAAAAGTTTATCTAATCGATGTTGTATCTAAGGGTACTACATGGGCAGACAAATTTCGGCAAGAGTGTAAAGAAAATCCAGCCAGGTTTAAAAAAACAATCAAACGGAGGGAGATTAAAAATGTCACAACTGATGCTAAAAAGATATATAATCCCTCAGAAGGATCTGAAAGTAAAAGAGGTTTTGTGTACCAGGGATATATGGGAACGTCTTGTGTATTTGTCTGCAGTACAGAATCTAGAGTTGGAGTACGTGATATCATATCCTATGACAATATTTCTTCTATTACTTGCTCATATTCATGGTGCTGTGAACAGAACAGATGAGAAAACTGAAAAAAGGCTCATCAAATCAGGAATCCTGGACAAGCAGAATGGTAATGTATGCTTAATTGACTTTATTTATTTCTTGTGGATGCTTCCACCACAGTTGGCAGCAGCATTTGGTGAAGTCGCAACATTCCACGCAGACACCGTTCACATAATTTGTGATGCATACTCTAATGAGCCAACCATCAATGACTCCAAACGTGATAGGAGAGAAAATACTGAAGCAACATACTCCATTCAAGGATGCGATCAAACCCGTCCAACATATTTCAACAGTACACTTTTGTCTACGTCGTTCAAGTCTGCATTGTTTGACTTCCTTGCCTACGAAATTAGGTAGCAACATTACAAAGATATTATAAATGAGAAGACAGTATTTTATGCCAGGAAACAATCATACATTAAGGTTCAAATGGATAATAATGAGGTAGTACTCAGTGGTGTCGATGAACTGTCCTGCTCTCACAACGAAGCTGACACACGGATACTATACACGGATGGCATTTTTATTCTCCTCTTCCACTTCGCTTCTCAAATAGATGATCAGATATGGATGAACACTGGCAGCAGTTCCTTGAAAACCAGAAGGAATATTGATATTTCAAGCATGGCAATTGTATGTGCCGCATCACCGGGATTTCATGCATTCACCGGGTCTGACTATACATCATCATTCATGAGGAAAGGAAGAGTCCACCCATTTGACGTCATGATAAAAAAATGAAGAATTCCTCCACACCTTTACTAGACTGGGTCAGTCAGACCTTGTCTCCTCTGAAGTGTCTGTCACCTTGGAGTGCTACTTTTGTGCTTTCTATGGTCAGCCCAATACATCAGGAGTTAATGCAGCGCGATACAAAATATTCTGCAAAATGTATGCTCCACATACTGGTGACAAGCCATTGGAGAAAATAAAATCCGCTAAATCATGTTGTTTGTAACCCTGCAAAGCCATACTCCAATTACGTAGCTCTGTTTTGGAGAACAATGGCTACACTGCCTGGCGCGTAACCAGCTGGTCATGGATGGGAACTTGATGGCAAAATATTAGGTGTTCTATGGGACCACATACACCAGCACTTGTTCAAAGTGACTTATTGGAAGAGGATATCAATATTGAAGATGAACAGATGCACCTGGCATCATCAGATGAAGATGATGACTGCATGATTAATCCAAAGACATGATTATCCTGGCAAATGATGTTTCAATATATTAAATGTTTAAAACGATACCTGACTTGGTTTATTTGAATCAACTTTATCTCTTCAAATCATCTTTGTTAATGAGCGTAATTTACCCCTGGTGACCAATTTCACCACTGCCGTCACATCAACACTCATTTTTCAGACTCTCAGATAGATAACATTTCAAAAGAAACCTTTCACATAAATCGTCTTTGCTATTCAAATGACCTGTTGTAATTGCCTTAAATAGATGACCTGGTGACATATTCCACCACTGCAGGCACCCAAGACCTAATTATCAGGCTCATGGAAAATGATCATTTTTCAGACTCCCGGATTAAAAACTTTTCCAACGATACCTAACACAAACCCAGTCGAAGTGTTTAGTTAAATAACCATCTATCTTCAAATGACCTTGGGTAGTGACCTTAAATGACCTCTGGTGACCTGTTCCACCACTGGCAACACTCTATCACCCATTTACAATATTCCCAGTTAGATAAGATTACAGGCGATACCATACACAAACGTGGGCGAAGTTTTTAGTTAAATCATCCTTTTTTGTCAATGCCATTGAGTAATGACCTTATTTTATCACCGCAAGTCACCTTAGGTAGTGACCTTAAATGACCTTTGGTGACCTATTTCACCACTACCGAACCTCCAGCATCCATTGTCCATACTATCGGGCATATAACCTATCCAATCATACCAAACACAAACCTTTTTTAGTTAAATCGCCCTTTTTCGTCACATGACCTTGAATATTGACCTTAATTGACCTTTGGTGACCCATTCCACCACGGTCGACACCCCAGGACCTATTTTCGACGGTCTCAGACAGATGACATTTCCAATAATACGAAACACAAAGTTTGTCAAAGTTTTCAGTTGAATCACGCTTTTTCTTTAAATGACCTTGGGTAGTAACCTTAAATGACCTCTGGTGACTTATTCCACCACTGGCGACACCCCAGCATCCATTTTCCATACTCTCGGGTATATAACCTATCCAATCATCCCAAACACAAACCAGATCGAAGTTCTTAGCTAAATCGCCCTTTTTCGTCAAATTACCTTGAATATTTACCTTATATGACATCTGGTGACCTATTTCACCACCACTGACACCCCACCACCCATTTTCCACGGTCCCAGATAGGTAACCTTTCCGATAATACGAAACACAAAGTTTGGCAAAGTTTTTAGTTAAATCACACTTTTACTTTAAATGACGTTGGGTAGTGACGTTAAATGACCTCTGGTTATCTATTCCACCACTGGCGACACCCCAGCATCCATTTCCCATACTCTCGGATAGATAACCTTTCCAACGATACCAAACACGGACCTGGTCAAATCACCCTTATCTCCTGCTCTAAAATGAAAATATCTATATAAACCTGTATATTTTTTTATTCATCATGACATACTCTATCAATATAAAAAATAAAAAAGGGTGCTTAAACATGGGGCTTTTTTTCTATTTTCACATGCAAATATAAGGTCACAGTACCTTCCCTGGGCGTTGCCAAAACACGGGAGCTTCCGAATGCAGCATAATTATGCCTTGTTACTACTTGCCTGGCGAGCCCGGCCAATTTCATTTATGGTCGGGTATTGGCCAAGGTTCTTAGTCACGTGACCATCATGCCTGTGTTATGAGGCCTGTGAATAATTTTCTGGGTCAAGTCATAGGAAATGCGTCAGAGGGGAAATACAATACTGTGAACAACTCTTCATCAGGGGAAGTGACCTTTCAAAAATGTCTGAATTCGGGGATTACCCTATTTTCATCTAAAAATAGCAACAAGTCACAAACATTCGCCACTGGGGCATACCAGAGGCTACATGAAGCTCTGCCACGCCGCGTAGTGTGGCTCTGGGAACGAGAGTATGTTACTACCAGGGTAGGGACTACATTTTATACTTATATTTTCCGATTTCAATGTTTTTGAAGGGAGAAATGGTCACCCAATCTAGATGAATTGGTATCAAAATGATATCAATGTAATATTTAACCCCAAGCCTGCTATAAATCACCACATTTTATAAAAAAGATCGTAACTCTCTCACTATTAAATGTGCGTATTCATTCGCGCATATCATTATAAAGTTTAAGAATAAGAAAGTTGGTCTCTTTTTAAAGAGAGCTGGGAGGCCTGAGCGTATGGGTCCTAATACATGTAAGTCTATGGGACGGGTAGGCCTATTATGTGTGGCGAGACGATATAGCTTACTGTCTAATATTATGCTTTCCAGTGACAGGGGCGTAGGCCCTACAGGCTACAGATAGGCTATGTGAAAATCCTATATATGGCCTACATGGTTGTTACCATAATCACGAATCTGCTTCCATTCTGTTGGCAATTATATTATTTTTTTCGTTTTCACAATTGGCGACCATCTCGGATTTTACCCATAATACAATATCTAAAGTACTTTCAAACTACACCACTATGTCGGGCGTATACGGCCCTATACCTGAAAACCCTATGGTAGGCCTACTAACACCAAAATTATGCTTTTGCGTCCATTCTGTCGAAAATGATGTCAATTTATAGCTTAACCTTACAGAAATGAGCCGTGAATTGAGTATCAAATTGGCTTTGGTACCAACTTTAAATTGCTACTCTGCACTCATCTTGAAGAGCTATAGGGTCATGAATTGTGGCTAGGGCCAATCTTGTTGCGGCCGCCCAGCGCCGCCCATCGTTGGCATTTAACGTCTCACCACACATAAAATACCGCTCACATAGACTTACATGTATTATCATGATTATGGCCCATACGCTTGGGCCTCCCAGCATTCTTCAAATGAAAATGGCTATATAAACCTGTATATTTTTTCAGCATCAAGACACACTGGCATATAGCAGCTTTCACGGATTCAATAACGGCTCGCAAACAATGGACCATAACACGTTCCACCCGTGGGACAATTGTCGAGAAGCTGCTCAATATGGCTGGTGTGTCAAATCTTGAGGAAGCGTCACACGAATCAAAACCATACAGAATAATTCGTAACAATCCTCATGTAGAAAAGGTTATCACTGCCCTTAGATCTACAATGAATCATTTAAATGCTGACAACGCTAATGTAGGCCTACTGACAACGCTAAGCTTTACTATTTGTCATTGGGGCGAGCAGCATTAATGACATAAAAGTTTATCTAATCGATGTTGTATCTAAGGGTACTACATGGGCAGACAAATTTCGGCAAGAGTGTAAAGAAAATCCAGCCAGGTTTAAAAAAACAATCAAACGGAGGGAGATTAAAAATGTCACAACTGATGCTAAAAAGATATATAATCCCTCAGAAGGATCTGAAAGTAAAAGAGGTTTTGTGTACCAGGGATATATGGGAACGTCTTGTGTATTTGTCTGCAGTACAGAATCTAGAGTTGGAGTACGTGATATCATATCCTATGACAATATTTCTTCTATCACTTGCATATATTCATGGTGCTGTGAACAGAACAGATGAGAAAACTGAAAAAAGCCTCATCAAATCAGGAATCCTGGACAAGCAGAATGGTAATGTATGCTTAATTGACTTTATTTATTTCTTGTGGATGCTTCCACCACAGTTGGCAGCAGCATTTGGTGAAGTCGCAACATTCCACGCAGACACCGTTCACATAATTTGTGATGCATACTCTAATGAGCCAACCATCAATGACTCCAAACGTGATAGGAGAGAAAATACTGAAGCAAAATACTCCATTCAAGGATGCGATCAAACCCGTCCAACATATTTCAACAGTACACTTTTGTCTACGTCGTTAAGTCTGCATTGTTTGACTTCCTTGCCTACGAAATTAGGTAGCAGCATTACAAAGCTATTATAAATGAGAAGACAGTATTTTATGCCAGGAAACAATCATACATTAAGGTTCAAATGGATAATAATGAGGTAATACTCAGTGGTGTCGATGAACTGTCCTGCTCTCACAACGAAGCTGACACACGGATACTATACACGGATGGCATTTTTATTCTCCTCTTCCACTTCGCTTCTCAAATAGATGATCAGATATGGATGAACACTGGCAGCAGTTCCTTGAAAACCAGAAGGAATATTGATATTTCAAGCATGGCAATTGTATGTGCCGCATCACCGGGATTTCATGCATTCACCGGGTCTGACTATACATCATCATTCATGAGGAAAGGAAGAGTCCACCCATTTGACGTCATGATAAAAAAATGAAGAATTCCTCCACACCTTTACTAGACTGGGTCAGTCAGACCTTGTCTCCTCTGAAGTGTCTGTCACCTTGGAGTGCTACTTTTGTGCTTTCTATGGTCAGCCCAATACATCAGGAGTTAATGCAGCGCGATACAAAATATTCTGCAAAATGTATGCTCCACATACTGGTGACAAGCCATTGGAGAAAATAAAATCCGCTAAGTCATGTTGTTTGTAACCCTGCAAAGCCATACTCCAATTACGTAGCTCTGTTTTGGAGAACAATGGCTACACTGCCTGGCGCGTAACCAGCTGGTCATGGATGGGAACTTGATGGCAAAATATTAGGTGTTCTATGGTATGAGGGACCACATACACCAGCACTTGTTCAAAGTGACTTATTGGAAGAGGATATCAATATTGAAGATGAACAGATGCACCTGGCATCATCAGATGAAGATGATGACTGCATGATTAATCCAAAGACATGATTATCCTGGCAAATGATGTTTCAATATATTAAATGTTTAAAACGATACCTGACTTGGTTTATTTGAATCAACTTTATCTCTTCAAATCATCTTTGTTAATGAGCGTAATTTACCCCTGGTGACCAATTTCACCACTGCCGTCACATCAACACTCATTTTTCAGACTCTCAGATAGATAACATTTCAAAAGAAACCTTTCACATAAATCGTCTTTGCTATTCAAATGACCTGTTGTAATTGCCTTAAATAGATGACCTGGTGACATATTCCACCACTGCAGGCACCCAAGACCTAATTATCAGGCTCATGGAAAATGATCATTTTTCAGACTCCCGGATTAAAAACTTTTCCAACGATACCTAACACAAACCCAGTCGAAGTGTTTAGTTAAATAACCATCTATCTTCAAATGACCTTGGGTAGTGACCTTAAATGACCTCTGGTGACCTGTTCCACCACTGGCAACACTCTATCACCCATTTACAATATTCCCAGTTAGATAAGATTACAGGCGATACCATACACAAACGTGGGCGAAGTTTTTAGTTAAATCATCCTTTTTTGTCAATGCCATTGAGTAATGACCTTATTTTATCACCGCAAGTCACCTTAGGTAGTGACCTTAAATGACCTTTGGTGACCTATTTCACCACTACCGAACCTCCAGCATCCATTGTCCATACTATCGGGCATATAACCTATCCAATCATACCAAACACAAACCTTTTTTAGTTAAATCGCCCTTTTTCGTCACATGACCTTGAATATTGACCTTAATTGACCTTTGGTGACCCATTCCACCACGGTCGACACCCCAGGACCCATTTTCGACGGTCTCAGACAGATGACATTTCCAATAATACGAAACACAAAGTTTGTCAAAGTTTTCAGTTGAATCACGCTTTTTCTTTAAATGACCTTGGGTAGTAACCTTAAATGACCTCTGGTGACTTATTCCACCACTGGCGACACCCCAGCATCCATTTTCCATACTCTCGGGTATATAACCTATCCAATCATCCCAAACACAAACCAGATCGAAGTTCTTAGCTAAATCGCCCTTTTTCGTCAAATTACCTTGAATATTTACCTTATATGACATCTGGTGACCTATTTCACCACCACTGACACCCCACCACCCATTTTCCACGGTCCCAGATAGGTAACCTTTCCGATAATACGAAACACAAAGTTTGGCAAAGTTTTTAGTTAAATCACACTTTTACTTTAAATGACGTTGGGTAGTGACGTTAAATGACCTCTGGTTATCTATTCCACCACTGGCGACACCCCAGCATCCATTTCCCATACTCTCGGATAGATAACCTTTCCAACGATACCAAACACGGACCTGGTCAAACTTTTTTAGTTAAATCACCCTTATCTCCTGCTCTAAAATGAAAATATCTATATAAACCTGTATATTTTTTTATTCATCATGACATACTCTATCAATATAAAAAATAAAAAAGGGTGCTTAAACATGGGGCTTTTTTTCTATTTTCACATGCAAATATAAGGTCACAGTACCTTCCCTGGGCATTGCCAAAACACGGGAGCTTCCGAATGCAGCATAATTATGCCTTGTTACTACTTGCCTGGCGAGCCCCGCCAATTTCATTTATGGCCGGGTATTGGCCAAGGTTCTTAGTCACGTGACCATCATGCCTGTGTTATGAGGCCTGTGAATAATTTTCTGGGTCAAGTCATAGGAAATGCGTCAGAGGGGAAATACAATACTGTGAACAACTCTTCATCAGGGGAAGTGACCTTTCAAAAATGTCTGAATTCGGGGATTACCCTATTTTCATCTAAAAATAGCAACAAGTCACAAACATTCGCCACTGGGGCATACCAGAGGCTACATGAAGCTCTGCCACGCCGCGTAGTGTGGCTCTGGGAACGAGAGTATGTTACTACCAGGGTAGTAACATTTTATACTTATATTTTCCGATTTCAATGTTTTTGAAGGGAGAAATGGTCACCCAATCTAGATGAATTGGTATCAAAATGATATCAATGTAATATTTAACCCCAAGCCTGCTATAAATCACCACATTTTATAAAAAAGATCGTAACTCTCTCACTATTAAATGTGCGTATTCATTCGCGCATATCATTATAAAGTTTAAGAATAAGAAAGTTAGTCTCTTTTTTTAAAATGTGGCTCTTTGCAGCAGCCTCTGTGGTAAATATTACAGATAGGGTCTATATCATTTTGCTACCAATTTGAATCGATTCTGTGATGATTTGGGGTAGCAAAAACATCAAAATGATGAAAGATAGATCCAACCGGAAGTCCTTGCGCTGACTGTAACAGGGCTCTTCTAAAAAACAAGGTCAATTTTTTTGGAGGTCGCTCAGGCTCAAATAAAAAAAATATTCCCCTTTCACACCCCTTTTTATTTTCGATATTGAAAGAAGACAGTCTGATGGTTAAAAGAATACATCAAGGTTTTTTACATTTCTCCACTTAAAGAGTGCTGGGAGGCCTGAGTGTATGGGTCATAATACATGTAAGTCTATGGGACGGGTATTATGTGTGGTGAGACGTTAATACCGTCATTGCCACTGGAGACATCTGGTGAGTGCTGAGTTGTACTTGTAGGTGAAGAGACATCTGGTGAATCTCACTGAAATGACCAAATTACACACAAAAGGGAAATTTAATAACTTAGTTATTACGCCGTTGCGGTGCTCTTTAAAAATAGCGAGTAATTTTAGTTACTCACAGGTAAAAAAAACAATAAATCAAAGTAGACTCTACGCTGTGTAAACTTATCAACTCAACTGTGTAGACAGTAGTAGCCCTGGTAGTAGCCAAACGATACCCAGCCTGTCGTCCGTGATACAGACAAAAAAAAAACACAAGACAAGGGCAAGGTCCCAGGACCAAGCACAATAACATAGACCTCTAATGTCTATAGTCTAGACTATTGTATGCGTTGCCCTGGGGCTACCACACTATGACTATTTGCGTACCTTCAATACAAATTTAAACTCTTGAATTAGTTTTTTTTTGTATAATTTGATAATATTTTTTAGGTCCCCAAATATCGCTCACCGGCTTTAGATATTACCGTATTATGGTATCACTTCACAATATTATAATGATAATATATTAAAGTCCGGCTGCCAAGGCAAAATGTTTATCAGGCCTACAAATGTCTATACTTTGATCGTCAGCAGCATTTAGGCCGCCTACGATATCTACAATTCATAAGGCTAATGTTGGGCCAATGTTTGTGAAGATAACTAAGGTTATTATCGTTTATAAATTATTTTGACCACCTACGATTCTACGTATTATGACACTGATGCTAATTTATTTATATTATTTAGAAAATTATGCTATAATTTGTATAAAAATGGTGACTTATCCATTATAACCTCGTGGGGTGTTTTGGTATAGGTCTGTGATGGGATCTAGGTATGGTTCAAGCCATCAAATACATTTCAAGTGAACATAATGCTAGGAAATAAAATTAAAAAAAGCTATTTAACCATTTTAAGCTGATTTGACCTTGTTGTGATCTTGAGATGATCATACCATGACCTCGGGATAACTCTCTTATGAAACCCAACACCAACCCATGTCACCTTGCGTACTTGGGTTGGGTGCCGAACGATTTATTGGAAATAATTATAATCTATTTTCACCCATTATGAACTGATTTGACCTTGCTGTAACCTTGAGATGACCTTGCCATGACTTTTACTCGGGGGAAGTTAAGCGATTTACCATTGTATAGCATAAGGTCTTAGCTAACTTCTGACAATTTGTTTACGCTCAACTGTCACAGGAGGGTTTTTCATAGAGCAAAATGTAGGATGGCCGAAATCAGTAATAAAAAAATCGAAACCAGACATATTTTGTCATGACATGCTAATTTACCCTACTTTTTATCAGCGGTGGGTAGACAGTTATGTTACATGTAGTATTGTTTATAAAAGTAAAAAATATCAACAGGAGAAAAACCAAAATGGCCGCTAAAAGCAGTAAAACACGATAGTGATCATATTTTCTAAAATAAATGTAGCTGTTTTTATCGCAGTCACATTTAGCCTATCAGTTTGTAAACGAAATTTTCTCATGATAGTCGATTTCTGTAGAATAAAAACTTATATAAATAAAGAAATATTCGACTTGACAGTTGCGCTATTGCGAAACATTGCCATTATTTGCATGTGTTTTTCGACTTGTGTGAATTTTTTTTTTTCACCCAGGTCGATTCACTATATACCATTATCATAGCTTAGCATAGCATGTCGTAATTATTTCTGGCATTTTATGTACAATTTTTTTAAATAATTATATATGTGTGTGAACAAGTGCAAAGAAATTATGTGCAATCTCAGTGATGAATATTCAAATATCTCAGTAACCCCTGTTTCTCGCAACATGCGACATAGCATGGACAATTTCTACAGCCTACATTTTTAAGATTCAACATATACAGACATTTTTTCATCTGGTCTAGACGGCAACATACAACTAACCCGCGCACGGCACGTCACAAATAGTTGGTATGTGTTATTATGACATACCATTTTAAACACGTTTGAGATAGGCATAGAGCCAATAGGCCCGCTATCTCAAACGCTTTACTAGTTAACTAATTTTACAAACATTTCATAATGTCGACACAACACGAGAGTGAAGGCTCTAGAAGGTGAGGGTGCTCGACGCAAAGATAACTATTATCAGGACAGCGAGGAAAACGAAGTTCGATTCCGAGAGGCAGACGACGAGTATCAACGACTCAAAGAAGATTTTGTTCGAATTGCTCGAAATAGACACACGAGACATCACTCTAGGAGCGATTCGTCTAAGAGTCCTTCACCACGAAGAAGACAGCCTCCGAGACGTTCAACGAACTTGCCTAAGTTTAAAATAGCTGCGTTTTATGCTACGGACGTTGACCTTTGGTTTAACCAGATTGAAACTCAGTTCGATCTTCATCAGATCCACGACGATGACGAGCGATATAGTTTAACCTGCGCAGCACTCTCTGGCGAGGTCGCATCATACGTGAGGGACGTTCTACTTCAGCCTTTCAGATCGCATAAATATGAAAGCTTGAAAACCATTTTGATCAAGCGACGTGGTTTGACAACACCCGAACGAGTCAATAAAGTGATTTCAGGAGAAAGGATGGACTCAGACATTCCCTCACGCTTCTTAAGGCGTCTACAGAAGGCGGCTGGTTCAGGACCACGGGCAGTTGTTGGAAAGGCGGTCATACGCCAAGCATTCATTCGGCAGATGCCTGCTTCAATCCGCGCTCATTTGGCAACACAACCAGACAGTGCCACACTGGAAAGTTTGGCCATGTTGGCCGACAGGGCACTTGCCTCCGAAGCAGACGTGGAAGAGAGTAAGCCGGGGGTTGCGGAGATAAAAGTTGACGAAACCACTAAGTTAGTTGGTTTGCTTGAGGACTTATCAAAGAGACTCAAAAAGTTAGAGTCCGCGACTGCAGCCGAGAAGAAGAGAAATCAAGGACGTGGACGTGTAAATAACCACTATGCTCCTAGGCCTACATTTATTCCAAATGTACAGGCCACCAAGTTTGTTCTTAACAAACCTGGTAATTATAATAATGCACAGGCCACAGAGTTTGTTGCTAACAAACCAAGTAATTGTACTAATGCACAGCAAAATATTCGTCCGCACGCACCGCCGCCGAAAACGCCGCAAAATAATGTCGCGCAACCGACCGACATAGCCACTGCACAGGTTTGCTACTACCACCAAAATTTCGGTGAAAAGGCGCGCTTGTGCAGTGAACCCTGTTCGTATTATAGCACATTAGGTCAGCGCGAAGTAGCGAATATTGCGTTATCCCACTCTAAGTTATTGTACGTCGCAGACAAAAGACATAAATGTAAGTACTTGATTGACACAGGTGCAGCTGTCAGCGTTTTGCCGAAATCTTGCGCTAACAGGATTTAGGACGCAGACTGCCTCCCCCTGGTGGCCGCGAATAACACTACTATTAACTTAAAGCGCGAATATCCATGGACATTTATAGTAGCGGATGTGAAGCAACCCATATTTGGGGCTGATTTTTTGATTCATTATAATTTACTAGTAGATTTGAGAAGTCGATGTCTTAGGGACATGAGAACAGGTCTAGCTATTGCCTGTCATCGATCAGACCACTGTCGTTGAACAGAGTAGACACTGTTCAGAATGAGTATACTAAACTTCTCGGTCAGTTCCCGGAACTGACTCGCCCTACTACAAAGGGTGAGACCGTTAAACACGGTATAACGCACAAAATAGTCATCAAAGGACACCCGGTGTTCGCGCGCCCACGACGATTGGCACCCGATAAGCTCGTTACCGCAAAACGCGAATTCTATGAAATGATAAAATTAAGGGTCATTAAACCCAGCGACAGTGAGTGGTCCTCAGCGCTTCACATGGTACCAAAGAAAAATGGCGATTGGAGACCATGTGGGGACCACCGCAGCTTAAACGCTCAGACTGTACCCGATCGTTATCCGATTCCACATATTCAGGATTTCACGCAGCGTTTAGCCGGCTCGAAGCTTATTTCAAAGATCGATTTGGTTAGAGCTTATGACCAAATTCCGGTGGAACCGTCTGATGTACATAAGACAGCCGTTACTACACCTTTTGGTCTATTTAATTTTACTAGGACACCGTCTGGTCTATGAAATTCCGGTCAAACGTTTCAGCGTTTTATAGATCACGTTACACGCAGACTTGATTTTGTTTTTGTATATTTGGATGACCTACTGGTAACCTTTTTGCCCGACTAGCCGAATACGGAATAATAATTGGTCCTGAGAAGTGTCAGTTTGGTGCCGAAGGAATTTCGCCGTTACCCAGCACCGTTGACGCAATTGTAAATTTCGTATAGCCCGAAAAGCAACGAGCACTGCGTAGATATTTAGGAATGGTAAATTATTACCATCGTTTTATACCGCAATGCGCTGCGAAGTTGACACGACTAAATAATTTATTGCCAGCTGCCAACGAAGGCCATACAAGACTGTCACCGAAGTCAAATTTCGACTTGAAGTGGGATCAAAATGCAGAGTCAGCATTTACAGAGTCCAAACAAATATTGGCAAACGCTACTCTACTGGTACACCCAGACCCTATGGCTCAGATAAACATCACGTGTGACACTAGTGATGTCGCCGTCGGCGGCGTGTTGCAGCAGTATTTGAATGGTATGTGGCAGCCACTTTCTTTTTTCAGCAAGAAGCTGAACCCAGCAGAGACACGTTATAGCGCGTTCGACCGTGAGCTTTTGGCAATATATGCCACCATTAAACATTTTAGACATAATTTAGAAGGACGAAATTTTTTCGTAAATACCGATCATAAACCTTTGACGTTCGTCATGTCATCCGTCACTGAACGCGCGTCCCTACGACAAACACGACATTTAGCTTTCATAGCTGAATTTACAACCGACATTAGATATGTTAAAGGTGAGACAAATTTCGTCGCCGATGCGCTGTCACGACCATCAGTGTCCGCGATAGATGATGGACCAGTGATAAACTATAAGGAGCTAAGTATCGACCAAGCTCAGGACGCAGAACTCACGAGATTGAGACACTCGACTACATCCACTATGAATTTCAAACTACCCAAATCATTCGATAATCAATTGATCTGGTGTGATGTGTCCACGGGACATAACCGGCCGTACCTTACTGCGAAATTTCGCAGAAAAGTTTTTTCAAGCTTACACGTTTTAGGCCACTCATCTCATAGAGCTACAAAACACGATTTGTTTGGCATGGCATGAATATTGACATTGCTAGATGGTGTCGTTCCTGTAAGGGTTGTCAGACTGCCAAAGTTTCACGTCACAACATACCAGTTTTCGGAAGTTCACTGAGCCTACCTACATGAGAACAGGTCTAGCTATTGCCTGTCATCGATCAGACCACTGTCGTTGAACAGAGTAGACACTGTTCAGAATGAGTATACTAAACTTCTCGGTCAGTTCCCGGAACTGACTCGCCCTACTACAAAGGGTGAGACCGTTAAACACGGTATAACGCACAAAATAGTCATCAAAGGACACCCGGTGTTCGCGCGCCCACGACGATTGGCACCCGATAAGCTCGTTACCGCAAAACGCGAATTCTATGAAATGATAAAATTAAGGGTCATTAAACCCAGCGACAGTGAGTGGTCCTCAGCGCTTCACATGGTACCAAAGAAAAATGGCGATTGGAGACCATGTGGGGACCACCGCAGCTTAAACGCTCAGACTGTACCCGATCGTTATCCGATTCCACATATTCAGGATTTCACGCAGCGTTTAGCCGGCTCGAAGCTTATTTCAAAGATCGATTTGGTTAGAGCTTATGACCAAATTCCGGTGGAACCGTCTGATGTACATAAGACAGCCGTTACTACACCTTTTGGTCTATTTAATTTTACTAGGACACCGTCTGGTCTATGAAATTCCGGTCAAACGTTTCAGCGTTTTATAGATCACGTTACACGCAGACTTGATTTTGTTTTTGTATATTTGGATGACCTACTGGTAACCTTTTTGCCCGACTAGCCGAATACGGAATAATAATTGGTCCTGAGAAGTGTCAGTTTGGTGCCGAAGGAATTTCGCCGTTACCCAGCACCGTTGACGCAATTGTAAATTTCGTATAGCCCGAAAAGCAACGAGCACTGCGTAGATATTTAGGAATGGTAAATTATTACCATCGTTTTATACCGCAATGCGCTGCGAAGTTGACACGACTAAATAATTTATTGCCAGCTGCCAACGAAGGCCATACAAGACTGTCACCGAAGTCAAATTTCGACTTGAAGTGGGATCAAAATGCAGAGTCAGCATTTACAGAGTCCAAACAAATATTGGCAAACGCTACTCTACTGGTACACCCAGACCCTATGGCTCAGATAAACATCACGTGTGACACTAGTGATGTCGCCGTCGGCGGCGTGTTGCAGCAGTATTTGAATGGTATGTGGCAGCCACTTTCTTTTTTCAGCAAGAAGCTGAACCCAGCAGAGACACGTTATAGCGCGTTCGACCGTGAGCTTTTGGCAATATATGCCACCATTAAACATTTTAGACATAATTTAGAAGGACGAAATTTTTTCGTAAATACCGATCATAAACCTTTGACGTTCGTCATGTCATCCGTCACTGAACGCGCGTCCCTACGACAAACACGACATTTAGCTTTCATAGCTGAATTTACAACCGACATTAGATATGTTAAAGGTGAGACAAATTTCGTCGCCGATGCGCTGTCACGACCATCAGTGTCCGCGATAGATGATGGACCAGTGATAAACTATAAGGAGCTAAGTATCGACCAAGCTCAGGACGCAGAACTCACGAGATTGAGACACTCGACTACATCCACTATGAATTTCAAACTACCCAAATCATTCGATAATCAATTGATCTGGTGTGATGTGTCCACGGGACATAACCGGCCGTACCTTACTGCGAAATTTCGCAGAAAAGTTTTTTCAAGCTTACACGTTTTAGGCCACTCATCTCATAGAGCTACAAAACACGATTTGTTTGGCATGGCATGAATATTGACATTGCTAGATGGTGTCGTTCCTGTAAGGGTTGTCAGACTGCCAAAGTTTCACGTCACAACATACCAGTTTTCGGAAAGTTCACTGAGCCTACCAAGCGATTTGATCATGTCCACATTGATATAGTCGTACCTTTACCCTACGCTAATGGCTTTAGATATCTACTGACTTGCGTCGATCGTTTTACACGTTGGCAGGAAGCCATACCTATTGTAGATATTCGGGCCGAAACGGTCGCCGATGCTTTCTTCAGCGGGTGGATAGCAAGTTATGGTACTCCAGCCAATATCACCACAGATAGGGGCGCTCAGTTCGAGTCCAAGTTGTGGGATAATTTATGTAATCAATTCGGGATTATACGGAATCGTACCACGAGTTATCACCCCCAGTCGAATGGCATGGTCGAACGTTTCCACCGTCAATTGAAAGCCGCCATTATGGCGCACGAATCACCGAACCCGTGGACTATTACTCTACCCGCTGTACTTTTAGGAGTTCGTTCCGCAGTCAAGGAGAGACTAGGCAGGTCGGCTGCCGAGATGATATACGGGACAACACTTAGACTCCCAGGAGAGTTTACGAAACAGTACACCGTCGACGCTAACACTGATTTGGAGAATTACTCAGACAAGCTACGCGTAGCCATGTCGCGTCTCCGTCCACGTGACACACAACAGAATAACATTTTCCAATACAAGGAAATAGCAACATACACACATGTATTCTTGCGCCGAATCACAATTGCGCCGCCTCTGACCGCCCTTTACGACGGACCATATAAGGTTGTCGTGAGGAGTGGCAGAGTCGTGAAAATCCTGATGAAAGGCAAGGTTGAGACGGTTTCCTTAGATCGAGTTAAACTCGCACATCTCAAGTGCGAGCCTAAGACAGGTACGAACACACAGCGTACTACGCCAAACAAACAACAGAGCTCGAAGACTACCAGGATCTCTAGTGGGAATCCACAGGACCCACCTAGACCTAGTAGTGCGAACACTCAGACGTCCAACAGGACGAGTGTTAAAAAGACACAGTCGACGGCAGTCAGAAGCAGTACCAAATTGACCACGGTCCCACAGCAACTAGATGATAAAGTTAAATTGTCTAACAAAGACAAAACTTATATAGCGCCGCATTCGCGAGCCCCCGCCGTATCCCGCGCTAACGGGAACGGCGGCGGTTTGCGAATGTATTCACGCATACCTTTACATCTACGGGGTAAAACTCCGAGTGCAGCTGACGCCGTAATCGACTCGAATAAAAGAAATCGTTCGAATATCGTTAATCGCGGCAAAATTTCGACGGACGCAACTGTGAGAAAAACTAGAGGCGGACGAATAATCCAGACTCCTGCCCGGTTCGTGCAGATGGTCCACGCCATAGTGGCGCCTAACGACATCTATGGCGGGCCCAACCGCATGTACCGTAATAATAATGTTTTTAAATTGTAAATGAATGCGCCAGGCCTGGCAACATTGTGTAAAATATGTAAATTGTAATCACATTCTTCAGCAAGATATTTGCTAAATTATAATGGAAATGTTAAACAAATGAATCGGTTGGTCGCAGCTAGCAGCATATGTAATTACAGGACAATTGGTGTTACGAGGATAGGACAATTGGTGTTAGAGGATGGGACAATGTTTTAATTACGGATGCTGCGACGACAACCACCCACGCTATAATTTTTTTTTACACCCTGGTTAGTTATAAGAAGTTACGTTATATACAACCCCCGCTACTTGCACGAAGCAGTCTCCTACAAGTCAGTTGGGTCCTACGTTGTCACTAACCCGGGGGTAATGTAGGATTCCTACTTTGCTTGTTTAATGTGGCAGTCGTCCCCACCCTCCCGGACGCGATGAGTCTGTGGATGACTGGCATGGGGCCAAATCCCATGCGGCCGTGGTACTTTTCCCGACTTACGATAGAACTCTCAGGGACTGCGGACGTGCCGCGGGTCGCCCGCTCTGAGTTTAGCTAGACGTGTCGTGCGCGGGGTTGTACGTTGCTATTATCCATTATTCTGATAAGCAGAAAAGGAGTTTTGTGAGTTAATCAGAACCGTTGATCCGACGGGGAGATGAAGTTTACGATATGATGGAGAGTGTTAGACAATTTCTCCCATTCACCCTTACACTCCCATACTGGAGACCCTAACATTCCCATAGGTACACCACTTATGTAAGGTGTATATTACCTTACTGTGAAAGTATATCACAGCACCACATATGAAAGGTCACGATGGAACATGGGACACATTGGGACAAAGGATCACGGGGTTCAATGGGACAACTGGGGCACATTGGGACAGGTGTCCCTATGTGCCCCGCAGTGTCCCAATGGGCCGCAATGTTCAGTGTTACAATATAATTGTGATAGGCTATCACCACCAAATACAGCCGTTTTGGATTATATTGGGGAAATAACAGTTAAATCCATTGAAATATGTACATTATATTTGCTTCGTTTGTTTCCTTAACCACGCTAAGCAGAAACATCTTCCGTTAAAAGAAGTTAAATTCAATAAATCTAAGCATAAAAAATCTCAGTGGATTACCAAAGGCTTAATTAAATCTATTAATTTTCGAGATAAAATGTATAGAGATTTGAAGAATTATTCAAGTGACAGCACAGAGTACATTACATTAAAACTAAATCTTGGGACTTATAATTACATTTTACGAAGGAATGTATATTTGGCAAAAAAATCTTATTATGCTAATCTTTTTCAAAAGTATAAATCTGATGTAAAGCAAACCTGGTCAGCCATCAGCGATGTTGTAAATAGGAAACATAAGTCACAACTTACATTGGATAGAATAAACATTAATGGCACAGTTACAAATAACAAACAAACTATTATTAATTATCTTAATGATTATTTTACTAACATTGGATCAAATATTATGCACAAAATCAATAAAAGCACCTCAGATAATTCAAACACTTATTTTACTCATTTTCTTCGAAACCCTGCCACATCTACTTTTTCATTTCAATTAGTTACTGAAAATGAGATATGTGAAGTTATTAAATGTCTTAATTCTAAAAACAGTTGTGGATCAGATGGAATTAGCAGTAAACTAGTAAAATATATTATTGAAGAATTATCAATGCCATTGACTGTCATTATTAATCAAATATTTACTATTTTCCGGACAATTCAAAAACTGCTAAAATTCATCCTTTATTAAAAGCAGGAGATCCTTTACTAGCAACTAATTACCGACCAATTTCCCTTTTAACAAGTATTTCAAAAATCTTTGAAAAAATTATTTTTAACCAACTAACCAACTATTTATCTCTGAATAATATCTTGACTGATAGCCAATATGGTTTTCGCAAAAATCATTCCACTCAATCAGCTGCTTTAGAATTAATCGACAGACTGATGATTTCAATGGATAAAGGTAAAACTCCGTTAGCAATATTTCTGGATTTTTCTAAAGCGTTTGATACTTTAGATCACGAAATTCTATTATATAAATTGAAATATTACGGTATTAAAGACAAAGCTCTTTTTTTATTTCGTAATTACCTCACAAACAGACGTCAATATACTGAATTAGGTGGTGTTAAGTCGAATCTGTCTAATATTAAAACTGGTGTACCACAAGGTTCAATTTTAGGACCTTTGCTGTTTTTATTGTATATCAATGATATTGCTGATATCACTAAGTTTTTAAAAACAATTATCTATGCTGATGATACAACGTTCATAGCCGATTTAGATAATATTCCGAAAAACGAACAAGAGCGCAAAATAAACTCCGAACTTCAGATAATTAATTTATGGCTAAAATCTAATAAACTTTCTTTAAATTGTAAAAAGTCTAAATTTATCGTTTTCTATAAACCACCTAGGAAAACAGTTATTCCAGAGCTCTTAATTGATAACGAGAAAATTTGTTGTGTTGATGAATTTAATTTTCTGGGACTTACAATTACTTAACATTTGAGTTGGAAAAAACATATTGATAAAATATCAAATAAAATAAGCAAAATAATAGGTGTGCTAAATAAATTGAAGTTCATCATACCAGATCAGATTTTACTTACTATATACAACTCGTTAATTTTACCTCATTTAAATTATTGTATACTGGCCTGGGGATATGATTCAAAGCGATTATATAAACTTCAAAAGAAAGCCCTACGAATAATTAATAAGAGTCCTTATTTGGCCCATACTGATCCCATGTTTATAAAATATAATGTACTGAAAGTGAAGGATATTCTGGAACAAAATCATCTAAAATTTCTTTTTAAATTATCACATCGCTCATTACCTGTTTATTTTTATCACTTTGTATCTGCTACTGGTTTTGATGTTCACACACATAACACTCGCCATCGTCATAATATTCGAACACCTAAAATAAAACACGAATTCAGAAAAAAGTGTTTACGTTTCAGTATTGTTAATACCTTTAATCTTTCTCCTAGTATCATTCTTGATAAAATATATACACATTCTTTTGCTGGTTTTTGTCAATATATTAAAAAATATTATCTTGCCAAGTATGATTCCACCTGCATTATTCAAAATTGTTATGTATGTCAAAAAATTAATACCTAATTTTTCTCACCTTCATTCATTTATTTCACACTTGAAAATATCTTTACAGCTAGTCTTTTTCTGTTTATTTTGTATTCACACATCAATTTTTTCTACATTTAACAGTGTTTAAATGTTACTGGTATGTTAAATTATTGTGTCTTTTTTTGTTTGTTTGTTTGTTTGTTTGTTTCATTTCTACTGCCGCACTGACAATAATTATTTATTTTCATTTTCACTACAATGTTTTAGGTGGCTATCATGTGAGCGACTTTAAAAGTCTTAATGATGGTCTCCTGCTAAATTAATCATATATGCTTCTTATTATTTCTGTGTTTATATGGCAAATAAATGTTATGTTATGTCAGACATGAGGTATTCAGTATTCGTATTCATCTGTATTAGATTGCATTTTTTAGGTATTCATGTGTATTCGGTTTTCATAAAAAATTATGAATACAAGTATTCATATTGTATTCAAATACTTTTTCAAAAGCCCTGTATTCATGAATACTTTTTGAATACATGTCGAATACATGTCATATATCACAAAGATTAGTAAAAAAAATCCCAAATTGTTTTTCTTTTTTTCTCAGTTACTAATAAAATAAAAATAAACAATAGTAACTTAGGCCTACTATTATTTATTTGTATGGGTATATAAGCTTGGTACGATTAATCATATTTCACAGGGCAGTGGGAGTGGGTGTGAAGTATTAATTCCTGTCACACTGGTCTAACCGATAAGCTCCAGAGAAATCTCGCGAACTTCACATCATTAGACAGTTGAAGTGCCAACGTTTTTTAAAAAGCGATTAGTGGATTAGTGTAACTATGAATTTTTTAAACAGGCACAACTAATTTATTTGTTCCTCCTTGCCGTGATCTTACACACGCAGAACATTGGACAGCTATAAGTTGTGAAAAATAGAAGTAGACCAAATATTTCTGTGTCTTAACTCGTTGCGTTTTGACTAAATACTAATAAAAATGTTGTGTCTATACGGTGCCTGAGCTAATTGACGCTAAAAAAGCTGAACAAAGTAAATCACTGGTCACGGCTGATTTCACAAACCTGAGACAGGACAACAAGCTACTCATTTAATCTTAGGGCATTTAGGCTTTCATTAAAAATACGGTACTTGCAGTCATCGACAGGACCCCCCCCCCCCCCTGTCATCGATATCTGGAAAAACGATGACATTTGTTGTTGGTACACAGTCATGGTACATGCATTCAATTTAATTGGTCACATAATGTCCAGACTACTGACGATCACCGACATTGCCCCTCCCCTGTCACCGCCATTAGAAAAATCCGTTCACCCTCTTATTTTGTGACAACATCTCAATATTTGATTGGTTACAAACCACAGCCGACATCCCTACCCCCACCCTGCCCTGCCCTGTCTGCCAAAGAACAAAGAAACACGCTTTGACACCTCCACCACTGGTGCGTAGAAAATAATCCACACAGATGAACACCTCGGCGAAGACGCAGATTGTCAACTTATAAATGACTATGCAATTAACCCTATCGGTGCTAGAATCGTCTCATTAAAATGTCTATGAAACCACATTTTATTTTCTAAAATTATTGGTCACAAAAAATAGCCCTATGCATTATTCACCTAAGACAATATTAAAAAATATGTTTTCTATGTAATAAAATAATACAACTAGATAGGGCCTACCACAATCTGTATAAATGCTTCAGGTTATATATATTTATTTATATGGAGCCCGACATCGTATTTCACGAGTAGTAAACGGGCTCCAATTTAATGCTGTACCTACATTCTAGACATTACATGTAATGCAATGTTGCTTCAATATATTGCCAATTGATGCATAAAAAGATACTATTTTTACAAATTATATATTTTATCTTTGTTATTTATTCCCATCATGTACTAATTACTTTAACAAGTTAGCATATAGCAAAATACAAGCATTTGAAACGTTATATATAATAAAACGTAATACTTAATATTTCAAATGATCACGGCAGTGGTAATTTAACATGCTTTATAACAATTAAAGAATTAATAGAAATCATATTAGTTCAGTGATATTATACATATACTGAATATATGTACAAAAATATAGATATATCACTAGTGACATTTTTAACTTTTAAATATAATGTATTCGTATTCGAATACATTTGAAAAATAATGTGTTCGTATTCGAATACATTTTTAAAATGGAGTATTTGTATTCGTATTCATGACTTTACAATGTATTCGTATTCGTATTCGATTACATTTGTATGTATTCGACCCCATGTCTGGTTTGTTTCATTGAACTCTTCTTCTCCACCCATGTAGGCCTACCTACAATTTAGCACATTAGTGCATGAATTAGCAATTTTTTTTATTTAAAAAAAGTATGATGAATTTATACCCCTTATAGTGGCCTGTAATGACGTTCCTGCTTACAACATTTTGGCTATGTGCAGTATTGGAATTTACAGCCGTCCCATATATACATGAGGGTACATGGGTCTTTTACTACATTTTAAGGCATTATACCTGATACGTGAAGAGTTATATATGTGAAGCAGAGTGTTTTTGCCAATAACAATAACAAATTTACTACAGCAGCTTATTACAGCACCGCAGCAGCTGTTAGGAGCACACCACAGCAGCTTATAGAGGCACCCATGGGAATCAGCTTATGGGAGCACTGCAGCACTGCATGGGAGCACCGCAGCAGCTGTTGCGAGCACCTTAGCAGGAGTTTCAAAGAAAAATTGACATAGCAAAAGTGAAGTAGCCAGTAGCAAAAAAACGGCAAAATACTACCTGATGGCACGATGCACCATTAAAAATATCCTAGTCGCAAAATTATAGGCAACAAGTTAGCAAAAAATGTGAATTTCGACAGCTTGGCCACCCTTGCTTAGCAGCTTATTGGAGCACATCAGCAGCTGATGAGAGCACCACAGCAGATTTTGGAAGCACCGCAGCATCTGTTGGGAGTACAACAGCAGCTGTTTGGAGCACTGCAGAGCACATGTTGAGAGCAGATATCAACAACAGCTGTAGAAGCTATTGAGAGCACCACAGCAGTAGTTGGGAGCACCGCAGCAGCCGCTGGTAGCACCACAGCAGCCGGCTCGACCACCACAGCAGCTTATGGGAGAAACACAGCAGTTGCTGGGAGCACTGCGACAGCTTATGAGAGCACCACAGCAGCCATTGGGAGCACTGTAGCAGCCGCTGGTAGCACCGCAAAAGCTGCTGGGAGCACTACAGCAGCTTAGCCCTGCAGAAGTCGTTAGAAGCACCATAGCAGCTACTGTGAGCAGTGCAGCAGCTCATGAAGCAGCGCAGCAGTTGTTAGGAGCATTGCAGCAGCTGCTGGGAGCACCGCACTAGCCCCTGGGAGTACCGCAGCAGCTTATGAGAGCATCGCAGTAGTTGTTGGGAGCTCTGCGGCACCTGCTGGTAGCACCACAGCAGCCGCTCGGAGTGCTGCAGCAGCTTATGTGAGCATCACAGCAGCTGCGAGTAGCACTGTAACAGCTTATGGGAGCACCGTAGCAGCTCCTCGGAGCACTGCAGCAGCTTATGGGAGCACCACAGCAGCCATTGGGAGCACCGCAGCAGCCGTTGGGAGCACCGCAGCAGCTTATGGGAGCACCACAGCAACTGCTGTGAGCACCGCAGCAGCTTATGGGAGCAACGCAGCAGTTGTTGGGAGCACTGCAGCAGTATGGGTGCATCGCAGCACCTGCTGGTAGCACCGCAGCAGCTTATGGGAGCACCACAGCAACTGCATGCTGGAAGCACTGCAGCAGCTTATGGGAGCAGCACAGCATTGTTGGGAGCACTGCAGCAGCACTGCCTCAGAGAGCAATGCAATGGTGGGCCACCGGTAGACCACCACCGAATTCCAGCGGTGGCCCACCATGGGGATGTCCGGCTGATATCCGGTGGTCCACTAGCTACATTGTTTTCCGGTGGTGGATTACCAGTGGTCCATCAGTAGCAAATTCCACCTTCCGATAGCCGCCTGCATGTTGCTGGTGGTCCACCAGTGGCTTTTTGACCACTACCTGGGGTGATGCTGTCTGGGGCAGTAGCTTATGGGAGCACTGGAGCAGCTGTCGAGAGCACCGTATTGAAGCACTGTAGTAGCTATTTATTTATAATTACATACATTTGACACATACAGCACTTGTAAAGAAAATATAATTTCAAAATTATCTTCTTATGGCTTTGAGTAAACAAAATGATGTGAAAACCCCGGGTGTGAAATTCAGTGTCCCCTCCTGTGCATAGCAAACCATGTATGGGACCGTGAAAATGGGAGCGGCAGCTATCTCATGAATAGGCCTATTTGTGCTGCCCCCTGCCGGGTGATGCATTAAATAACAATTATTTAACACCAACGTAGTTTTCTTCTATATTCTATTTTCTGATTAATTTCCAAAGGTGATGTAACAATGAGACCGTCAGCTAAAATAATATTGACATTGTAATGGTCATGCTGTAAAAAGCTGCCAGATTGTCCCAATGTACCCCGGCCACTGTCCCATAGTGCCCCACAGTCGGGGCACAATTGGACATTTAAAAAATAAATTAATAAACGCGTCACAGAGTAAACTATTACAAATTGCCCACTTTTGAAAACAGTTATTTTTTCCAATATATAGAGAGATAATAAGCATCACCATTCAATCATAAAGGCATGTTTTTACACAATAAGCAAATATGTGAAAAATGTCCCAATGTGCCCCGGTCTCCCCTATGTGTAATAAATATAGTGTATGTGTACTGAATGTATAAAAGTAGCTTCGAATAAGTTAGGAGCTTATTTGAGTGGTAAAATGCTCCAGACAGTCGAATGTACAACCAGCTCATTGCTGATTTGCCTGGCACACTGAAGAAAAACCCTAAACGATTCTGGTCTTATTGCAGATCGAAAACGAAAAATATACATAGAACAAATTGTCATGAAGGTCTAAGCGCCACCAATCCCAATGCTAATTATGTTAACTACATATTTTGAATTAGCTTCTAATAACAACACTGGTGAGAAAATAGCTTTTGTAGTGGCTCTGATGACTTCTTCAGTGGGCAAGATCAGTTTTTTTATGGCCAATATCACCTTTGTAGTGGTTGAGATAGCTTTCAAAGTGGCCGTGATGACTTCTTCGGTGGCCAAAATCACTTTTGCAGTGGCTGAGATCACTTTTAAAGTGCCTGTGATCACGTCTTCAATGGTTAAGATCACCTTTGTAGTGACCGAGATCACATTTTAAGTGGCTGATATCAGTGTGTTAGTGGCCAAGATCACCTTTGTAGTGGTTTAGATGATTTTCAAGGAGGATGTGATCACTTATTCAGTGGCTAAGATCATTTTTTGTTGGCTGACATCAGCTTCTTAGTGACCAAGATCACCTTTGTGGAGGCTGAGATATTTTTTAAAGTGGCTGTGATGACTTCTTCAGTGTCCAAGATCAGTTCGTTTGTGGCCTAGGTCACCTTTGTAGTGGCTCAGATAACTTTTAAAGTGGCTTCAGTGGCTGACATCAGTCTGTTAGTGACCGAGATCACACCTTTGTAGTGGCTGAGATAATTATTAAGGAGGATGTGATCACTTCTTATGTGCCTCAGATCACTTATATAGTGCCTGAGATAACTTTGAAAGTGGTTGTGGTCACTTCTTCAGTGGCCAAGATCACTTTTGTAGTGGATGAGACAACGTTTAAAGTGGTTGTGATCACTTTTTTCGTGGCCTAGATCACTTTTGTAGTGGATGAGATAACTTTTAAAATAACTTCAGTGGCTGACATAAGTTTGTTTGTAGCCAAGATCACCTTTGTAGTGGCTGAGATCATTATTAGGAGCATGTGATCACTTCTTCAGTTGCTAAGATCACTTATGTAGTGGCTAAGATAACTTTTAAAGTGGTTGTGATCACTTCGTCAGTGGCCAAGATCACTTTTGTAACGGATGAGACTACGTTTAAAGTGGCTGTGACTACTTTTTTCAGTGGCCAAGATCATTTTCGTAGTTGCTGCTATAACTTTTAAAGTGGCTGTGTCTTCTTCGGTGGTCAAGATCATTTTTGAAGTGGCTAAGATCACTTTTAAAGTGGATTCCGTGGCTGACATCAGTTTGTTTGTGGCCAAGATCATCTTTGTAGTGTCTGAGATAATTATTAAGGAGGATGTGATCACTTCTTAAATGATCAGTAAGTTATCTGTGATTTTGACCGAGCTATAACGCAATGTAGATTTTTCGGTAATGGTGGCACAAATTTGCATAAAAATGGCACTTGGGACATTTTTCAGCTTGTGAAAAAAAGCTGATCGTTTTCTAGATACACCAATTAGAAGTATTTACGAGAGTGCACTGGAACCCTATTTTTCGACTAGACTAATAAGCTTATCAAAGCCACATCCAAAGTTTATAAAAATAATTGCAAATAATAGCAAAAATAATGTGAAACATAAAAAATTAAAAAACACAAAATAGAAAGTGAAATGAAATTTAATTTGACACATAGACTACAGACGGGCGCAAAAAACATTCCATCAATGAAACATTTGGCGGTCACGTTTTTTTTTATGTCGTTTATTTATTGTAAAACAACTTCCAACCCTTTAATCAGCACATTTGTAAACACATTGATGATTAATTATCACTCCCTATGTTATTTCTGTGAGATCGTCGGCCATTTTGGATTTTACCCTCCTAAAAATCCTCCTATGAATATCCAGAATAAACAAATTGTGTGTGGCTAGTCCAGGCCTTATACAAGACCGTGGTACAACAATCTTTTGGTAAGGAATTTGTTCTAGGTTTTTTGCTAACTTTCCCTGACTACTTGAGGTAACAGCCCCCTGAAATTAAACCTCAACCTATTTCACCATGTATACTTGGGTTGGGCCTTATCATATGTAATTAATTTATTGGCAATTGGTCAAAATAAAACATTGGTGTGTTATTTTGTACATTCTACCATATGAGACAGTGTTGACACAAGGGTGATTTGAAGGGTGGGGTGGGGGGGGGGGGGGCTGGTAAAAAACCTCTCCAATCCTAAAATGTTATCCCTGCAGCCTCTCGGGAGTGTTTTGGTGTAGGTACGTGTTTGGATCTAGGTATGTTTTAAGACATCATAATACATTTCAAGTGAACATAATATTAGCAAAAACAACAAAAATAAGCTATTTTCAACCGTTTTGAGCAGATTTGACCTTGTTGTGACCTTGAGATGACCTTACCATGACCTTTGGATAACTCCCCTATGAAACCCAACACCAACCCATGTCACCATGTGTACTTGGGTTGGGTTCCGATCGATTTGTTGAAAGTGCTGGTCCAATAATCTATTTAAAAAAAAAATATTTCCACAAAACCCCTTTCCACTGACAGTGTGTATATACCACGTTCTCATACCACCCTAGGGGTCAAGGGTACCATAGGCCTCCTTTGATGACCCCTTGTGACCTTTTCCATATATGTATAATCTGCAGTCTTTCCTGTTTCAATAACTTTTTTGTTTTTAATCTCTATGACTTAGTGTACTATGAGATTCTAATATTTTGAATTTAATTATGTAAATCAATAAAATTAAATTTCAAATGACATCATAAATCTTGTAACAGAGCGCTGCGGGGATGTACCTTCTCGCATGGCAGGTCACATATGCTGAAATATATTTGACATTGAAATAGACCTTCTGACCTTGGGGATAACGTCAAATCACCGAATTTTATCAGAAAGGGATTTTGTAGTCAAAATGACGCGAAAATAAGGTATTACACTTGTTTCAAGCTTTATTTGGTAAAAATCATATTTCCCCTTACTTGACCTTAAAATTGATCTTTTGACCTTGAAATTTACCTTCTGTCTATAAGGATGACTGCAAATCACAAAAATGGTACCTGAAATGAATTTTGCTAATTCTTAATACATATGACCTCACCATCAATAATCAACAATACAAAAACGTTATACACCCCAAGATGAGGTCCAGTGCTACAGTCTGTCCGACGGTGGAGAATGGTTCAAAATAAAAGTTAATTTTTCGGTATCCAGTCAGTCAATTCTCAAGCGGTTTTGTAAACCCTATTTTTTAGTCATTTGGCATCAATCGTGAAAATTTCGTAAAAAAATATTGGATAGTTCAAAAGTCTATTTATGACGCTCCTGGAATTTCGCGAAATTTTCAGGGTTGTTGCCAAATTACTAGATAATAATGGTTGCAAAATTTTGTGACAATCGCTTGAAAATTGACTAACTAGATACCAAGCTTTCATTTTGGACCATCTATCCCCGTCGGACAGACTGTAGTTCTTTGACTTTGACTTTTATTTGAAGATGGTACTCCAGCAGCACCTCCTATGTGCAGTAGGCCTATCAGGCGGGAGGGGTGGAAGAGGCTGGTGGACTTAGTCAGCCAGCTGACTCTCGAATGCTGCCACAGTTCTGCCAGACAAATGGTGATATGACGAGATTTAATCTATTAATTATATGATTTTGACGTCATTATTTTGAAATGGTGAAAAAAATAAATGGGCAGACTTCCTACTCTGGGTCAATATATTGCTCCGATTTCCACCGGTCTATAGAACCATAGATTAACCATTATGGTTAATCTATGATAGAACCTTGGCCTCCACCCGGCCATAAATGAAATTGGCCGAGCTCGCCAGGCAAGTTATGAGAGACCCATTTAAGAAAGGCAGCGCTGCTCATAAATTTCCACCAATCTAAATCTAATTTTAGCATGGTCAGTGATAGATTGGTTCGCTGTCCTAATCCATCTGGCGAGCCGCCAGGTGGCGTAGAGCAGGGAAAAAGTCTAGGTCAGTGATTGGTCACCCGCTTTACAGGTCATCAACATATGACACGTGTTGGCTGTCAGTTAGCTGTCAGACTGTTTGTATCTTTATCACTGTAATTATTGTATGTGTAACGCCTGCACTAACCAGTAATAGGGACGGTAAGCACTTGTAATTTATGTTTAGAATGATGGATTTTACATTGCGGAAAAGACCCAAAACGAAAAAGTTGCTGCGAGCGTGTGACGCCTTGAATTGATGTTTATTTCAGAATTACTCCTAACATCGCTCACCTCTGCTGTCTGCTCACTAACTTACTGAGTCTGTGAAACATCGCTCACCCCTGCTCACTAACTTACTGAGTCTGTGACTGTGTCACTCAGTCACTGTCTATGCTGTCATTGTCAATGTCACTGTGTCAGTGAATACTGACTGCATGTCTGCAGTTATAAAGAAGGGGTCAGCATAATTTTTTTGGACATTTTAAAAATTTATGTGATGTGACCTGTACCCACTAACCTACGGTGTAGCTGTGTTAGTTAGAAGAATATCGCCCTCATAGTCTAGTTGCCGCCTATATGTTGCATGCACTTAACTCTGCAATGTCGATTCCTGTAATTGCAAACTTTTATTGTTAAAACACGTTACACATGTGTAGGACATCTTCCCACACATAGTCCGTGGTCAGACCCTGATGAATGGCTATTGCCATAACAGGGTACCGAATACCAGTAAGTCAGATTCCCTCGGACTACCCACACAAGGCTCGCTGGACCGAGGCCTTGCTGAATCAGTGTAAAAACCATATATTGGAGTGGGGACTTTCAGGAAAGATTTTTTCTGTTTGACTCAAGTTTGACCTCTGGCATGAGTGCTGCTTTAATGCAGGGCCACTGTCTACGACGCCGGCCCTGCATTAAGCAGCACATGTCTGGTGGCCGCCAATTTTACAGGAAGTATCACAGACAGCTCCCACCACATCTCACCAGACACGAGACGTTACATGCGGCAGGGTTGGATTAATGTTGGGCCAATGTCGCAGACAGTGGGCCAACATTAGGTTGGCATTTGGTTGAAAAATTTATGAATATTCAATATCTAAATCATCCTCCCTACCCCAATAGATGGATGATAACACTGATTCAGCAAGGCTCGGTCTGCGACCTCGAGAGCAGCGAGCATGGCTGTCAGGAAGATGGTGTAGGAGAGCTAAATTAGCTTAGTTCGTAAACTTAAAACCTTGAGCCTTTCGTACTGGGTAGTAGTTCTATACATTGTGGCCTAATCCAAGTAATTTCCAGTCACTTTAAGTTGAGGATAGCGAGACACACTTTTCACACAATATTTAGCTCCGATATCTGAGTGGAAAGTTAGGGCATGGAGGATAAGTAGCTGTTTAAATTTGACCACAGGCAATATAAATATTTGAAAATCCCTTGGTTTAAAACATTTGAAGCTGTTGTTTAATCAACAGTAGATCTTTTGCTAATTCCTTTATTTTCTCCTTCACTCATTCTCTCACTCATTCTCTCTCTCACTCATTCACTTAATTGTTTGCAACATTGGTAAGTCTACCTACATGTACTTAACCCTTTACGCACCAAGTTAGCTTAGTTTACCCCTAGAACACTGATGTCGACTACAGTAACCATTCTATGTTTTTATTAGCACCATATAGCCCCTGATAGGGCCTAAAAAAAAAAAGTTTGTTTCCGATTTCCGACCGACCCTATCAAAACATGTGCGACCCAAATTTATTTTATGGATTTCCAAAAAAAAAAAAAAAAAATTTTTTTTTTTTTAGGAAATCAATAAGTTCAGGGATAAGTTACCGACTGTAGTCAAAGTAACTCTGAAAAACGTTACAAAAAGGAGAGTAGGGTGGAAAAGTGTAAAAAAAAAAAAAAAAAATCGTTACGTAATGTACAGATAAGACATGCATGAAAGTGAATTTGGCACCAAATAAAATAAAATAAAATTCTTACCTACCGATTGGTTGAAGTGACAAAAAATAAAATAAAATAAATTTCCTACCTACCCACCGGTTAAAATGACAACAAATCTGAAACAAACATATATTTTGTTTTGGCCTAACCTGTTGTTAAAAGTAAAATATGCCTTAACTTATATATATTGGTACTGAAATTATTTGAGACCAAACATTTGCATATCTTGATGTTTAATCATGTTAAGCTCTCATTCCATTCCCAATTATAGTGCTTATCGCATAAAGGATTAGATGGCCCTCTAAATTGATAACTGTCTTAACCCTTAAAACGCTGAATTAACTTTGTATAAATCATAGAGACCAAAGGGTTTTAATCAATTCGAAATCATCATAAATGTATTAGTCCGCTCTTTCTGATGCATTTGAATATTACCGGTACCTACATGTATGTTATAGGGTTACAGCCATTAGAAATATGTTTGCTCTTACAGTGTGGGGATCGACTTTAGTGGTCAGACAGATTCTGGCGACTACAGCCGATCCTCACGCTGTTGCTGGTAAGGGTTGACCATCAGTTTGGTAGGGCTCTAGGCTCACGTGAATCACAAGTGAAAAAATAATAAAATAATGTTATATTTAAAGCATGTTAAAAAATAATGAAGAAGTCAAATCATTCGACATTTAACCCTTATCCTGTTAATTCATTTATTTTTTCACTCACTTGAAGTTTTGTCTCGCTACCACGATTCACAATGTCTTCAAGTGGGTGAAAATTACCTAGATGTGTTTAATTTAACATCTCTCCGTTGCAAATCCTGATGTTTAAACATACATTTTGTTCCAATATCACTGATTTTTTCAACAAATCCAACAAATTAGAAACGACAAATGACTCGTGATCAGCAGATAAGGTTTAAGCATGTTAAGTACTGAAGCAGATATTGGTGTGGTATGTTGCAGTAATAAAGGTGAAATGAAGAACAGCTTTGATATATTCTACATAACAGCTCCGCTGCTTCTTGTCACCATAGGATTGCTGCAATATGCTCATGGAGCAAAGAGCAAAGAAATTCACTGTTATGGTTTGTATGATTCCTAAGACATTTTTTCCCTCACTACAGTAAATTATGACTCATGAACACCTGAAACTATGAACAAATATGTTTATTGTCACAATATGTGGTGATGTTTTAAGGCATTTCCATCACCATGTATCAAGTAATGAATATCGGGATGCTTATAGTGTTAAGCATATTCCCGTCGTCGCCGTCTCCGCCGCCGCGGGCGTATCCTCAATTTAGCTCTCACTAAAAGTTGTCTGATAAATTTTCTTTATGTTTCACGTATATGACATATGTCACAGGGCAATACTTCCCATTTATTTTTTCGGGGCACCGAGCCAAAAAATGTCATTTTGATTGCATTAATATTTGCTGTGGTTTAAAATTTGCTGTTATTTTTGATGATCTGATTAACTTTTGGGATTAATCCATTAAAAACAAAATGGCTGCCGCAGCCCTTTAAAAAATTTACCTGGTGGGGGAAGGGATCATTTTTTTCTCAAATTTTATTTTTGATATTTTTTTTATAGCGCAGTAGGCTCTTTAAGTTTAGAAAATGTTTCTGGGGCAGTATTATCAGGAGGGGGGGGGGGGGGCATTTTTTCAACTTTATGATATAATAAAATCAGTTAACCTGACAATTGCATAATGACCACCTGTCAATTAAACCACAGGGCGTATGGTCACAGCTGAATAAACAATAACGAGAAATTCAGAAGCCGGTGTCTGACTCTAATTCCTGGGGATGCTTTCATATTGTTTTTGTGCCTAAAATATCTAGTTGTAATAAACTTAATTAAAGAGTAAATAAATTTGGTTGTTCATTGATTACTAGTAAAAATCATTAAATATATAAATACATATCATTAAAGGGACCCCTTGGGATGAGACATTTTCAATAATGGCAATTTTGAAAATTTAATTTATTTGAAGCTATATAGCCTACTGATCTTAACTAAAAATACGAAAAAGTCAAAAAACAATTTTAAACTTTACATCACATATTCCCACGTATCAGACGGTAAGATCAGAGCAGTCGCCCCTAATTGGTGTCTTACAGTCAGAACACGGGAGAACACACCTGCAGCACTGAGTGTCTACCCAACGCTAGGCCGATGCCATCAGCATGTGGCCCAATGCTGTGAAAACATTTAATCATCCTTCAGGTATACAAATAGTTTGTTTGGGCTACTTCTGATTTCATAGAAATGTTGATTCAAAATATTTGTAAAAATATTAAAATTCTGAAAAATATAAAAACATGATCTGTGGGATAAACTACTTCAGTGCGGAATTAAAAACGAAAATTGATGTCATTCCAAGGGGCTGCTTTAAATCTGCAATTGTATGGACTCTAACAACATGATAAATTCCACTAACAAATACTACATGTACTGGTATCATCATGTTCATTCTGGCGTTAAAGTGGGTGTTGCCTATATTAATTGTTAGGAGGCTCATACAGTTTTCTTTCAGGTCTAGCTATTCAAAAATATTCCATGCTTTCTGCTTTTAGAACACATTAAACTTCACCATGTTCACATACAGGTTAATCATGACTAAAGCTTGATTAATTTCACATTAATTTTGCTGTTTCTGTGACCTTGATTTTTTTCCGATCGACAAATTTTCTCTTTAACGCGATTCACTCAACATTTTTTTATGTATCGCTGCAAAATGTATACCATATATCCATTTCACTAATAGCTCGGATGAGTTTGAAATTGGGCAAGATTCGACAGAAACTAGGTCATGGCGGCCGAAATGGCAGATTATAGGCCATTATTTTTGTAATACATGTATACGTAATATCTGGAAAACTGAACCAGATAGCTGGACCATTACTATAGAGCAAAATGTGCAGTTTTAGGTAGGGATATACCATGAGAAATTTCAACATGATCAAATTCAAAATGGCCGACCTTCTGCCACTTTCGATCGACATATTTTCTCGTTGACGCAATTCACTCAACATTTTTTTATATATTGCTGCGAAATTTATACCATATATATCCACTTCACTAATATCTCGGATGGGTTTAAAATAGGGCAAGATCTGGACAGAAACTAGGTTATGGCGGCCAAAATGGCCGATTATCGGCACATTATTTTTTAAATATATGCATAATATCTAGAAAACTGAAAAACTAGAAAACTAATATATCTGCATTACTATCGAAAAAAATTTGCAGTTTCAGGTAGGGATATACCATGAAAAATTTCAACTTGATCAAATATAAAATGGCTGCCCTGCGGCCACTTTTGACTTCAATATGAGTAATAACTGGAAAACCGTGCAAGATAGCTAGACCATTGAACAAAATGTGCTGTTTTTGTATTGCATGCTGCTAATACTCAGCTCTTAGATAATTTCAAAAATGGTGGAGGGCTATTGTCGAGTGTGCTCTTGTTTCAAATGATTTTCACTTTGAAACGATGATTAGAGGCTGAGGCCTATTTCTGTCACCGACGGGCCTTGTTTTATTTTCTTTAGCAAAAAAACATTAAAAGTAATTATTTTTACTAAGAGCAGACCCTCAGGAACCTTGTATTTATGGCATTTATATAAAGTGCTCAGTCATTCTCTGCACTGAAGTGTTCAAAATATGATAACTGCTTTACTACATACTTGAATGATTCAGCTTGTATCTAGAAATTATGCCAGTTGCAATTGATAAGGCATTTATAGAATATTTGGTGACATTATAAACCATGCAGCAAGAAAAAAAACATAATTTGAAAGAACTATATTTGTTAACATTCTGATTTGGTGTCAGGATGAAAAATAAGCCAAACATTTTTTCTTTAGCTTAATAGCTCAATTTTTAAACCAAAAAGTAAAAATGTATGTTTGAAAACCTTGTTCTTCTGAATTATTTCTTTCTATATTTCATTCAGTTGAAGCTGGAATTACTAATGCATTTTTCAGCTTAAAAAGAAGAAATACTTTTTCAATTATGAAAAATAGAATTAGATATCTGAAAAATTGATTGGATTATTGTTCAGCATCTTGATCTATGTACAACACAATATTTTACAAATTTAAATGTAATTTTATTTGTTTGAAACTTGCTTGAGATTGTATCTACGTGCATAGCAGGACAAAAGGTTAACCTTACCACGCTGAAATATTTTTGTATAAACTATGGAGAGAATTTTTTTTTTTTTTCAATTTGAAGTCATCATAAATTTCTTGTTAGCTCTTTCTCATGTTCTGCTTCATTTGAATACCTATGTTATGGGTGTGTGGCCGTTTGAAATATTTTAATTCTTACAGTGTGCATGGTGTGGGGACGGTACCTCTTTATACCTCAGAATCATTCTGACGTATATGGATGGTCCCTGCGCTCAGAGAGTTAAAAATTCAATCAAACCGGTCTGTATAGGATTGGAGTGATATATATCACATCTGTGCACATTTTGTCTTTCACAGCATGTTTAGCACTGGTAGATGAAATAGATGCAGAAGTGAGAGAAACTGACCCCAAAAAAATGATTCAGGTTGGCAGTTTCCGTGTTGACTCAAAGGGTAACCAAGATCTCAGGCAGGTTAGTTTCACTTTAGCAAAATCTTTCCCTCAGTGGTATGTATATGATTTTCATTAATACATACATTACTTCATATATTTGAATGAAATTGTGTGTGATGGTGTAATCAAGGTAATTACTAGAAGTTACGGTTTGAACTGGATATATGGGAGTCCAAACTGGTAGGCCTAATTAGTGTCAAAATTTGTGGTATGGTAAAAAAGGGTAAAAACAGAGTAAAGATTTTTGAAGTCATTTTACCATCTTTCAAACCTTTAAAACTTTAAATGATGATACATGAGAGATATAAGTTGCTAATCTCACACTAATCCTAATTAAATGGGGTTAACCCTTGTGCTGCTGCAACCGTATATATCCAGTTTCGAGTAAGTTTGAGATGAAATAAAATGCCACTGAAATCCATAACATAGTTTGGGATAGATGCTCAGTTAATTAAAATGTTAATTTTCACACATGCTTATTTTCCATAAATAGTCGTATTTTTCGTCATTTGAAGCTGGAAATTGCAATTCCAGCTTCAAATGACGAAAAATACAATTGAAACAATTCAGCAAGACAAGGGTTAATATCTTTATGCAAGGTGTTTTGTTTTAAAATATGTATCACTTTATATGCTGATTAGAGACTGCTTTTTTCATTGCTGGCAAGCTACGTTTTTTGTAATATTTGCATCCATTCAATTTTTTCTAAAGGTCCAGATGTTGTACATGATTTAATCCTTTAAGTTTACCTTTGTCATCTACATCCACTACAAGCCGCGAATTGCTGTCGCAATTCCTGATTTGTAGTGGATGTAGATGAATTAAAGTGGGTGAAAAAATAAAGAATATCACCATGTATTAGTAAACCAGTTTCTGGGAAATTTTCATTCTAAAACCCCTAGTTGTAAGAAAATTAAGTGTGTTTTCAGGGATATAAAATGATGCTTAATGCATTGTGAGGGCTTAAAGGGGTATTGAAATTATATTGGGACAAGCTAAAATAAAAAAGTTTTATTTCATGCATAGGTTCCTTTGGCAAGATCAGATTATCATCTGACAGAGGTCTTTGAAACAATATGTGAAAAGGGAATGAACAAATACGGATCATCGTCTCATCCAAACTATGGTGACAGAAAAGTTGCTGTGCGCACTTCGTCCAGGAAAAATAAGGGCGTCACTTTAAAAAATCTCAGCTTTGACAGTGATCTTAACACAAAAGCTAGATATGCAGTAAGTGTTTTTTTGCATCAATTGTTCTGTGCCAAAACAGTAAGTACAGTATTGGAGCTGTGAACTTGTGATGTTTAACCCTTTTAGTGCGGGGATCGACTTTAGTTTCTGACACGTTTAGTCTTTCCCGCACTTTAAGATGTGATGTTTGTCAATTTGCGTTCTGAAGATTGCCAACTGACTGATTTTGAAATATAATGGCTTTTACTATCTGTTGTTGATCAGATGTTCTATGAAGAAAACAGAAATCATTCAGTGTACAACCACACATGCTGCAAATTTTTTGCAGCAGTGTAAGGGTTAAGGAGTTTATTATTAACCCTTTCAGTGCGGGGACCGTCTTTATAAGTCAGAATCTGACGTCTATGGACATCAGATTCTGGCGTATAAAGACTATCCCCGCACTGAAAGAATTAAAATATTTATAATGGTCGTAGACACATAACATAGGTCTTCAAATGAAGTGGAAAGAGTTAACTAAGACATTTATAATGGTTTTAAATTAAAAAACCCTTTAGTCTGCATGGTTTAACCCTTACAGTGTGGGGACCGACTTTAGTCGACAGAATCTGACGTCTACAGACGTCAGAATCGTCTAAAGTCGATCCCCGCACTGTTAGAGTAAAAATATTTCTAATGGCCGTAGACCTATGATATAGGTCAGTGCACAATTTTTAGGCGAGTCCTTGTGGCCTGCCGTGGTTTTAAAGGTGTGGGACACGCTGAATATTCACTCCAGTGTGGCCTGCGACCACACTGGCTTTTCTAAGTAAAAATCAACAAGGTGAGCCTGATCTCAAAATGATTGATTGTCGCAAAGATAATAATTAAAAAGGAAATAAAAAACAATCTAAATGACAAGATTCTCGGTATTAGACTAGAGTCTAGTAGAAAAAAAAGTTCAATTAAAACAATTATCAATTAAACATCTTAAACAGTGTTAAACCATAGCATATAAAAAAGTTTGTGCTGTGTGTGTGACCCACAGTCAGGACTCTCCCAAGTTCGGAAGGACTCTCTTATTTTTACAAGAGAGAGCTTCTGCCACACTGGGAATCTGGTCTAAAATTGAGCACTGTAGGTATTCAAATAAATCAGAAAGAGCTGACGAAGACATTTTTGATGATTTTAAATTTAAAAAACCCCATCTGGTTGCGATGTTTCTGACAAATTAATTTAGCGCTTTAAGGGTTAAACAAAAATAATCCTGCGTTGTAAGGGTTAATTACATTCTCAGCTATTTAAAAGACCCATCTTCAAATGGGTAAAATAAATTGCTCACAAATGTACAGTAATTTGAATCCATACATATGCCAATATAGCAAATGTAATGCATATTTCTGCTTTTATTTTTTCTTCTTCTAAGCACAAAGAAAAAGACTAAAAATGGCCATTTTTAGTCTTGTTCATTGTCAGAACTTCAAGGGTTAAGACACATATGTGTATTTTAGTTTATTATATGAGCTACAGCAATAATCCCCCATTCTCTGGCTTCGACCTGATTTTCTAAGCATGCCCCCTCCCGTGCTCTGATATTATTTAAAATTACTTGTGTGTATGTCAGGCCACTATATTTTTCCCCTGTTTTAGATGAGCGCGCGCATTAGATTGAGGCCGCATACATTCTCTGACCAGCGCGCACATTAGATGTTTGCCAAAAAAAAAGTTGATTCCAGGAGATAAAAAAACATTGATCCAGCTATGTTTTTTATTGTTCTCTCGTTTTTCTTTCATCCATATGCTTTTTCAGAAATTTATCCAAAGTTTCTTTGTGGTCGCTCTCATTTATTTATTTTTTCTCATCTAAAAGAGAAAAAATAATCATGGTGGCCTTACATTAGTGTTTAGCCTCTTGTATGCAAAGTGTATTTTTTTTTAGTGTGAAGCAGTATTGGAAGACTATGATGAAGAGATAATGAAATTATTTAAGAATCCAGAAGAGGATGTACACAGTAAACTATGTGTTGACATTGCTGGTGAGAACTAATAATGCGAGAGAATTGCTTTAAAGAATCAAATGTTTATTGTCTTTCAGGCAAAATTAGCATTATTCTTGCTTGAAATGACAGAGCATATGATAGAACATTACATATGGTGAGATGTTCTGTTGAATTATTTCAGTTGAAATTCCCACTTAAGGCTAAGCACCTCAGCTTAACCTTTAGAGTACAGGGATCGACTTTAAACATCAGAATCTGACGTCTCATAAAATCAGATTCTAAAGTCAATACCTGCACTGTAGATGTCTCAAATCGATCCCCGCACTGTAAGAATTGAATTAGTTGTAATGGCCATAGACCCATAACATAAGTATTCAAATTAAGCGGAAAAAGCTAACTAAGACATCTATGATGATTTCTATTGTGAAACCCTTGGCTTTTCACCTCTGATTCATTAATTGTCTACACAGTATTTTACAGTATTTTTTTCATAAAAATAGAGTTAGGGAAGCCTTCTTATTGTTATGTTATTTTGATCAGTTGTCTGATGAGAGGTGATTTGTTTTCTGAAATATAATGTATACTTTGGGTATATTCTAGACCATGTAGGTCATTTTTCAATTTGAATAAAAAGTATCTTAACCTATCTATGCTTATGTCAAATAAGGCCAATTTGTTTTCAGATGTAAATTTGCATTTTTTGTTCTATATCCCACCCCTGACATATCTATATAGTGTAACAATAAACTGAGAACTACCAAACTCATCTGCATTATCATGATTATTCAAGTACAGATTTTTATGGTACCTGATATCACAATCTGATCTACATGATTTATATCTAAATAATCATGCTACTTTGTTACATAGGATTCTGCTTGGCACATAATGTGACTGACTTCAAGGATTTGCCAGGTTTGATGGCGAAAGAGACAATAGACCAAGATTTCAGAGATGCATTAAAGATGGAAGCTGATCACCGTGAAAACGAAGACGATGAGGAAGATGATGATGAAGACGATGAAGATGATGACGACATGAAGAAAGAGTTATGATACATGTAATACTTAAAGATAATTATATTCAGTATATAAAATATCATCACATCTTCATGATCATTTTGGTAATAGTATGCAAAGATGGGTATTGATCAAACATTATCATTAAAATTCCATACTTTGTCATCTATTACCTCATATGTTCCTCTTCATGAGTTCACATTTTTTTATTGAATTACAATTTATGTGATCATCTTGATGGACACTAATGATATGTGCCATTCCCTTAACATGCTTAAGTTTATTCTCACCTTATTATATAGTGACATGTTTGCTCTCAATTTGTACTCAATTTGTTTTTTTACTAACATGTTAAATAAGCTACTGTCCGGCACAGTGAACAGTGGATGATGAAATTGTGAATACATGTAGTCCCAATGTAAAGTATGTACATGTATGTGTGGCTAGGGTAAAACAATTCTGAATCCACATGGCGAATAATCAAATACATCTTACTCACTGTACATGATGTAGTTCTTTAGTTCTTTAGTTTCAAGTACCACACAAATTAAATTTAGCATAAAATGGTGGTAGTAATATTCTTCTAGAGAATTATTTTCAATAAATTAGTTTGTCATCAATGATTATCAGACTCACTAGATTTAACCCTTTGCCTACTGATCATGACAATACCGTATTTTTTCGGTGTATAACCCGCTATTTTTTACTCATTGGAAAGCCTGGTGCGGAGTATATAACGAGTGCCAGCTATACATTGTTGAAGTCCGAAATTGCAAGACTAGAGGATATTTTTTTTATAATTATGGTTATATTTCTTCTGCCGTATATCGCATCCAAATGCTTTGTTTTTTCTCTACTTTGCGGACCAGAGCCGTCACTGGGCCACGTGGAAATATCAGTATACTGGCAGTGGATGGCCACTACACACATACCCAACTTTCACAGTCATCTGCCACTTGTAATCAGAGCATTGCATCAATGAAGGTGTGACATTTTACTACCACGGGCCGCCGTTAACAGGCCACTACACACATGCAGCCATACCCCACTCTCAAAGATATATAGCCGCCACACGGTAATCAGAGCATTGCATCAATGAAGGTGTGACATTCTACTGCCACAGGCCGCGATTAATTGGTCACTACACACATTCATACCCCACTCTCACTGTAGCTATAGCTGCCACTTGGTAATCAGAGCATTGCATCAATGAAGGTGTGACATTTTACTGCCAACGGCCGCGGCAATGATTTACCCTCATTTTAGACGGTTCTTATGTCAGCACAACGATATATAAAATGGTCTTTGTATTTAGAAACATTTGGAATGATAGAAACGAGTCGCCAAAATATGAATACATGTATACCGGTATTAAAAAGACCAAACAATTACATTTCCCATGCTAGACTGAATTTTAAACGTTCAGGTTAATTTAACCCTCTGTGGGCTATACTCCGGAGCGGGCAATACACCAGAAAATACGGTAGTTTTTTTTAATCCATTTTATTAGCGGATTAAAACACTGTTATTGCCAATCAAAATGACAGTTTAAACATCAATACTTGTAAATGTTTGGTCTCAAATTAAACGGATATAATGAATTTTCAACCAGTTGAGGTTGTGGATTGCGGTAGCGAGACACAACCTCAAGTGGTTAAAAATTTTAATAAATTAACGACAAGGGTTGAAATGTTCATAATTGTAAGACACATAGCTGTACTAATTTGTGATAACATTTCAAAACGATTCATTCAATAATATTGTTTACAATAAACTACTGCATTTGATCATGCCACACAGATCTATAGGCATGTATCAATTTTTCATCATAATTTTAATTATCATATGATTATGTAGATTTATTTTGTAAAGCTCCTATGTCTTCCCGTGATTTGACAACGACACAAAAATATTAAGACATATCTAATTTTAATTGAATTGAATGTGACATTCGATTCAACTGAATATTATATATCCAGTTGAATTCAATATGATTAGAACTGCATATAGATCTAATTAATCATGATGTATAAGGACAAATACTCATATGTATATCGCAGCTCAATCTTACAATGATCATTACTTGAAATTACTATTTATTTTTTTTCAAACTGGGGACTGGGTCGATGAATAATAATGCAATGTAGCTTACAATTGTAAGGTTTAAAGCATCAATGAACATGAGTTATCATTATGTTGTCATGTCTGAGATAAAATATATCATACATCGAATAATTATATTTCTATTGTGCAATAATTGAAAATTTTTAGATTTTTTTACTAACCACTGTGTGAAGTAGGCTTAAGCAAAACTTGCTTTAAATTGTTTTACCAATGATCAAATTATGAAGCTGCCCAATACATTACAAAAAAAAAAAACGACGCGGAAGTGGTGGTAGTGCATAGATGTAGTTCAAACCCATTACCACCACTTTGTCGTTTTTATTTTACCTGTTTACCTTGATACACCTTTATGTTTCGGTTTTATTTTAAAGTTGAAAATTAAACCAATTTGTATGATTGATTTTTGTCTCAATTTTAAAAATCGAAGAGTAGTCTTTATATTGAATAATCTGTCATGTATTTTACATTCTCAATATGCTCAATGGCAAAGTAACTTAAACAATTTATGCTGACTATTTATGAGACTTTTTTCTGTGCGCTCAACATACCCTGTGGACACATAACTTTCACTTGTAGGTGTTGAAGAAATACTTTAAAAATGATCATGTCGTGTAGAAATGCAAAAAAACAGTTTATTTAATCCTTATAATTTGACCGATGCTGTTTTCTCGCAAACAACAGAACAATATTTTATGCTATACATTTTAGCCAATTGAGTAATGGTTACTAAACAGACAACGACACTCTATTCAGTACTCTTAACATGATAAACATTTTGTTACATGTGCATTTTAAAGTATCTCATTTAATATTATATCATTCACAATGAATTTAACCCTTGTTCTGCTGAATATGTTACTCTCTTTTTTTCATTCATAGCTGGAATTGCTAACACAATTGTCAATGTCAAATTATGAGAAATTTTTTTGTATTATTTGTGAAAAATTATATCTTCAAAGTTTAATGTTTGATTACCCTTTAGCTCGTCTTTATACGTCAGAATCTTACGTCTGAGATGTATGAAGACCGCCCCCACTGATAGAATTAAAATATTTATAATGGTAGACCCATAGCATAGGTATTCAAATGAATCAGAAAGAGCTAACTGAGACATTTATGATGATTTCAAATTAAAAAAAAAACCTTTGATCTCCATGATTTATAAAAATTAATTCAGCGTTGCAAGGGTTAACTATTTATGCATGACAACCTGACCAATTTATTCACATATATTCCATTAAACAGCTGAATGGATTTGTATGACTAACAGCGTTAATGATTGTAAGGTAATTTAAAGCTTTCTCATTCCATTGTGTGAAATATACAGCTGATGATACATATTAAATACCATCATGTTTAATAATAATCTCTTTTTGTCTTTTTTTCAAAAATAATGTTGTGATAATTTTTATTTAAAATGACCCAAAAGACGATACATTTTTCTATTTAAGCTAACACACGTTTCTATGCATACTGTTTGGTTCTGTTGTGGTTGCCATTGCATGGTGACTATGGACAGCTGTTTTTTAGCTGCGACCTAGCAGCTCTATAAACGCCGTTGTCTGTCTGTCGTCTGTCTGTATTAACACTTCGTTTCCGGGCAATATAGTCAAAGTTTCTCGAGCAATCAACTTATAACCTGGCATTACCAATCATGGATGGTTTGGGCCAGATCTGATTAGTTTTTTCATGAAAATCGGCCCATTATTAGCCCTCTGGTGGCCGAAAAACATACAAAAATCAACCAAAATTGAGGTTTCCGGACGCTAATGTGAAAAGTTTTTTATGGGCCCCAGACCTGATTAGTTTTTCACGAAGAGCGGCCCATTATATCGGCCCTCTGCTGGCCAAAAAACATACGAAAATCAGCCAAAATAGAGGTTTCCGGACACTAATGTGAAAAGTTCTTGACCAATCAACTTCTCACCTGGCACTAACACTCATAGGGGTTAGGGCCAGACCTGATTAGTTTTTCACGAAAATCGGCCCATTATCGCCCCTCTGGTGGCCAAAAAACATACACAAATCAGCCAAAATTGAGGTTTCTGGACGCCAATGTGGAAAGTTTTGGGCTAATCAACTTCTAACCTGGCACTAACACTCATGGGGGATAGGGCCAGACCTGATTAGTTTTTCGCGAAAATCGGCCCATTATCGACCCTTTGGTGGCCAAAAAAGATACGAAGATCAGCCAAAATTGAGGTTTCTGGAGTTGTTTTTTTGCACTTGTTTATACTTAAACGCTGAAAAATGATGTCCACTTGGAATCAAGACAGCAGTAATGTTTACAATTTTCTACAAGCAGTTACATGTGCTAGCATGAGCAGTCAACCACATCCCCGGCCAATAAAAAGTGACCCATTTTTCGTGCGCAGCTGCTCTAAAACTATGTTCATCGGGTTTCGAAAGGGTCACAGCCCCTTCGCTGTGAGCGGTGATGGTACACGGTTAAGAAAATAACTCACTTTTCTTCTCCTATGCACGTTTAAAAACTTTAATAACAATCGTCCCACTTTGTTTTTTGTCCGCCATTTTGAATTTATGCAAATTTGGACCGAATGTCCAGTACTTGAAAAAGTTGAAATCATTTTATTTTTTGTTTGGATAAGGAAAGTTAAGGAAGTGTACAAATAACTATCATCATAATTTTCCAAATTATGCCAAATTTGAAGGTTGGAACATCTAACTATCAGGCACAGTTTGTCCTGTATCACTATTAGGCATATCAACGTTAATTAGGCCTACAGCCGATAATTGTTTTCTTTAATTTGATCAAGTTGAAAGTTACAGAGCATATTCCTACCTGAAACCGCACATTTTGTTTTGTAGAAGCTTATGGTCTAGCTATATGGCACGGTTTGTCAGATAGCAGGCATATTAAAGTTAATTATGGCCGATAATCGGCCATTTTTAATTTGCTCACAGTGAAATTTCTCAGAGAATATCCCTACCTGAAACCGCACATTTTGTTTTATAGTCTTTTTATAATGGTCTTTTTATCTGGCACGGTTTGCGAAATATCAGGAATATTAAAGTTAATTATGGGCAATTAAGTAGGCAAAATTGCAAATACACCAAAAGGCACATCTACACCTCCTAAGAGATGTGTGTGTCAAAAATTAAAGAAATCCCTGCGCAGGTTACAGAGTTCTGCTCCGAAAACGAAATCCGGACGAAAAAATACTCCTGGTAGTTGAATGATGTCCCTCTGAGGGCCAACATAAAAAATGTGATCTTCTCATTTGTGAAATAAAATAACTGCAAGATTAATCACCCGAACGAGTTTAAACATGGCACAGCTCAATATGGCCTCCGCTCCAACATAAACAGCCATTTTCCTTCTACTCAGCAAACACAAAACATTTGTATAGGCATCAACATTTATACAACGTCAGTATACATTGTATAAATGTTATACAAATGTTTTGTGTTTACTGGGTAAGAACGATTGACCCGCGGATTGTATCCCAATGTTTTCAAACATGATGCCCTGATGTAGCCTATGCATTATAATAGGAGGACATCGCATTTTGATGCCAGGGTAATGGCCTACTATAGAAAAGCAATGAGAATGACCCGACCGTATGTGTGATATAGTAGAATAAAAATAGTGTTTGTGAATAATATAATGTCAAAGGTACGATTGAAACTCTAGTAGGGGGCCTATGCATGGTCGAGTAGATGATTTCTTCAAAAACATATTTTGCATAGATTTTATCAGAGGAACTATATAAGCTAGGACAGCTGGTTAAAAACAAAATATTAATAAAGCTATGTGCTGAGCAGTGATTTAAAGCAACCAACAAAGTACAGATGTGTGGATAAGTAGTAATGGTGACAATAGCCTACGCTGGTTTATGAACAAACAATAAGTTTAAAAACATTCTTCATTTTTATGTTAAAAAAACATGAATACAAGTTGCCGCTCAGGTCTAGCTAACTTTTTACATGGTGTTGCTCCCATTTGGTTAGAAACTGGTCGCTATGGAAAAATATTAGTCAAAGAACGCGTCTGCCCTCTTTATGCTACAACCTAAAGGTTCAAAGTGTATCACATTAACTCATCCTGGTACCATCTAAACCCACAGTTGACGGACATCCGACTTCATACTTAAATTTATATAAATATTTATATTTTGGCGGCCATTTTTTTTTAATTTTCTTTAAAAGCAGAGCCAAAAGAAGAGGCTTAGCGACCACTTAATTTGGTGCTTCTGTCCGTCCGGTAGATATATACCACAAGATGACGCTATCAGGAACCTGACTATAATGGACGTGATAGTGTATGCCGAACCAGAGGATCTCTGCACAATAGCCATTACATGTTAGAACATCTATGACCGACACATTTAGGATATGTGTCAGCTCAAAAGGCACTTTCCTAGAGCAAGAGGACATCGAGCGCATTATGAATTAGCCAGCTTACACGTTCTCCGGACCCCAATCTCATAGAATATTAATTTTGTGGAACCAGCTCTAGCGTCATGTTCGATCTCGCAACAGTTTTGCGAGATTCTTCACAGGGCTTCGGCACACATCACACAAACATCCACCATGCTCCTCGTTAATGGAATTATGCGCCAAGACGATGTGAACTGCATTGCTTTACAAGGGACGCATACTTAAAGCTGAGGGGCAAATAACTTTATAGCATCATTCTCTGTATATATAGGCAGAAACAGAATCATTTTTGAAATCAGTGAATTTTACACTTTCAAGACATTGTCATCGCATATTATATACTGAAATAGGATTTTTTTCAATCACATGTAATGGTAGGCATAGCTCAGGAGAAATATTACATTGAAATATTGAACCTATAATTTGGACGCCGTTATCATGTTTATGCAGAACTGGACCAACCCCAAAAAGCTCGTTTAGAGATAAATGCAGTACGTTGAAGTTTATGGTCTACTGTAAATTCAAGAAAACGATTGAGGACAATATTGAGTTAAACGAACACACGACATTCACACTCTCTATTCATGGAAAATACCCACATCTTCAGATACCTCCGGTTTTGAGCCTCGCTGCCTCTAATAAGCTGTGGTCCAGTTGTGCATAAATAAATAAGAATGACCATTTTGCTTTATGCACAACTGGACCAACTTACATTTATTGTAAATTGAGTAAATACAAATATATGTAGAAAATTTACAACAATAAGCACATTACAGTCTATCCACATCTTCTGTAGATCTATTATAATAAACATATTTGTACCTTTTTATAGTTTTGATAAAATCACGGGGACTGCGAGGATGATTGGAAAAATAAAGGTGTGGGTTGGTTAAGTTGTGCATAAATCAATTTTAACATTTTGATTTATGCACAAGTGGACCAAGCCACATTTATTGTCAATTTAACAAAAATCTAGGAAAATACATCAATAGGCACATTGCAGATTATCTACATCTTCTGCAAAACTAGCTGTGACATGTCTTTAGTAAAGTACGTGTAACGTTTATTCTGTGAAACTCAATGACCTCGACCTCCTTTGTTTTCACCGAGCTGGCTAATACAAAGACGTATGGGGGAGGGTTCTTATATAACCTTGTTTTCACGGAGTGACGTCACTGCGTTTCACAGAATGAAGTATGGGGGAAGGGTTCTTATATAACCTTGTTTCCACCGAGTGACGTCACTGCGTTTGGGTGAAATTACGGGGACTGCGATGCTGATGGAAGAAATACATGCATTGTGTGGGTTGGTCAGTTGTGTATAAATCAATCTTAAGATTTTACATCTGGGCCCCTACTGATTTTGTCCGTGCCACCAGGTGGCGTGTTGGGTTCAATTTTGACTTCGGTTAATTTTCAAATAAAGATATTTTTAATGTCAATCACTATATATATAGGCACCCCTAACTCATTCTCGAATTTTTGTGGGTTGGTTCAGTTGTGCATAAAGGCGTCCATTTGTTCAGCAGTGTATATGTGGCATACATCACAGTAAATATGTCTTCGGGGAACGCAATATGTTTGCTTCGTCGATGTATCGATCGTGAAAGTGTTTTAATTGAATGCTTTATATATGTGTTCAAAATGTACAATAAGCATATCTATATAATGTTAAACAACACAAAGTTAGACATTAAGTTCAGGCTCATAAAATAACGTAACGTGCAGCACCTCTTACAGTGGTTACATCTTCCAGCATCGTTCTTCGAACAAGAACACGGACTTGACTTCAAGGAGCTGTAACCATATGAGTGTCGTACACAACCTGACCACATTTAGTCCCTTTAGGCGCTAAATGGTCATATCTGATAGGTAGATTTAGCTTCATATATGACCCTTCAGCTTTACGGATGATTTTTTCATCCTTCAAGAATGGCTGAAACAACAAATACACGTTACACCACTGATAGTGATAATCTTGTGGAAACTCTACATTTGCTTCTTGTCTGTAACACAACTGCGGGTGGTGCTGGTGGTTGAGGCCTGGTCTGTTGAACACGACGGAAAAAACAACAGACGAGGCAAATAGACAGAATCCCAAAGCAGCCCACCAAAGCCACCAGACACGCTATAACTATGGTGGAGTAGCTGATCCCTCCGTCTGACTTCGTGTCTATAACGACTCCTTCCGAAGGAGCAAATAAGATTTCTTTTCGCACATCTACTTCTTTGTATGCTGATTGGGATTTTTTGAAACGGTGTGTTTCTCCATTCCCGCCATCACATTTTACCTGAAACAAACAACTTTTTTAAATAAATCTTCTCTATTAATTTATTTGCAATACTTTTGTTCTCGAAAACATAAAATATATCGGTTTTGAAAGCTATTATATAGTCATGTTATCGTCTAAAGACGTTTGTGAGATATTATTTTAATACTAAATTTTATTGGAAACGCTTGGAGAATGGAGAAAGCACCATTCTAACGGTACAATTAACTCAAGCCGAGATATCCATCCAAATTTAAAAAAAAGATGCGAATTTTGCACGTCTTTATAGTCTGTGGGATGTTTTCCAGAAAGGGCTTAAAATAGAACCTGGTCGAACTTCACTCATAATTAGGTTTCTTGGTACCACATTATGGAACAAGCTACCCCCTCAAATCACTTCAAGTCCTACATTGAGCTCTTACAAACAAAATCTGAAAACCCATCTTTTTATACACGCAGATGACTTTTTAACATGCCTTACCTGATTTTAAAACTTTTAATAAACTTTTAGTATGTAGAGCGCACTGAGCAGACCCAGGGACTGGAACTGCGCTATATAAGAACATTTTATTATTATTACCAAAACAAAGATAAACATCTTAGCAAAAAATCTTTGTCAAAATTATCCGAAAAGGGTTAGCCGGGATAAAATGTTCCGCCATTACCGAATTTTATTATATTTCGTATAATTTTTTTTTACCAATATTACAAATATCTCCTTATTCGAGGTGTGTATACCCAGGTTTTGATGGTCAAATAACATTGTAAAGCCAGTCATAGGCGGGTAGCTTTGACAGAATTGTCCAAAAGGTAAACTGGGATAAAATGTCCCGCTATTAGGCCTACCGAAAATTATATTTTGTGTCATATCTCGGCCAATATGACAGATATCTGCACATATGAAGTGTCTATCCCCAACTTTTAGAGGTCAAATATCATTTTAATGCCAGTTATTGATTGGGCGCATATTACAAAGAATCCTAGCTTTGATCCTATCTTAACTTTGTCTCATTTCCATATACCAAGTTAGGATTGATCTCAACTTCTCTAATGGAAATGAGAGAAAGTTAAGATAGGATCAAAGTTAGGATTTCTTGTAATATGACCCATGTGTGACTCCTTGCTGCCTTTATCTGATGCTCCGTGTTTTTTGTTTGTCAAATATGTAGTCGCAGGCGCAATTTAGTTGATCTGATTCCATTATAACGTGTTCCAGGTAAGAGTTTGATAGGTAGCAGATCTTCTAGGACAGTGCAGTATGTATGATTACAATATTATGTTGAACACCACCAGATTGTTGTTCAGTGTATCCGCGTATTCATGTATTCACTTCAATTAGAATAATGGAACGATATGGGATTATCTTTTAATGATGTGGAATTATAATGTCAGAATAAATATTTCAATTGCAGTAAATGACATTATAATGTCAAAAAAGTCTGGAATACCCAACTCGTAACTAGGCCTTTGCGTTTTCACTTTGTTTGTTTGTTTGTTTGTTTGTTTGTTTGTTTGTTTGTTTGTTTGTTTGTTTGTTTGTTTGTTTGTTTGTTTGTTTGTTTGTTTGTTTTTTATTGCTTCTTTGTTTGTCGTCAGTTAGGGCCTTCGCGTGATGAATCGTTTATTCAGTTTTAGACTTAAATCCTGAAAATTATAGTTAGGCTTACTCACCGGTTCGCACTGTTCCGCGTTGTGGGAGTTGCACACTTTGACTCTGCACCTGGCAAACAGGGTATTCCCTTTACCCCTGACTGTGATGTTCAGAGGTCCTGTCACCAGGTCATGGCGACCTCTCCCCTCCACTTGACGGAACACTGACGTCTCATCCATGATGCCTTGTCCTTGCTCAATGCATCTGCCAACATGACCCAGCAAACATGAGACGTTGGACCAACGTTGTTTTACTGTTTGGCCAACGTCGAAGACGGTGGGCCAACAGTAAACCGACGTTGGGCCAACGTCTCATGTTTCTTGGGGGACAGCTGGATACAAATACTGATAAATTATTTTGCTATTTTAGTATAGTTAAGTATAGCATACTGGGTGTAGTCAAATATAACTGCAGAGGTCAACGGCAAATGTTTTTTTTAATTCATAAAAAAGAGACATGGCATCGGCATATCACTGTTACTGTTTTTAAATGGATTTTCATAACACGATTAACAATTTTAGGTCACTTAATTTTTTTTAGATTTGACAATCTATTTTATTTCTAACAGAGATATATCACTTCAGATATTTAAACTTACATAAGACCTTTTTAAAACCCACAAATACTAGCATATCTGACATCGTTTATATATACCTGAAATACTATATAGGCCTACTATGTACAATGTATGCTTACCCTTTACTCAACAGCTGAATAGAAACATCGCCACCTTTCATGCCATCGGGCGAATTATTTAAAGAACAAGAAATTACTCTCATCGACTCAAACTCACCTGAGAAGAAAACTGACAATTATTATTTAATATAATAATATAATAAAAACGTGGTTATCTATTCATCACTGCAAAATATTTTTTTTACATTTATCTGTAAAAATAGCCAATGCATGTCACTGTTTATCTTTATTATACTATAAATTAAAATATTTGTTTACATAAAAAAAAAGAGAACAATGGATTTTAATGTCTTGAAGAGCATTGTTCTAATTATAAACATTTGTTTATGTACAGACAGACAGACAGACAAACAAACATTATTGACATACATAAAGAAATAATTAGTTGTCATAGATATATATATATTGTCATAGATAGTATATGCATACAAGATGGTCATAGCATAACAGGTCCGTCACGATCACCAGGGTGTTAAATTTCAAAGATGAATGGCGTAGTCCATTTCGTTTAATTTACACATTGTGCATATTTGGTGATTTATTGGATGGTCGAGTTATCAGGTTAATGTATCGTGCTCTTTTTAAATAATGACAACTCATTCGATCTCTCCATTGTTATTATAATTTTATAAGGTGGTTCCCTTTTATGTTAGTTGTATGGTTCACCGCAGAGCGATCTGTTTGATATAGTGCTTGTGTGTGCGTAACTTACTCGTACTCTCGATATCTTGTTCCCACTGCTATGTGAATGTTCTAATTCAATCTAATATTTAAACGAAAGCATTACCTAATTTGTATCTTTTATATGCTGCGTTTCTCATGTTTGTATTCCGCGACAGATCGAACGAGTACGCGAACACCAGTTTCTGAAAACATTGCCATTTAGGTCTGGTAGCTAGTGTATTGTAGGCATTTCAGACTGGGTGGTTCTGAGAGATGTCTAGGATTCTATACCAATATTTTACAGTTTTGATATGTTGACGTATTATCAAAGGAAATCGTCCCGTGTCACCATATTGCAGGAGTAGGGGTTTGCTTTCTAACGCTCGGAGCAGATTTAATACATTTTAGATGTAGGCTACATTTTTTACATATTTATGGTTACATTGTCAACTCATATGATGTAATGTATAGCCAGGTATTACCATTGTGAAATCATTTCCTTTCATTGTTTCTATAAATCTATTATCTCGTAGTTGCGAATAAATGCCACAAGATCATTAGGCCTATTATTTCTTAAACCATTAATGCTCCATGACAAATGAGGCAAATATCATAATACGTAACAGTTAAAATTAAGTAAATCTTCCCATCGCAAGGCTCGGCAAAACTGGTCTGCGACCTCGTGAGACGCCGAGCCTTGCGTGGAAATATGAGTGGAATTTATATGCATTCTCATTATAAATTTGTGTTTTTTTCTGTAAACAAGAGGAAAGACAACTGTGAACGCTGAAAGCTATGAAGGCTTTTCTGCCACTTATTTGGGTGGTAGATAAACCAAGTAGCTGAGAGCTTAAAATATAATTCTAATTATCATTTCTATATATCATTGACGATGTAATAATTTAGAGTAGCATTTGAGCATTCATTATCGATAGATTATTATGAAACCAACATTTATGAGCATACTTGTTGTATCTAAGATCAGATGGAATCGCACTTGGTCGTGAGGGAGAAGAAGGTGTGCACCAAGTAGTTCACCAGATGGTGTCTCCAGGTCAAAGGTCACATCTGCAGACACGTGATCCCCTTCCTCGTCACCAGGCTCACTAGAACCAATTTTCACAAGGGAACCTTCAGATTTATTGACAGCGTAAAGTAAAAAATGGCATACCGTATCACCGCGCATAAACGTGCATGCACTCGATGCAGTGAAAGTCGCATGTTTTAGGGGTGTTTTAAAATTGTTTTATGTTCTAATATAATAGGCCTACATGCTTGCACTTGCTTCAAGAACTAAGTGTGCCCCTGCAAATAATTTCGCCATTCAATCTGACACACTATGCAACTCGTCAACTGTCGTCAACTTGGAGATAATTATAAATGTCAGCGTTCAACTATAGCTCAAACTATAAACTGTGGCGACAAAAATACATATTTTCGTAGAGAAGGTGGCATGACAACAGCAGTAGGCCTACAACAGATTAGAATACTTAACATGCTTAATGCAAATGTGACAAAAAATGTGTGAAATGTTAAAATAAAAATAAATCAGAACCTGTGAACTCCTAACGCTTTTGATGAAAATTGACTTTCCTTATCAAAGACACAAAACACTTTGAAGATGATGTCATCGTCGCTGATAAAGCTGGGATCGCTTTGCACCACAAGTGTGTTTTCAAACATCACGGAGTGATCCTAAACATATAACAAATGTTACAATTATCTAATAAAACATTTGTCGTTAAATTTAGCTATGCTATGGTATTCTACAACATCTAATTAACCCTTTAACCGCCAAATTATTCAATTTGAATTTTTACCCACTTGAAGTTGTGTCTCGCTGACGCGATCCGCAACTTCAAGTGAGTGAAAATTATTCAGATTTGACAAAATGGAGGTCAATTTTTTTCAAATCTTGCTGATTGATGTCACATTTTATCTTTACCATATTTAAATGTGGTACTTTATGTGCTAATAAAAAATGAAAACCCGAATATATGCGGCACCGGCGGTTAAAGGGTTAATATCGTTTAGGGTTAACGTCATAGTGAAGTCTCCAGAAATAATCTACTTTTTAAATTTTGATTTTAGTTGCAGGTTCAACGACATTCAGCTAAAATTCAATTTAAGTAGGTGTAAAAAATATCGGAAGAGATTTCAGTGGGATCGTTTCTTGCAGAACTGAAACTGTAACCCTGTGAAAAGTTCGAAAACATATTTTACCCCCCCCCCCTCCCCAGTCATGAGGCGATTAGATAAATAGCATTGAGTCCGCTATCTTGACTGATCCAGATGGGAGCGAAAAAATCTTGGTAGGGGTCTACATTTTTATTCTTCATTGCTGCTAGAAGCTGATAGTTAGTGGATTGAAATTTTATTTCAAAAAACTCAATTATAGGTCATTGATCTATATGATTCGATTAGTCAGATAAACCTAAATCACTTCACTCAGCCTTTAACCACTAGACTCGACAGCTATTCTTCACTTCTTGCAAGCTTGGAAAATAACTAAAATGTTTTTGTTGTCAAGTCTGTTCACCCAGTGCCACAATCTTCACTCTGGTACCGAACTGAGTGTCTTTTACATATTTTTTGGTATAAATTTATAATTAACATGATTAACAACAATGCGAAGACATATGTCTCAGCATTGTTATGTTACTGTAGTGCCGATGTGATTATCTAGACTTTGCTTCAAATACGCTGGTCACGACTGGAGTGCGATAATAATTTCAGCTTCAAGTTGATTAAAAAATACAACTTAGTAGGTCAAGAATGGCAAGAATTCTTTAAGCCTACAACTTTTTTTCTAGCCAGCATCGAGATTAGTAGTAATTTTTCGTAGCATTTGTTTTACACATATGTGTCGCACACAATCAAAACATTAGGGACCTAATCGGCTAAAAGGTATCGAATTCTCTAGCCATCAATCTCAACGATAACAACATATACTGACCCCTTTGGGGATCTTGGACATCCCACATTCACTGTCCTTCACCCAGTTCAAAGGCAAGGTGAGTTGGCGCTGATCTTGACCGCAGGCTGTTTCATTGGGCGTGGCCACACATCCCGGTCTGTCAATCATACCATGAACTGCCAGATGCATGCCCTTGTCCCAATGACGACCCGGATGTGGAGCGTAACACACCGTCATGGTGTCTGGGTAACACTTCACAAAAACTGACAAGGAAAAACGTCATTGCTGACTTTATAAGGGTTGTGCAGAACAATCTATTATACTGCACAAACGGAGCACGTGTATCATGGTTATGCCATTGATGTATCAACGTCATATTTGCACAAGCATAGGCTGTATTGACTCGATGTTGTCAATAGGTATTTAAATTTTAAATAACCTACTGTGAGCGACAGGTTATCTAGTTTTAACAATAAAGTCGAATTGTTTGTCACATGTAAATATGGTCCAATTTTCAGCTTTATCAAATAAATAGACACATTCCAAAATTAATTATTTGAATGAATGAGTACGTACCACAGACTATTTTACCAATTTCAGTTTCAATTTTATTTAGTTTTAACTTAGCATTTACAGGTATGTATATGGGTCTAGCAGAACAACCTTAAGATTAAGATTATTAGAAAATGGAAATGAGAGCAAGGTCATTTCACTATCTTACCATGTAATGTCTCACATGTCAGACCTGATCGTGACGCCGGACATTTACATCCATCCATGACGTCATCATTGTCCACATCATAACATGTGCCCTCGTTGCCATGGCACGTCTTACAGTTAGAAGGTCTCCATGATGGTATTAAAACTCTCCCTACAATTTATCAATGAGGTAATATGTGGCATCAGCGGGTCAAACACCGGACCAACATTGCCCACAAATGTACACATTTATTGTACATACTTACAAGAATATAGCATTATTGGCATATTCAGTGAATTAAGATTAAAAATAATCATTATAAATGATTACATAATGCATCAAGCTGGATTGCGCTACACTGTATTATTCGTTATATTTAATTGTATTACATCGCATTGCATTGCATTGCATTGCATTGCATTGCATTGCAACATTGCATTGCATTGCATTACATTGTATTACATCGTATTGTATTGCATTGCAGTACATTGCATGATTATGTGTAAACTTATTTTTTAACAATTACAAAGTAGCTATATACAGCTAATACCAATCTTGACAATACATTGTACTTTGCAGCTTTTGCAGCTTTTTTTGATTTTGCACTGCATATGACTACATAATAAAGGACATGCTTAATAAGCGCAATGAGCAAAATGAGTCACATTATTACTAGCTGTTGTGATGTATATTGTGTAATTTGATGACATATTATTTAAGTACATTCGATGTGAACTGACCACATAGTTTCGTGTTGTTGATGTTAACGAGTATGGCGTCAGGGTCACATGAGCAGCGTTTACTTCCAGATATAGAAGGCTCACATATAGTGTTGTGATGCCAACATGTGACGTCAGGGGGCGCACATATCTCGCCCAGATCAGCCGATTTGTCTGACAAAATAGAAGGTTAATTGGAAAATAGAGATTCATATTGTTTATCATTTAGATACCCTTCAGACATAATGGAATTTTTTACCATGAACTTGACGATTCACCAGTATCATTACAATAATCATTGTTTTAAACTAATCGCGAGACGACCTAGTGAAAAAAATCAGCTGTTCCTCATCCGTAATTTTTTCTTAATTTTAGTCAGATTTATATCTTTCAAATATAACAATATGAATTAATGAATAAATAAATACATGAATGAATGCATAAATGAATGAATGAATGAATGAATGAATGAATGAATGAATCAATCAATCAATCAATCAATCAATCAATCAATCAATCAATCAATCAATCAATCAATCAATCAATCAATCAATCAATCAATCAATCAATCAATCAATCAATCAATCAATCAATCAATCAATCAATCAATCAATCAATCAATCAATCAATCAATCAATCAATCAATCAATCAATCAATCAATCAATCAATCAATCAATCAATCAATCAATTAATCAATCAATCAATCAATCAGTCGATCGATCGATCGATCGATCGATCGATCGATCGATCGATCGATCGATCGATGATTGATCAATCAATCAATCAATCAATCAATCAATCAATCAATCAATCAATCAATCAATCAATCAATCAATCAATCAATCAATCAATCAATCAATCAATCAATCAATCAAATAATCAATCAATTAATCAATTAATCAATCAATCAATCAATCAATCAAGCAACCAAGGAGAATCGAGAAATGGATGGGCCACTGTCCATGGAAAATCTATTTGGATTGTAAATTATTATATCTAGTAAGATAATGAAAATAACTAAAAGTCAATATCATAGCTACACCATTGTTTGAGATAATAAACATGTTTTGTCAAGCATACTATTTCACCTACCTGATGTGCATGATACCTGATAAGTATATATAATCCATGACATCACAATCAAGACTGCTCTTGTATGGCTCATTCCTTATTCATGGTAAAACATCCAAGTGTATATTCCCAAGAGAGCTGAGGATCAATCAGGAGTGTGAACAGTTACCAACTTTTGAAATTGTGTCTCGCTACCGCGACCCACAACGTCAATCTGGTGAAAATTACTCATATTTTTTAATTTGAGATCAGTAATTATTTGTACATCTTGCTGTTGAAATTTAGCCGTTACAGCACCGAATTATTTTTGTGTAAATCATGGAGATCAAAGGTTTTTTTAAAATTTAAAATCATTATAATTGTCCTAGTTAGCTCTTTCCAATTCATTTGAATACCTATGTTATGGGTCAACGGCATAGAAATATTTCAATTCTTTCAGATCGTCCTTATACGTCAGAATCTGCAGTCTACATTGGTGGAATCGAGGCAGAGTCGTAATGATAGGCTATCCCAACAAACACGATACATTGACCCAATGCTGTGCTAATGTTGGCCGTCGTCTCCGACGTCGGACCAGCAATGACCTAGCATTGGGCCAATGTATCGTGTTTGCTGGAATATGATGCTCTGCGAAGCCAAAACGTAGTAACTAATCACCTGTTAAGTGAACTGTTATTGTCCTTTGTTTTGCATGGCGGGTAAGGTGTAACTGTCTGTTCTGCAATGAAAAGGAAAACCCTGTAACTGCTTAATTTTTATGGAAGAAGTCTCTACTTTTTGGCTCTGCACGACAGTATCGTATATATCAGCTAAGGGAAAATAAATGACAAAAAAATCATTTTGTTGGAATATGATTTACACACCCACGCCCGAATTAAATATGACAACAAAGTTTGAAATTCTGGCAGCCGATATTTGGTACGCAACTACGACAATACATACATATTTCATAATGTTAGATATAGATATAGATATCGAAGCTAACTTTTAACCTCTGACTATTCACGGAAATGCTGGGACCGTACACCACCATGTAGGCCTACTATCTCCGTGGAGTTGAAATGGCACTCGAGTGAACAGGTCCAGTGACCAGGGGGTAAGATGTAAAGTCGGATGATAGGTCTTCAGACTTGATATCAGACTACATGTATAAACCTGCACCTTTACCTTTATTCCAGTTTTGCGTCATTCCCTAATATATTTCTGATATGTATTCTTGTTGACGCAATTTCTATTTCAAGAATGAACGAATATCCTACACGTAAAACCTAGATAGGTTATAAATTAGCCTACAGCCGCTACTTTTGTCTGGTCATACTAATAAAAATGTTTTTCATAAACCTACACAATCAAGTGAATAGTAGGTCTATATTCATAATTATTTAGATGCACATAATTAGTTTTGTGCTATTCGCCGAGGGGATGAGATACCCATTATGAATTTTCCTACTTACAGTTACACCGTGTGGTACGGTCCTTAAAATTCTTTTTCTGTTCGTGGATCGTTTTCAGATAAATTTGATTATTTCACAAGTTATTATTCTCTCCAAATTATCCGGTACGGCAGCCTGTGCGTCAGGTTCACGAACCATTGGCGTGAGCGCGCTGATGCTAACGCGCTGCTGTTGACAGATAGCTCCCAGCAGGCACAAGACGTTGTATCAATATTGTTTTAATGTTGGTCCACCGTCTGCGACGGTGGACCAACATTGAACCAATTAATACTGATTCAACGTCGTGTGTCTACAGGTGGGTCACCGCATGCTGCCACCACATCACCCTTTGCAAAGCAGGCTGCTCTCCAAGCTAGAAGGCAGTATTGCTCCGCAAAGCCAAAATGCAGTATATAATGACTTGTAAAGTAAGGAAATACTGCCTTTTGGCTTTGCACACAGAGTAGCTGTTTGCCTTACACCTGTAAGCAGTTACTGCAGTTTGGCCACACACGGTTGTATATTTAAACATTTACAGAAATAATTTGTCGATGATTTTACTATAATTTATCACAGAGCATCGCAATTTATTTATAATGATATAATTATTACGGTAAGCATCACTCCAACATAGGTGTTTCTAGTAATATATTGTAAAGAAACCATTCTGCATTTTGATAAAGTCAGTGACCAAATTAATTAGTTAGAATTGGTGGTTGTATTCGATAGCGTGCTCAGTTTGGTAGCGATCAAAGGCTTGCATGATGTTTCTTCTTACTTTAATTAGGTCTACACAAATAGGCTATTTGTAAAGTGTGCAATATTGTGATAATTACTTTTTCTCTATTAATGAATAATTTTTATTCAACCCTTTCAACCCTGAATTTACCATTGTCATCTTCATCCACTACAAGCCGCGAATTGCTGCCGCAATTCTCGACTTGTAATAGATGAAGATGATTTTATGTGGTTTAAAAATTAAAGAAAATTACCACGTACTGGTAAACCAGTTTCATGAGAATTTTCGGTCTAAAACCTTAGTTGTAGGAAAGTTAAGTCTGAATTCAGGGATGTAAAATGATGTTTTAATGCATCGTGGGGGTTCAAAGGGTTAAGGTCGACTACCAAGTATAATATTTTCAAACAGGAAATCGAAAGGTTATTCTCTATGTTATGCAATAAATATCTTCGATTCAAAAAAATTATTGTGTCAAAATAATACATTGCAAGTTGAAAAAATGTTGAAAGCTTGCTATCGATTCTTATTTTTTTTCTGTGTCAAATGTCATATTTAAAACTAAAAATAATTATAATTAATAGCTTATATTATTTACATAGTCTGGACAGGTTGTAGACTTGGTACTAAAATGGCTTTACTTGCTAACCCATTATCACACATGGTGCATGTAATAACATTTGGAGTGCTATATGGTTTTATTCGTGATTTCAAGTAATATTAAATGAGATGTAAATGGAATTGCAACGGTGAATTAAAACCCATTTTTATGGCCATTTTATCCACATCATTATTGATAGTATTTTTATGGTAAACTCCCAATAACTTGGTCATAATCGACATATAAAGTGTCAACTCATTCATCTCAACGTCCTGCTCAAAGGTGGCATACAAACCCATTAATTCATTCATTCATTCATTCATTCATTCATTCATTCATTCATTCATTCATTCATTCATTCATTCATTCATTCATTCATTTTGTGCACACATAAGCTAAACTGGACCTCGAGAAACTCCTGAGGATGAATGAGATGACATTGCCCTCCATACACAGTACTCGAAATTCGAGCCCTGGTGGTATAAGGCTGAACACGCTACTTCTCGGTCACGGAGGCTTCCCACAATCATGACAATACTGAATATTTACGAGAGAGCGAAGAAGAAACATTTTTGTCTTTGAAACCTCAATGACAGAGTGGGAGACGAACCCACGATCTCCGACTTTCTAAGCAGGCAGCTTGAACCACTATTTTTCAATGTTGGTCCACCGTCTACGAGGATGAGCTAATATTAAGCCAACTGCAAAAGGTCAATGTTTTTTTGTGTGTGATCTGTGCGGTCAGCATGTTTTTGCTCGACAATGGATCTTCTTACACATTTCATAAAGTATTGATAGTCATAAATTATTAATGTGGATTAATTAATGAAAAATGAATTCGCTTAAACAATTGATCGCAATTGCGGATCAAATTATGATCTAAAAAAATGAAATGAATCGGGCTTTAGGCCACCTTTGTGTAGGCCTACATATAGGCTAAACTAGGACAGGATAACCTCCTGAGGATGGTGAGATGATTGAGATGACACTGTACACCTCCAGACACATGATTCGAAATTCGAGCCCTGGCGGTCTGAGGCCGAGCACGATACCTCTCGGTCACGGAGGCTCTCCACAATACTTTCACACGTGGATGGGGAAGAAACATTTTTTGTTTCTTTCAAACCGCCGAGACCGGCAACCGCACCCCGAACTCTGGCGTGAAAGGCAGCGGTGCTAACCACTACCCTAGGGCGCCCCCGCCCAAATTATGTTCTAGACAAGTGTGATCGATATTTATTTAAGCCATTGGTATACATCTGGTACGTAATGAATCATCAGCCCTGAGGTAGAAATTAATTATTAACCCTTTTATCCCTCAGTCTCAATCTCTAGAACGTATTTGAGGCTTGATTTGAGGTTTATGTTGGTCTGATGTTGAGCCAGCGTCGCAGACGATGGAGCAACATTAAACCACCATAGGCTCGAGTCCTAGGTCGTGGTATGTATAAAACTATATCCACCAACATCATTCATCTACCTATGTCCGCAAATTTATAAAAGAACAATAAGTAACTAGTTGTTTTGCTGCTGAAGCAACATATGAAATCCACTTAGACAGTCAGAATAAAGAGCCCGACTGGGCCATAATAGGGGATTTTATCTGATTTGACTCGTTCTTATCGTCATTCCCGACATATCGACCATTTTGAATTCGGTCAGCCGAGATTGTGTCTTGTAAATGTAATCATATTTTTTCTTTTCCTTTTTTTTTTTTTTGGGGGGGGGGGAGCAAATTTTACTCCATTCACACAGCTAATTCGGTAATCTTGTTTCAATGGGATTCTATCGACCTTTAACCCCTCGGAACTCGTGTCCTATTGTGTTCATCGCTTAAAAAGCCATAAGATACTGCCTGATACCCTAGGATTATTTTGTTTAAAATAAAGCCCATTGAATGATAACGCGCGGAGAAATAGTTTTTCGACTTTCGGCCCAAAAATAAAAATATCGAAAACTTTAGTTTAGATGTAGGCATGCGTCCAAACTAATCAGTGCTAACTATTTGAAGCAATGATGTTACCGAGTAGTTAATAAAAATAACATAATGTATCTGGTTTTGTAGGCCTACTACTTTTCTTTTGTCTATGTCAACTTTGTGTAACAGTTATTTTGTTGTGATGAGCAATACGAAAAGATCTAACCCCTTTAAGTCAAATGCGGGTGTTTTTAACGAAAGAAAATAATATATTCCCTATAAATGTGCCAGTAATAACGTGATAATTATGTTACTAATATTATTGAACCTAAAAGTTGTTGTGCAGCAGACAGCAATTATGATTATGCTGCTTATAATCGACAATAATCAATGGCTTCAGCACTGTGAAGGCAAACAGCAGTAACTGCTTACTTTTCAAATTAAACAGTCACTGTCCTTTGCACCGGAGAATAGTTTTCACACACAATATGCACGTGCCGTGAACATGGCGAGCGGCATAGAGGCTTTGTTGCTATAATCAATGGAGAGCACATGTGCGCGACATCTGTTGATTAAGGGATAACATAATACGTACGAGCTACCCGATATTACTAGCAGCCTCAGAATATGTATCGTCACCTTTGCAATTCTGGGGTGTATCTCCCACTTACCTTTGGAATTCAAGGGTGTATCTCCCACAAGTGGGAGATACACCCTTGAATTTCCAGGGGACGATATCTTCAATTCTGCCAGTCGTTTGCAGCACGCTCGCCATCACCTGCATGCATTGGGTAAGACTTTGAAAAAAAACTACTTTCGTTTCACCAAGTCATAAATTATGCATATACATTAGCTAGTTTTACATGACATAAACACACCGCTTACGACTGCCAAGTGACGCGCAAATAGGCCTATAAGAAGCACCTGTTATCAGGTTATTTTACAAAAGTTTCCCTCCACCTCCCCGACTCCTCACTACGGTATATTGTATTTTATGAATATTTCATTATTTTTAGTATGATTACGCTATTGTGTCTTATGTTTTCCTTGTGTCTTGAAAATAAACTGTTGTATCACACCAGTGATTCACTGTTACAAGGGGACTGAGACCCCCACATTTAAATGAAAAATATGCATTTTTATTACAGATGAAATCGTATCATTATGAATATCATTGAAACATATTATGTAACTAAAGGTAAATTGTAAATATTTTAATAAGATAATGTAATAATAATCTTACACAACATGTTGATTATAACATTACACAACGGAAAGTCTTTTTTTATTTGCAGTGGCCTAAAAAATAATGTTATATAATATATGTTATAGTCGGGCCACTGTTTATTACAATAAAAAGACTTTCATATCTCCACACACGGTTGTTTTGTTCTCTGCTTGCTGCTTGACTAATACACATTTTACGAAGGTTATACTTAGGTTTTGATCGGAGAATAGTGTAAATAAATGGCGTATGCGTGATAAATCGTTTCAGCCCATCTCACATCAACAACACAGGCACATAATTTACAACTTTCACACGACAAACAATAAGGGCCTTTACTATAGGTCATGTGCTTTATAAATCGCTTTAGCGCATCTCGCATCTCAATCAACGCACAGCTCACAAACTTCACCATGGTCACGCGTCACGTTTTATTATGCTTAGATCGTTTTCGCATCTCAAACAAAATAAACACACAGTTCAAAACCGTCTCGCGACACAGACTAGTATGCTCTTATCGTTTTCAACTCATCTCAAAACAAAATTAGAAGAGTCTAGTTTTTTTGTAAAAAAAATGGGTATGTCTCCCCTCCAGCAGCGTAACCATAAAGGTTGCTAGCTAATAGATGTGGTGTCAATGGTTTTTGTAATTAATGTTACTAAATGGCTCCTGTGGACAGTAGAGACTATAGTCAGATTCAAATTAAATTCATCAACCAGGATTAATGAATTTCGCGGATTTCCCAGTCAATTCTCAACCAATCTTCATTAAATTTTACACACACTATTTTCCATCCATGTCGTGACTACCTGAGAATTTAGCGAAGTTTTGATAAGTATTTTAAAAGTTAGATTATTTGACATGTAATACAATTCTGAAACGAAGCTAATGGGTTTATAGAGGGCAACATTTGTATTTTTTTACTACATGTCAAATGATCTAACTTCTTAAATACTTTCAGGGTAGTCACGCATGAATGGAAAATAGTGTGTGTAAAATTTCATGAAAATTGGTTGAGAATTGACTGAGAAATCGGCGAAATTCATTTACCACGGTTAATGTGAATCCGAATATATATGTATTTTGATGTGATGGAACCCGTTTTTTATATCTACAGAATCTTCCCCCGCAAGGTTCGCTACTCCTGAGGCCTAGCTGTGTCAATACTTGCAGCCGGGAAGATGATCTACAGTAACTAAATCGTCTTTAGACTCAATCAGTTGGGCAAAAGTTTTAATATCTTTACACCCGGTGATGTGCAAAACACAAATGTAGCCTGCCAACTCTCCCAGCAGACACGAGACGTTGACCCAATGCTGACCCAATTTTGCCCACCGTCTGCGACGCTGGCCCAGCATAAAACCAGCACTGGTTCAACGCCTCGTATTTGCTGGGCTGCGGGTCTGGCAGTGCAAGCCGACACCGACCCAATGTCTGTTAAATGATGGACCAGCGTCGCCTGTGCTAGTATTCATTTAACCATAGTCAGTAGGCCTACTTGATGCTGGCTGTACTACCGGCATGATGCTTTGAGCCAAAGCTGGGTTAATGTTGGCCCTCCGACGCCGACGCTGGCTCACATTCAGTGTGGCGCCAAACACGACACGGTAACCCAATACTGGGCTAATGTTGGCTCAGCGTCGTAGACGGTGGGCCAACTTTAGCCCAGCATTGGGTCAACGTCGCGTGTTTGACTGCCTGCATGATAGACGGAGAGAACGCACAGACACAAACTGAGCGGACGAACTGAGCGGACAAAGGTAAACCAAAATGTCCCCACCTCTCCAGAGGGGAGACATATTAAATGCACAGTTTACTACCTTAACGCGTCACACAAAAATATGCTTATATCGTTTTCAACTCATCTCAAAACAAAATCAACGCACAGTCACACAACGCGCCATCTCGACCAATCCGACGCCTACGATATATCCTAATTTGAACGAGAATATGGTTTATGACCCACAGGACACAACCAAACAGCCGTAAATCGACATATAAGAACATGTCCTAATTCATGGATTATATTGAATGTAATTTATTCAATTGAGAACTTTACTAATCATTAAAATACCCATACAATGGGATATATAATTGTATATGTTACATATTTTTATTTAATGAGAGATGTTAATTACGGTAGGAAAATTTCACAACTCACAGTAAATATAAATAATGTAATGAAATTTATGCGCATATAGTTAACAGCACATACGATATTTTGACTCTTTAGTTAATCTTTGAAGCGATAAATACCAAATGGGTTTCTTAAATTTGAAATCATCAATAATGTCTTAATCAGGTCTTTCTGATTCATTTGAATACCTATGTTACGGGACTACAGTCAGTAGAAATATTTTTACTCTTGCAGTGCGGGGATCGACTCTGGAGGTCAGAATTTGACGTCCACAGACGTCAGATTCTGACGACTAAAGTCGGTGCCCGCGCTGTAAGGGTTAAAGTATATATGTACACGTGAATGTAGCGGATAGGTTTCAGTTGTTTAGGACGAAACAACCTGAATCTATTTTTAGATAAAAAAAAATATATAGGCGCTATTATCAAATCATCTAAAAAGTTGTGGTGTCGTGGATTGATAATGAACCTAAAATTGTTTGGAACTACATAATTGAATATTATTGTTCATTGCTCTTGTGATCCACATTTAGGGTAATATTAGAATACTTGTGAATTATTTCTCAACAGTGAGCGTCGATCTCTAATGAAAACCCAGCAAACAAGAGACGTTGAACCAATGTCTAAAAATTTATATTCTTGCTGTTAGGAATCAGCTAATTTCGTCTCGAGTATATAGAATATACCAAGAATTTAATGTTTATAAGATATACTATCATTGAAGTCATTTAGCGATTTTTAGCAATAATTGAGAAGATAGATACTGGATGGCATCATGCTAACCCACATTTTGAGATTTTGGGTGTTTTTGAAAGCTCTCACCACAAGTTTTATCTGACAAAGAGCCAAATGTCTAGACCAATCAAATTCTGTGTTACAAGCCAAAGTTTGTTTGCGCATGCTGCTTTCTGGCAATTTTCATAGAACACAAATGATCTAACTCTCACTGCTGATCAAGTCAAAAAGAGTGAAATGGATGTGTCCAAGAATTTAAATCAGGGTTGGCAAGAACCCGGGTAATATTATTATTACCCGGCCCACCCGGGCAATAATGGGCAATATGGATAAATACGGGCTTTAATGGGCAATAATGGGCAATATTGGACGGCTGCCTATATTCTCCATTTCATACATTTTTTTAATTCAGACCCTCTGATTCCTATGTTTGCTTTATTGAAATTAAAAATGATTATTTAATATCAATCACCATGTCATTTTATTTTTATTATATATATGTAATTGATATAATCTGTTGGTGGGAATATAAGTGGTTTATGGCATAAATTAACTCAACAACATGTTGTTGTCATGTGTACACACACTGCAGCTGATGAACCCTTTGAGGCTGGTATTGTCTGTTTTTATATGTAATATAATTTCTCATCTAATTTAATTTGTTATTAAATATAATTTATTATTAGATGAAAAAATAAGCCCACACTGCCGCTAATAACGGATCTTGTCAAATTCAATTTAGAAGAAAATCCATATTTGTTATAAACTGGGAAAGGAGGCATACAACGACAGGCTTTTAAATACTATAAATACGAACCCTAGACTACAAACGCTAATTTCCGTGTCAAATGTCGCCTTCTGAGATCAAGGCTGCATGGTCATCGGGGACAATGGTTGTTTATTTTCCTTACAAACTCGATACAGTAAATCAACATCGACTTAACGTTGTTCCAAAGTCTGCGATGCTGGCGGGACAATTAAACGGCATTTGGTCAAAAGTGCACAGTGGGTATTCACCCAATGCCGGCCAAAATAGGTGTTTTTTAGGCGAGCTGCAATCACACCTCTTGTCAATGGAAAGTTTACCGTCTGGAGACGTCTACACATTACGTAACCATAAGCTACGGAGAAAACGTCTCTCTGATTGCGTAGCCTAGTGCAGTACATCGCTTATATCCGTTTGGGTTTTTTAAATATTTATTTGTAAGTTTCACTAAAAGGCACTGTAAATCGATACCAAATATTTAAATTCAGCACTAAAACTAGCGAATAGCGCATTTAGAACCCAAATGATTTCATGGTAAGAGCAGTCGTGCATGGCACGCATTGTATTCAGTGCCCAAGGGACTATATAATTTAGTACATTTAGTACATTCGACTAGCCCTCCCTCATAACAAGTAAAATAATATCATCAATTACATTTTTACGATAGATTTGTACATTTCACTGAAAGGCACTGTAGATCAATACCAAATATTTAAATATAGCACTAAAACTGACGAATTGCACATTTAGAGCCCAAATGGTGTAAAGTTTTACGAAATGAAATGAACAATGAAATGAGAATAATAAGTTATGAATATTTATAAATAAACTTTTCTTATGATAAAAAATATAAAATGAATGTTTTGTTTTTAGTTATTTCTCCCTCATTTAAATATTTACACTTTATCGCCCGATTTGACTGCCACACTTAGTCATTTATTTTTCGTTTATCACTTTTCTTTTACAATTGGCCAATATTATTGCCTATTATTGCTTGCTTTGACAATATTTTTTTAACTTTTCACTTTGTGATATTCTAGTATTTTTCTATTATTGCCCGTTATTGCCCATTATTGCCCACTTTGGCTAATAAAGCATTATTGCCCAGCCCGAGTTTTCCCGGGTTTTCCCGGGGTGGGAAAACCCGGGCCGGGCAATATTGCCAACCCTGATTTAAATAGAAAAAAACGGTTCATTGCTGAAGAAGCGAGGCGAATTTTACTCGATATCAGCGACAGTGCATCCTCGGGTGATTATACATGTACATAAAAACAATGTAAAAAATCGCACAACAACTTGAAGTACATGATGAAACCATAAATACAAATTAATAAAACAGTGACCAAATAGTCTAACCCTCAATGTGAAACTCGTAAATTTATCAAGTTGTTTCTATCAATAACATATATTTTTATTGTTTTTTATCAGATTTCCTTAATATGTGGATACGGAATTCTATTAATTTATCATGGATTGGGCAGCATAATTCTTTCAAAATCAGTGATTTATTTAAAAATTGTGGGTTAGACCAAACGAAAAAACAACATGCACAAATGGTCTAGCCCTCATGTAACCAACTTTAAAGTGCTTTAATCTTGCATGAACCATATTTAGTAAAACAATATTTTATATAATTACAATGTACAGCGATTTACATCCAATGTACATTTCATGTTAGGCTTTAAAAGGTTTTATCTCAGCTGCCTGATTTGCCAGAAAGGTCAAAAACGCCAATGCTTGATTACTCAAAACACCAAAAAAATGGGTTATGCGTGATACCATCCGATTAATGGTATGTTCTGTAAACTCAACTATCAATATTTGCTCCCCATTTACCTCATCTTCACTTTTAAAATTGCAACAACATATTTTAAATGTATAGTGAATGATTATTATCACAATCTTGATCTTGCCTGTTTATTATTGCGACAAATGTGGGTCATAACCAGTTTACACGTTTATGTAAATTAAATATTTACACTATTTGGTATTATTTCCCCAACTGATAATAAACTGTATAAAAATCTTATAATTGTATTGCTAATGGTTCGAATAAAGTGTTTGTGCTCTTTAAATTACTCTACCAGAAAAAAAGTCAAGCCACCGATATAGTACAAGTTAAAAGCCTGCTAATTTATTGTTTTATATGTGTAACAAATTATTGATGCTTGTGGAAATAAAGGGTTTACCCTTTACGTAGCTGGGTATTCATATTACCATTCACTGGAAATGTATTTAGGAGCTGTGAATTGCTATCGCAATTACCAAATTTCATAAATTAACAAAACGAATCGAAACTCCAACCGTCCTGATTTCAGATGGCAGTGGCAATTTTCATTGAGTTCGTTTGATTCAGAAAATACCAGATGCCACGTGTAGGCCTATAATAATATGCGTTACTAGCAGGTAAAGAGTTAATCGACCCGGCAACAGCTGGGTGGCAGTTCATCATCATATTTACATCGGTAAGTAGGTATATTGACTTTAACTAATCAACGTTGAACAAGTCTGTGGCCGATCTAATACGCAGTGTAACGCTGAACAAGTATACTCAAGGGCGGGATAATTCAGGGATGAATAAGACTAAGAGGCAGATGGTGCAGTACGTGTTACATAACTGCACGACGCACGCCTACGTTTTTGGTATTTCCCATCTGAATTAAAGTATAACATGATGTCATCCGGTTAGAGACTTGTCGTTTAGTGCTACCTGTCAGTGTGTGCTATAGTAGGCTAGACCTACCTCTGCCATCAGGTGCTCAGCTATCTGGTCTGGTGGTCAGGTGTGTCCTACAGGAGCATTGTACTACCGGAGGAGTGATGAAAACTGAGCTATCAATTGATTCCATCTTGTTTTAAATAGTGGCAACAGTCGATCTACCTCTTTGAAGGAGGACATACATAAAGGTGAGCTCCCAGTAAACATGGTAAACACAAAACAATTGTATGACCTTTGTACAATGTTGGACCAGCGTCGAAGACGTTGGGCCGTCGTTGTACAGATGGTATACAAATGTTTTGTGTTTGCTGGGACATATATGTCACATTTTAGAAAGAATATACTATATATATTTTTTAAATATAACGAGAATATTATTGTATATTCTATACAGTTTTCAATGAGGATCGTCATTTATTTATTTAAATTTGTTTGAAATGTTGTCAGTCATCTCAAGCTGTTGAATATTTGTTTTATAATATATAATAATAATTATAAAACCACAGATATCACGGGCTTCATTCAAATACTTCACGTTTTCGGATTTGGTAAATATACAGATTATTGTTTTTACACAATCATTCAAGAAAACTGTATTTCATTTCCAGGATCAATTATCGACGTAGAAAATACAATGGGCAAAGGCAACAAGATAAACGTTTTTTTGTTGATCAGTGTGTGCGTTGTGGTGATCATCACAGCACAACAAGGTAAAATAGTAAAAGCAATTCAATAGAATACAAAGCAATACTATGCAATGCAATGCAATGCGATGCAATACAATGCAATGCAATGCAATGCAATGCAATGCAATGCAATGCAATGCAATGCAATGCAATGCAATGCAAAGCAATGCAATGCAATGCAATGCGATGCGATGCGATGCAATGCAATGCAATGCAATGCAATGCAATGCAATGCAATGCAATGCAATACAAAGCGAAACAATACAATACAATACAATACAATACAATACAATACAATGCAATACAATGCAATACAATACAATACAATACAATACAATACAATACAATACAATACAATACAATACAATACAATACAATACAATACAATACAATACAATACAATACAATACAATACAATACAATACAATACAATACAATACAATACAATACAATACAATACAATACAATACAATATACAATACAATGCAATGCAATGCAATGCAATGCAATGCAATGCAATGCAATGCAATGCAATGCAATGCAATGCAATGCAATGCAATGCAATGCAATGCAATGCAATGCAATGCAATGCAATGCAATGCAATGCAAGGCAAGGCAAGACAAGACAACGCAAGGCAAGACAAGACAAGACAAGACAAGACAAGACAACGCAACGTCAAGCAATGCAATGCACTACAAGGCACTACAATGCCCTGCAACGCAATGCAATGCAATGCAATGCAATGCAATGCAATGCAATGCAATGCAATGCAATTCAATGCTATGCAATGCAGCAATGTAGCGTTGCCTAGTGTAGTGTAATGTAGTGTAGCAATGTAGTGTAGCGTAGTGTAGTATAGTGCAGCACAGTGCTACGCAGCGCAGCATAGCTGTACGATGAAATGCAATACAATGCAATGCAATGTAATAAAATGTAATGTTATGCAATACACCGCAATGTAATACACTGCAACGCAATGCAATGCGATGCAATGCAATGCAATGCAATGCAATGCAATGCAATGCAATGCAATGCAATGCAATGCAATGCAATGCAATGCAATGCAATGCAATGCAATGCAATGCAATGCAATGTAATGCAATGCAATGCAATCCAATAAAATGACTTGTCGTGACGACGTAACACAGCATAACGCAACGCAATGCAATGCAATGCAATGCAATGCAATGCAATGCAATGCAATGCAATGCAATGCAATGCAATGCAATGCAATACAATACAATACAATACAATACAATGCAATACTGTGGAATGATAGCAGGCATACTGCTTTTTCAGAGCTTATTGATGAGTTTTTGGACTTCCCTCTTTCCTGTATCAGTGATGACGATTGTAATGACGTCAATCATTCAGTGTGCGATGTACTACCGCCTGATGACGTCACAAATACCACTGAGCCTGAGATAAAACAATGCCGGTGTGACGTAGATGAAGACTGGCACAGAGATGGCGATGACTGTTGTACGTAAAATTAACTATCAATTTGCTACAAAAACAGGAATATTGAAATATAGGGCCTACGTAACCTATAACTACTTTAAATTTTAAGTTGACAAGAAATATCAAAAAAGAGTGAAAAAATATAATTAAGACAAATGGCGTTTTATGTTATGCTTTACAGAAATCGAAGGAAAATTTTAAATAATTATTCTAATCTTAAAAATTAAAATGATAATTATCTGAGATAAAAATTATTTATTATCGTGATTATCAGTATATCATATATGTACCTAATCCTTTCGGAGAATGCGTAAGGATACTAGGTTTCAACTTTCACCATGTTGTTTTTCATTCATCACAGATCAGCATTCTGGACTTGGAGAGATTTGTGATGACGACATTACAATATGTGTTGACACACATTCTATTTGTGACACATACGCCCCCACCCCTGGTCAGCACCGGTGTCAATGTGACAAACAGAGGGGGTACATAGCAATAGTTGACGACGACACCTGGATGTGTGGTGAGTTGACCATTACAACGCTGAATCATTTTTGTTTAAACCATAGTGTTATAAGGGTTTTCTTCAATTTGAAATCATCACAAATATCTTAGTTAGATCTTTCCGCTTCATTTGAATACATATGTTATGGGCCTATGGTCATTAAAAATATTTTAATTCTTTCCATGCGGGGACCGTCTTTGTACGTCAGAATCTGACGTCCACAGACGTCAGATACTGACGTATGAAGACAGTTCCCGCGCTGAAAGGGTTAAGTAAATAGTATTTATTTTATTTGAATTTTACTCCTAAGCAAATACGATACATTGAGCAAATGTTAGTTTATTACTAGTTAATGTTAACATTAAACCAACATTATATCAACCTGTCGTGTTTGTTGGGCTACTATTAGTATTTTTGCAGAAATAAGCCACTAACAAGAGCTGTAAAGTACCTCTTATCAAATGTTGTCCTAAACACAGGCCTATTGGACATTTCAAGAAAATAAATTGTAACTGAAAGTATTCAATTGGAGGGCACCAAAATATTTGGTGGGGATTGCCCACGATTTATAATCCGTGCCCACGATAGGCCTATATGATTTATAATCCGTGCTCACGCTCCAAATATGTATGACAAACACAGTGCCATTTAAACATTATGTGCAATGCCTGTCATAAACAGGGTATCAGGAGCACGAACATGTCATAGTGATCTTAACACGTCCCCACAGTACTGTTCTGCAAAGCCACGAAGTCAAAAGGCATTATCTGCTTACTTGTAAAAATAAACAAGTCCCGCGTTTTGACTTTGCACGACAAAGGTCATAAATGTTGGGCGGCCTCAATAGGACAATGTGACAGCGAGAGGGATCGATCAAGGTATTGATAACTCTGGTAACGAAGTCTTTAAAATTGTAACGGCGATTTGGTAATATTAGACGAGCGGATCCATGGGGTCCAGCTGTCACTCCTGTGTGCAGACGTCAGTTTTTTGCAGCGTCTGATAGAACACCGGGAGTTCGAAATTACATGTCACCAAGTTCAATAAGTATCCGTTGATGTGGTCATCATCATTTTAAAATGGCTGCCATATTCAGTCATTTTCAGTCACGCAAATGGATGATGCATATGGTTAAAGCTATATATACCTTCTGTTTTACGTGTCCATTTTTTACATATGCCTAATAATGACACATTCAATTTATCATCTGATGTAGTAGCTTGACTTTGAGTTTACTAATAATCTGGCCAAGCTGATTTGATGTCACTAATTTATATTAATAAAAGACATTTCATAATAAATTATCGTTAAACCAAATAGCCTACTAGAAGTTTTAGCAGCTGCACGTCTTCCTTAAAAAAAAAAATATAATTTTGAAGATAAGCAACAATGATTTGACAAAGTGTATTACAAGTCATGTCAACAACACACAGGAAATAACAAAAAAAGTGTGTACTTCAAAATCTGCAAGACATGTATGCAATGATTTGATATAGACAGTGTGTTGAAAATCACACAATTAGTGACTTAGGCAGAATCGGCTATTTGAACTTGTCATATGCACAGAGCTTAAATACCAATTCCTCCTGAAAAATATTATATACTTAAAATTTGTGTGTTAGCATGGTTATTGAACTACAACCGGGAAATAATAATTTTACAATGTTACAGTTGATATCACAATCAATTATGCAGTGCTGTATATCCAATTGATTTCACAAATATATAAACGTATTAGGCACAAATATACGCAACGTACGCAAACAGTTACACAATAATTTGCAATTTTCAAATTTTCTCGGGGGAGAACCCCCAAACCCCCCCCCCCAATTTTTCATTTGCCATCCCTCTCCCAACTTTTTTTTACAAAAACGGTTACACATTAAAAAGCTTTAAGAATGCCCCTGTCTCGTATGTATACTAAGGAATAACGTTGCTACCAAGCTTATCTGGCTTTCAAAACAAATTAGCGAATATTGACATTTTACCACTGCCATGTAACATGTTGGATTGGATATATTCATATTGGCAGCAAAGAAGTGTAGCAATGACGTATTTTAAGCATGGCAAGCCAAGCCAAAACTCATAGGGGAGGCTTGGGAGAGTTGGGCCACTTTTTATATTTTGACACCGTATGCTTTTCCCATTTGTCATATAATACTGTTTCCTGTGGAGAGTTGGGTCACATAGTGTATGTCGGTACAGATACGTCAAAATATACACAATACAAGAATAAAATAAGAACAATTTAATCATGAACATTTTAATCACTTTAGTCATGGATAAAACAAATTATCGTGGCATGGCCCAACTCTCCCACATAGTGGGCCAACTCTCCCTATGTGGGAGAGTTGGGCCATGTTCCATGACCATGACCCAGCTCTCCCATAGTGTCCCAACTCTCCCACATTTGACTGTCCCAACTCCCAATATCCACAATTTTTGTTAAAATCAAAATCACAGAATCGCTTTTGACGATATTCATTCCTTAAATGCCTTGATGACAGAAGTATCATAGGTATATGACACACCACAAAAGAACAGTCTACTATGTACTATTGATATGCTAACAAATTGCTTACCTTCGAGTCAATTTTTTACAATTTTTTCAATAATAGATTTCTTGACACAAAATCGTCACTGAACATGGTCTCGATAAGCTGGTCACATCAAACAATAGGTAATGTATCGTTGATTCGTTAGAAGGCAGCACCTGGTCATAATGCTTCACGTTACTGTGATATCGGGGGTGGCCCAACTCTCCCTGTGACCCAACTCTTCCAAGCCTCCCCTACATCGTTATGGTCTATCAGACACAGCAGCCTACAGGAACTTCAACAGTAACTTGATTAAATGCGGTGATGGTTCCAGATTCGTCTGTACGATGTGTGTGATGTACATGTAGGTCAACAATGACAGCAGGCGCCGACAAGATGGCATTGCATGCTTGCGATATCTTACGAGGAATAATAATTGCTGATGCTATTTAGCGTATAAATTACAACATGTGTTGGTCATTCAAGCTACATAGTGTACAAGGCGATCATAAGAAAAAATTTGCTGCACATGGCTGAAACAATTCAATAAACAGAAGTGAAACACTTGAAAATGTAGAGCAAGGAAAGCTGTTCGCATTTTCGAATCTACTTGTGGTTTGCATAGCTACTTTTCATAGTCTTTGAAGCACTTAGGCGATATTCAATCAAGTCAATTACAGCCCGATATTTTATTGTCAGGCCAACGTCTGCGACGCTGGCCGAACATTGAACCAACATTGGAGTAGTGTACAATGTTTGAGGTAAAGCTCTCCTGACCAGCAAACACAAAAAAATGAATAACATTTATACAACGTCGGCCCAACGTCTTCGACGTTGTTTCAACATTGTTCAAATGTATTACAAATGTTTTGTGTTTACTGGGTGTAAATACAAGCATGGCGTCAGCCCTTTTCGTGATCCCCCTCAGTAATACAGTCAGTCGCTCAAGTATATATGAGCTTGCTAGGATTTGGGAATTTGCTCTTAATGCGGCGTTGGACATGAAACGCATATTTTGTATTATTATGGAATAGAGCCTCGGCATACCCAAGGACACTATTGCATTTTGGGAGACCCATGTCCTGCATATTTTAACAGTTGAATGTACCTTTAAAGTTTAGCGCTGGACAACACAACAATTATTTGCGATATTATTTGACATAAATTGATGGCGGAGCTATCCTGAAATCATCCTGATATCCATAAGTTGTGGTTTTTCTTCTAATGTGTTCTGTGAAAGTTAAAAGAGGGATTATCACATTTGGTGAATATCAAGTGGCTACTCCTACTGATAGAATATCTGATCTTAAGGGTTTGTGTCCTTCACGAATGAAGCCAGACAAGCATAGTAAATGTGACTTGATCAGATCATTCAGACGGAACATACCTGTACAGCTTCAAATTGAACGGTCCAGTTAGAGTTCTCTGTTCTGGTAATACAGTACCAATAGGCTTGACCTGATAAAAATCAGACAGAAGAAGTTAACCCAATAGTGTGTTGAATGCTGCTCGATAACAAGTAGATATTTGAGAGGGGAGTTTGTACCGGAGTGTCTGTATGGTGGACTGGACGTCGAGGTAACTCTTTGCCAAGCCTCACTATGTCTTGGTTGGTGGTTAGATCCCCAGGGCAGTTTCAACTCTGTTACAATGGCACACAGAAGAAAAACCAGACGGCAAGAACAATAGCTTGTGCACTGCATGACAAATTGTGTTGCACTGTGGTTTTCCTCTGTGTATCCACAACAATCAAGAGAGTAACTTTGAAAGCGAGACAATAAGTGGTCTGCAGGCACCTGTATGACTACCTCGTAAACTGGATGATTATTGTAGCTATAAGTCTTTACATTTTGTAACGCAAGATAACATACATAGCAGTTATGTTTGCTGTAGAGCTATTCTCCATATTAATCCACATTAAAAAAAACCCAAGAACCTTTTTGTCATAACAGTGTATATATCATATATTTTTTAACTCAATTTATTGATTCATTTTGTCACAGCTAAAGAATTGACCCGTTACTTAGACCCATCATGTGAAGAGTGTGTGGGGAATGAGGGGTTTTGCTATGATACTGAT